>OFHU01000642.1:0-509754 GCA_900245905.1 Lacerta viridis
GACACCTTCTCTGCCAACCTCTTTCAGAAGGCCGAGACGGTGCTGGAGCTCATGGACTCAAGCTCCCAGATCATCAAGCTCCCCAGCAACTTTGATATCAACCTCAGCAACTGCCGGTTCCATGGGAAGATGATCTCGGACATCTTCACCAGCCTGAAGCACTCCCCTCCTACCTTGCAGCACATGTGCCGGGTTTTCCTGTGGCAGCATCTCACAACCTGGCTGATTGATGGAAAAGTCAAGGTCCTCCTGCTTCCCAACATGTTGAAAAAACAACTCCTCATAGACCTGAGCAGCTCTGTGGAGGCGGCCGTCTGACATCAAGGGTGGACCAAGAAGACTGCTGATCTACTAAGGGGGTTTTCAAGTCTCTGAGGCCTTCACTCCACACACACCAGTCAATTGTGGACACAGATGTTGGTCACTCACGGGATGACATTCGCGGGATTGTTGCACAGGGTGTTACTGCACCATACTCATCCACACACATGGACTGGCCTTTTACCCTGCAGTAGACCAATGTCCCACCATGCAGGAGGGCTTCTGTGGCTCGCACCACCCCATACTCCGCCATCATCAGCAATGTATAGTTCACATCCTCTTTGTAGTACACGGAGTTGGCGTTCCTCTCCAGCAGCTCATGAAGGACCGCAATCCGTCTGTCATCTTCTACCACGGCGCTGGAGCTTCACAAGAAAACAAGACAAATAAAACACCATGATCATAGGAGGAGAGCAAAGTTCTGCAGTGGTGCCTGTGGTGGTGGTTTGGTAATGATTAAGAGCTGATCAGTAGGCAACTCAGAGGGAAAAGCGGTGTGCCAGTAAGAAGACATGTCCTTCTGGGACACATTCTGGGGGCCACATGCCAGTGGTGGGCAGGGGAAACTGTGTTTAAAAAAACAAAACATTAGACCACCAGGTCCATCTAGCTCAGTACTGTATGCACTGACTGACAGCAGCAACAGCTCTGCAGGGTTTCAGGCAGGGGATATTACACCTGGGGCCTTCTGTAAGGTGCTCTACCCTTAACCATGACCCTTTCCCTGAAAGGTAGGATTCCGTTTGTGCATTTCATGGTATTTATACACCGCTTGATGTAGAAAACCCTCAAAGATCCTAGTCCTCATAGTTCTGAAGAAAGGGCTGAATTGAACAAGAACCCAGCTCAGTATTGTCTACATTGACGGGGAAGCAGCTTCCCAGTTACCTTTCCATCATTTCCTGCACCAGAGGATCCATGCATTCCAGGATCTCATCAACTAACGGCTGGTACTCAAAGATGATCCAGCAGAAGCCATGGAGAAAAGACATTCTGCTCAACCCCCTGCATCAATTCATTCAGGAAATGGTCTGAGCTTCTTCCTCAGCCTACCAAAAAATAAATTCTTCATCATCATTACTGTCATTCACGACCATATGTATCCTACAGGGCTTGTTAACACATCCCTCCCAAACCCCACAGTACAGGTTAACCATTTATGTAGGATAACAATGTTTCAACCCTTCTCTTGCTTCTGCTGCTGCTATTGGTAACAAAACAACAACAACAACAGTATCCTGCCTTTCCCCCAGATTGTGACCAAAGGTGACCTACACAAATTAAAACACAGATCAAATACAGAAAGCTAAAACATATTTAAAAATAGTTTAATTAAAACTGTAATAGAACTTAAACAATATGAGAATGAATTAGGAGAATGAATTCCTAAACATTAGGAAGAACTTCCTGACAGTAAGAGCTGTTCGACAGTGGAATTTGCTGCCAAGGAGTGTGGTGGAGTCTCCTTCTTTGGAGGTCTTTAAGCAGGCTTGACAGCCATCTGTCAGGAATGCTTTGATGGTGTTTCCTGCTTGGCAGGGGGTTGGACTGGATGGCCCTTGTGGTCTCTTCCAACTCTATGATTCTATGAATCTATTGAAATACAGAAACAGATATAGTAAAAACAGCACAGCACTATTTAAAAGGCCTTTTCCTAAACAAAACCCAATCAGTTCCCAAAGTCCTGTTGGAATAGGAAGGTCTTCACCCACTGGCGGGAAGGAAAGCGAGGAGGGAGCCAGTCTGGCTTCTCCAGGGAGGGAGTTCCAAAGTCTGGGAGCGGCCCCTGAGAAGGCCCTCTCTTGCACCCCCACCAAGCCTGTCTGAGGGTGGCAGGACCAAGAGAAGGTCTGAGCCAAGGTAGGTTCATATGCAAGAATACAGTCCTTCAGATAACCTGGGTCTAATGGAACACTTGCCCAGCCTCCTGGAGCCCTGCCTGAGGGAAGCAATGGTAGCTTTAGCCCATCCAGAGCCTGGAGGGTGAGGCATAAGGCACATGTGTATGCGGTCAGTGTGTATCTGGATCACGGCTTTTGGTTTATATCCACACAGCCCTTAAGGTGCTTTATATATGCGTTGTTATTTTAAACTTACACCCACACACCCATCTAGGAAACAAGAGGCATTATCGCATTTCAAGGATAAATTGCAGCCAGGCACAATCATTCAAGGAGGGTGTGGTCTGGAGCAAGTCCCAAGGGCCACACAGAGAGGCCTCAAGGGCCAGATCTGTACCCCCACTGTCCCAGGCATAAGATTCTCTACTCCTGCTTTTGAAAAAGCACCATCCTAAAAGAGCTGTGTGAGAGGGGTGCTGTGACCTTGGTCGCAGACTGTAAAGGGAACTTGCCTTTTGTAACCTGTCAAAAAGGTAGGACAGGGGTGGCCAACTCCCAAGAGACTGTGATCTACTGACAGAGTTAAAGACTGGCAGTGATCTACCCCCTTTTGGGGAGTTCAGGTCAATGTTTTTGAGCTTCTTTTAGGAAGGAGGGAAGGCCGTTTTGGGAGGGTTGAAGGGCCAAAATGTTGAGCTTTTTTTAGGGGAGCCAAAGTTGTTCAGCTTTTTGGGGGGAGCCACTGATCTACCAGTGATCTACCTGTTGGACGTGCCTGAGGTAGGACATGATGATTAAGCCAGTTTTAAACCTTTGGGAGTAAATTGCCATGAGTATAGTGTATTTGAAGGGGAAACTCTGGGTGCACCAGACAGAAAGTCACCAGGTGCAGTTAAGAGAAATGGAAGCTGTACCAATTGTGTTTCTGTTTGGGCACACACAGAGTTAAGAGACCTAAACCAAGCTGCTGTTGCCCTTCAGATGTTTCCAACGACAACTCCAGCCTTGAAATTACCAACTCTGACTACTCACCTAAGATAAAGACTGGATGACACCCTTGCCAGGTTGCAAATGAGCTGCCAATGACTTGTGGTAAACACGGCCCCCTGGGCCAGCTGTAAGCCTTTCAGGGCTAGTCATTAGAGGGAACTTTTTGCAAGGCTGTCAGAGGTTAAGGAGACAGGCTTTGCTCTCAGCTTGCTAGGGCAGGATGGAACTGGGGCCAATCCACCCAGAAGTCAAGAGACTAGTAGCTCATGACATGACATTCCTGTCTTGGGAAGGAGTGATACAGTGGCAAGTGGAAGGCTAGCCCCATCCTTTAGATCATGGGTCGGCAAACTAAGGCCCGGAGGCCAAATCCAGCCCAATCGCCTTCCCAATCCAGCACACAACAGTCCGGGAATCAGTGTTTTTTTACATGAGTAGAATGTGTCATTATATTTAAAATGCATCTCTGGGTTATTTGTGGGGCATAGGAATCCATTCATTTTTATTTTATTTTTCAAAATACAGTCCGGCCCTCCACAAGGTCTGAGGAACAGTGGATCGACCCCCTGCTGCAAAAGTTTGCTGACCCCTGCTTTAGATGCATGCCTTTACGTGGAGTAGCACAGTCATTAAGCCCAGAGTTTCCTTGCCTCTCCCGCCCTAGAAAAGAACCCTTGGTTGCAACTGCTATCGTCCTGTTGATATAGAATCCTAGAGCTGCAGGGCCATTCATAACGTAAGAATATTCTTCACAATTATGAGCAGGGCGGTGGAGACAAGCTGCAACAGTTAGCTGCACCTATGATTTTAGGAAATTAATCCAGAGCAAGAGATGTGATCTCACAGCATTCAAAAAGCTAAAGAGACCCTCTCCTTATCAAGAAGACCACCTGTGACTTTTCTTTCCAGGGGCAGGATGGGTCTGCATTTCAGATCCACACCACCAAGATATATATATTTTTAATCTACCACATTTCACGAGGCAAGTTGCAAGGGCCCCATGACTGACAGCGGGTCCACTGTAGGATAGAAAAGCTATTTGCCACATGGCTCCTGGAACCTGGGGTTACAGGTGCAAAACCAGAATGGCTATTCCCCACTCCTCACCCCGTCCGTACACAGCAGCACTTTCTATTGTAATTTTTTTGTAGAGAATTTATTTGGCTATTTTTGCAGTTTGTGGCATTTGAAAGGTTGTAACCAGCCACAGCAAAACAGGTTGTATAGAGAGCACAGTGGGACTTAGGTTTAGGCATGTATAGGACAGTAAAACCCAATGAACATCATGGCTGAGTGGGGATTTGAACCTGGGCCTCCCCAGTCCTGGTCCTACAGACTCTAACCACTACACCACACTGCTTGCATTAGGGTTGAACCCTTTTCACTTTGCAAAGTCACAGCTTCTGCGATAGGGGCTGCTGCTTCTGAAGGGACACGGCCTCACTCTAGTCCATTCATGCGAATGTGCTCATTTTCAAAGCTCTGATGTTTTCATTTCTGTCAAGGAAAGCACTTCCCTGTAAATGGTACAGGAGCACTCATGCAAATCTTTTCCAAAAAGTAGGAAACTGCACCATTTCAAGAGGCTTCCTTTCTTCGAAGGTTTGGCCCCGCCCCCCCAAATTACCACTGCAGCTGTTGCTTGTTAACTCTATGGCTGAGGGGAAGTCCGTGGGAAATGTTTAAAGGGAAAGACATAAAAAACGGGGTTTCCCCAAGAAAAGGCACTTTACTTCATTTTTCACTTCCAGTAAAAAAAAACCAACAACTGCAATTAATGCTAACCACGGGGTAAAATTCTGAATGGGGCAAACATTCTAATGACCAAGAGCAGGTGTGGGGAATGCTGTGCCCCCTACCTCTGAATGTTGCTGAACTGCAGTCATTCCTAGCCATTGCCACGCTTGCGAGGGCTGACGAAAGATTCTCCATTCCTGGAGTAATGAGCTATCCAAGTTAGCCTGCATTTTTCTTTCACTCAGCAAGTAAATAAAGCTAAAAAGTTCGAACCCGCCAAGCTAATATTTATTTTAAAGCCTGCTTTGTCATCGTCACTAAATGAATTTGACATTTATCTTTTCCCCATAGAAATACGTAAATCCCCTCCCCCCCCCGCCGTTGCCAGTAAGGGCAAGAAAATTAACGCAGACCAAGAAAGTTTTATAGGCAGCAAAATACAAATTATCCAACATCTCAGCATCTTAGTAAACTGCCACTTGCTTCCAAAACCCTGCTTTCAAGACCATTTGCTACAAACATAGGAACGAGCCCACCTCACAAGGCTATTAGGAAGATTTAACGGGCAGCGGAGCTTTCTGGAAGGAAGCGTCTGAACCGCCCTGAAGTGCTTTGTAAAATGCAACCAAATTACTACTACGTTCAGTTTGGATAACCAGAGCAGCCTTCCCTCCCCGCCACACACCACTCCGGAAGAATCCCTTTGCGCGTCCGAAACCCCCAGTCTGCAATTCCAACAACCCTAGTTTGAAATGTACTTTATATTAAAGAGCCTTACAGTTTAACAATTAGCAAGATTATTAAATTCTGTCTTTTTAAGTAACTTAATAAATAAAGCCTTTTTGCTAAAACCAGCAAAAAACAAAACAAAAACCCCGCATCAAAGTAGCCCATAAAAACTTTTATTTCAACCACCTCCCTCTCTGCAAATTCCCAACTCCCATCCCATCCTATTGGACCCACGTCTCCTACCTGCATGGCGTGCCTCCGGGTTAGCAGGAAGTGGAAAGATACCGAGCTGACTCTTGAGTTGCACTTTTAAACAGTTGCAACCCACAGCTGCAGCTCTCTCTCTCTCTTGATTGCTCGCTCGCTCTCGCTCTCCTCGGTTTTCATCTAAGTGCCCTGAATGGCCTCCTGCACTGCCAAGCTCAAACACAACAATGTACATGTAGATGATGCTCAACTGGTTGCGTCTCAGCTACAGGAAACAGGTTTCAAAGGAGGAGGATGGTGGAATCTATTTAGCATTTTAGTGCTTAAAACAAAGGTGGGAATTCTCAATGAGAATTCTCATTGCATGCGGACATCCAAAATCTAAAAATTTCAGTACATTAATTGCAAGTGGATATTCAATTTACAATTTTTAAGGGGATACTATTCCTTTTACTCGAAGTGTTCTTGAAGCTACCAACATGAGTCTGACCAAACTGCGAGGCAGTGGAAGACAGGAGTGCCTGGCGTGCTCTGGTCCATGGGGTCACGAAGAGTCGGACACGACTAAACGACTAAACAACAACAATTTCCTTTTACTGGGCTTTTGTGCATTACTACATTGGAAGCAAGACTTGAGTTACAGCCAAAAAACACTTTGCTGATTGAGTTATAGCCAAAAAACAATGATACTTTTTAGAATGCTGGGTATCAGCCTTCCTATTTTCTTTAATGCTACAACATACACATGAGTAATACTGATTACTGAAACAAAGGTGGGAAATCTCAAGCAAATTTTCCTAGCGTGCAGCTTAATCCTGTCCATTTTTACTTGGAAGTGTCACAGTGTTCATTGAGGCATTATCCCGGATCAGCATGCATAGGATTGCAGAATGACAAAGCAATCCTAAACACCAGTTGTCCTGGAAAGGGGAATACACTGCTTCTATGTTGCTGAAATAGCTCTTCCCCTGTGCCACATGTGTCTCGTCAAAAATTCCACCCAATCATGGCCATTCTGCTAAGGTATCTTTGACAGTAGAACAGCTCAGTCAGCGGAGTGTTTCACAGGCTGTTCTACCAGTGAAATTTCATTCTGGTGGCATATCTAAAGTTCCACCTGTATCAATGGAGTTCCCACCGAATCTGCATCCCATCAGATGGTGGATCTCAAGCAGAGGATGGAACCCTTAGGCTCCAATCCTATGCTCACTTTCCTGGGAGAAAGTCTTAGGGGGCACAAAAGTACTGTGCAAAATACACGGTTAAACCAACAAGACTTTAAGATTTACTTCCTGTAATAAAAATTGTTGTTGTTGTTTAGTCGTTCAGTCATTTCCGACTCTTCGTGACCCCATGCACCAGAGCACGCCAGGCATTTAGATTTTAATATTTCACCAAAGTTCACATCTATCTGAAATTTCATCTTCCATTTCATTTCCTAATGATTTGAGTGACAGACCTCAGTGATTGGAGACATTAAGTTACTTCCAATGTTTTTGCTGAACTGTACTGGAAGTACAGTTTTAAATTAGACAGATGCCTCAAAGGCACACCCATGCTAAATTTTCATTTCTGTTCTATGATTCCTTCAAATGAATAGAAGCAGTACATGGTGCTAGTCCTCTTCCCAGTCTTCTCCCTCCTCCCCATCTGCCCACCAATGCTCTGGCACCGGAGGGCGGAGAGCAGGCGGGGGCAGGGCTGGCGCATGTCCCGGGGCAGGGAGCACCACCCACAGCGGCGTGAAGCGCATCCTGGGGGTGGGGCAAGCTGCCTGCAGGGACGTGGTGCTCAGCGTGGGCAGGGGGGCAGCTGTGATGGCACCCCACCGGGACCGCGCAGCCGGGGGCGGTGCGCTCCCCCCGCACCCTCTTCCTCCGCCAGTGCTGCCCACTCATCGTTGTCCCACCACCACCTGAGCTCTGAGCCTTCTTCTCTTGGGTATTCCCCAGGTGGTTCCTCTCGCCATTCCTTTGCATCCAGCCAGTCCATGACACTAGTCCCCACATGCTAGATTTGTATGGTATGTCTAGAAAGTTGTTTCTGTGTTTCTTTTTAATACAAGGCAGTGTTCAGTTGTGGGTTCCCTGAAGTGGTACAGTCCAGGCAGAGGACATTTTAATAGGAAACATCCCATTTCTGTGTGCTTTGGCTCCTAACCTCAGCAGAGTGTTTAGCTGGGGACCCCATAAGAACAAAAAAGGTCGTCTTCATAGCAGGTATTTTTTTGTGTGTTTGCAGGCTCTTCAGCTACGTCAACCAGGAAAAGCTCTTCTCCAAGCCTACTTATGCCAGTTTCATTAAGCTGCTGGATAATTATCATAAAAGTGTAGGGACAGGGGAAGAATTCACTGCTGAGCAACTGAAGGAGCAGGATAACTTCCTGAGTGAGGTCATGAAGACAGAGGTGATGAAACTGCTTTACAAATTCCTGCACAACAAACGTAAGTCTTTCTTCAGAATAAGGTCCCTGCCAGCATAGCCACTGTGGTCCCTCCAGGTGTTGTTGACTACCACTCCCATCAGCCCAGACTACCTGGGGATTATGGCTATTATAGTCCAAACTTCTGGAGCTGGTTACTCTTGACCTATACAACTGAATTTAAGGGCCTTTTTGATAGTAGCACCCGTTATGGGGTTAATTAATTAATTAATATTTATACCCCACCCATCTGGCTGGGTTTCCCCAGCCACTCTGGGCAGCTTCCAACAAAATATTAAAATACAATAATCCGTCAAACATTAAAAGCTTCCGTAAACAGGGCTGCCCAGGTAAAGACATTTCCCCCAAGGCCTTTTCAATTTGTGGAATGTTCTCCCCAGGGAGGCTCATCTGGCTCCTTGTTACACAGCTTTAGGCATCAGGCACAAATGTTCCTCTTCAACCAGGCCTTTGGCTGATTGACATCCTTTTAAATGTGTTTGTGGGAGGAGGTGGGAGGGGAGGGAGATCTGTTGGTTGCAATTGTTTTTATTACGTAGTTTGTGTTTCTATCTTGTATTTCTATGTTGTGAACTGCCCCAAGGATGAAGGGCGATATAAAAAAGAAATAAATAATTCTTAATATATTTTGGAGAGCTTTCCCCTGCTATTTTATGTGGCTGTTGTTTTTATCTAAGGCATATTTGTGTGCTGGGGGGGGGCAGTGGCAATGCCTGTTGAATGATGAGTGCAACATCATTGCACAAAACCCTCCTGTACCTATTCTCTCAATTGTATATTCCTCTCTTTCCTTGATATTGTACAACATTCTTGGGGTAGAAGTTCTGACAGTTTAAGCATTTTAGTGCAAAGTCTGGCTTTCATTCAAACACGACTTTTTCTGCAGAGTGTCACATCATTAGAAAACACAGTTGGTAGCCATTGCTTCCCCCAAGCTATGCAGAACATTAAAGGGGAGCTATAGGATTTCTTTGGGATATTATATTTTGGTTCTTTTGAGTGAGAAATTAATGCCTTTTGTCTTTCACTCCCCATCTCTTTCCTAGATCGTTATGGCACAGAGGCAGAGTTTGTTGCTGACCTTAAGGAGATATGGTTTGGCCTTTATTCCAGGGGCAATGATGACCATGACTCCAGTGGCTTTGAACATGTGTTTATAGGTAAACTCATAAAAACCAACAAACCTCTACCTTCCACAGTTTCATGCAATTCCTCACCTCCACTTATTTGCAGCTGTTGGTTTGCCCCATCTGATGCTGTTTTGACACCATTTTTTAAACTTGATAAAGTTTCTATTTTGAATTACTCTAAAGAATTAAAGGGACACAGGTGGCGCTGTGGTCTAACCCACAGAGCCTTGGGCTTGCCGATCAGAAGGTCAGCAGTTCGAATCCCTGCGACAGGGGTGAGCTCCCATTGTTTGGTCCCATCTCCTGCCCACCTAGCAGTTCAAAAGCACATCAAGTGCAAGTAGATAAATAGGTACCGCTCCGGCAGGAAGGTAAATGGCATTTCCATGCGCTGCTCTGGTTCGCCAGAAGTGGCTTAGTCATGCTGGCCACATGACCTGGAAGCTGTCTGTGGACAAACGCCGGCTCCCTTGTCCTATAGAGTGAGATGAGCGACTGGACCTAATGGTCAGGGGTACCTTTACCTTTAAACCATTAAGAAGCACATGATGATGTCACAACAACATGTAGCAGTCAGGTCTAGAAACAGGGTGGCACCATTAGCTTGAATCTACCAGCCTTCTCTGTGGTTTTGGCTACATGAACATTTGCACAGGAAGACTCAAAGTGACATTAATATATACAGTGCTAGACCACAGGGCAGCTTGCACCACTCCCCTGGGTTCCCTCCAGCTGCACTGCTGCCTCTTACTGGGATGGAGAAGAAGAGGGGCAAGGCAGTGGCAATGTCAATGTGCACATTTGCACTGCACTGACTTCATTGACACTTCACACCTCTGCAACCAGGTTGGCTGAACGGTGCAGCCCAACCACAACATCCATATACACACACACACACACACACACATTTTCCTTTTGTTGTTCTCATCACCTGGAAGTAAACTTACAATGCCCATATTTAGTGGCAACAGGATTTACTAGCCATTAATGGAAAATGTTCTTTATTTTTTAGGGGAAGTCAAGAAAGGAAAAGTATCTGGATTCCACAACTGGATTCGTTTTTATCTGCTGGAGAAACAGGGTATAATTAACTATTTCAGCTACAACTATGATGGTCCGGTGAGTATCATTGGGAATGGCTACATTCTTCCAGACTTTAGGCATCTTCCAGGCATCTTGGAGAATGAAAGTTCCGTTTTTTAAAAAAACCAGAAATTTTGCATAACAGCTAAAATGAGACACACACTCCTACCTCAATGACTACAAACATTTTTTTTACTCATTTTTATTACTTTGTCATGTTATGTAGAAATTAATGCATAGCCATGTAAACACATAACAGAACCACGCATAGATCAAGCATTTTAGAAAATTTATTTTAGTGCCACAGAAAGGAGCAAATATTGGTGGGGCAGTGCCCATTTGCCCTTAATATACCAGCCTCTGCTGCCTATTCCTAGTCTCCCTGTTCTAACAGCTATGTGCCTGATATATAGCAATAAACAACAAAGTGCTACATTTGGAGGTGCCTTTCCACAAAATACTGCCTTACACTGCCACCTGGGGTCAGGATACATAATGAGATGATCCCTAAGAAGCATATTTTTCAAGGGGAATGAAAATGCTGGATGCCAGACTCACCTGCTGCCTATAGTTTAACTGAACTCTCTTAGGCTGTGGTCCTGAATGTGGCACCTGTGGGCAACAGGATATCCTCAGGCATCTCCTCTAGTGACCAACAAGGTCCTAGCCTATTACGTTAATTAAAACAAAACCCTTCGGGGTGATTGTTTGATAGGGAAGTTTCCTGCTGTTTTTATCTGTATTCTTCTGTCAAACATTGGAGGTGCGGCATGCTAGACCACCTGTGTACCACCATCAACACTAATACTCATATCTTCAGAATTGGGGAGTTTTCACAGCTGAACATTGCAAAATTCTTCTGCCTCCCCCAATGTCTTTAAATATCTTCCCTAATAATTTCTGGTGCTTTCGTTTTCTGGTTTAGTGGACCTCATACCCAGATGTGTTGGGGATGCAGTTCAACTGGGATGGATTTTACAAGGAGGTTGGAACAGCCTTTATTGGAAGCAGCCCTGAATTAGAATTCGGACTCTATTCACTGTGTTTCATCGCTAGGCCTGGAAAAGTGTGAGTATAATGACATTTTCAGGACCTTCACGACTATTGTGCCTATAGACCTCTTCAGTGTGTTGTGGTTTTTTTTTAGAAAAAAGGGTGCTGCTACTCAACATGAAGTACAATAAATGCCCCCCCCCCCACCCGCCATGGTATGCAAGGGAAAGGGAAAAGGAGGAGGGGGGGGGAGCAAACTCAAGCTCTTAAAGCTGCAGTTCCTAATTCATTAATATAAATGCAAAATAAGTTCTTAAAGATCCAGTTCCCAAATCAGCAATATATGATTTTTTGAAAAGTGAGAAGGGGAGATTTGTTTTAAGGCTCAGTGGATGTCGCTTTCCAATTTCAGCTCTGTTTCTTTGGTTTTAACAATATAGAAAGATTAATAGGTCGCAATTAAAAAAAAAAAAAGTGCCGGTACTGCATACTGTTAAGTACCACCAGAAAAATGCTCTGAACCTCTCCTCTATACATTGTTAGTCAGCACAATTTAGGCCACTTCTGTGGTTCTTTTAGGCAGCCCAAGAGACTACAAAGACTTCTTACCGTATTGGCCTGAATATAAACCTCACTTTTTTCCCAAATTCGAACCATGAAAAGTTAGTCCCCGTTCTCCCCCAAGACTGGGAAGGGAGAGAGTGAGGAAGGAAGGGGAAAGGCCGCTGGCAACGTAGCGCAGCCGCCCCCCCCCCCGTATGCAGCCAAGAACAGCGAGGAAGGGAGCAGCTTATATTCAGGTATTTCCCCCCCCCATCAATTTTAAAGGTGCCGCTTATATTCGGGTGCAGCTTATATTTGGGCCAATATGATAGTTCACCCAAGAAAGAGTATATCTTCAGTGATTTATTCACACACACTTATAAAACAATACAGCACCTACTATCACAGATCTTAGCATATAAACCTAGCATCAACAGACAAACAATATAAGCTTGTCTTAGCGAAACCTAAAACACACTAGTAGAGTTCTTTTAGATAGCCCGAAAATGAGCTTAATTGGGCCAGATAACAGAATCTGGTTGTTGTTGTTTTTTAAAGCAAAAGAAAAGCCCTTGTAAAGATCGATGCAAAGTTGTAACCATTGCAACATCTTGAGTGGGTATTGATTAGGACTGTGCAACTAGACCAGACAGATCCCAGATCCTGAATCCGGCTTTGTCTGGTCTGGGTCACGCCAAATGCAGATCAGGTCAACTGTCAAAAGGAGGGTTGTTGGACAAAGAGGGGAGAAGGAGAAGATGCAAGCAAGAGCCTCTGCCTCATGTCTCCTGCCCAGACTAAGATACCTCAGTCAGTAAAGCAGTAAAGCAGATCAGGGTTTCAAGACTCACGTTGGGTGGAAGATTCCTGCATTGCAGGGGGTAAGACTAGAGGACTCTCGTGGTCCCTTCCAACTCTACAATTCTATTATTCTTCCTCTTCCTGCACTCCTTACCACCAACCACGTTTTATGACAGTTTAAACCCCTTAATTAGACATTAAAGTAAAGGTAAAGGGACCCCTGATCATTAGGTCCAGTCGTGTCCGACTCTGGGGTTGCGGCGCTCATCTCGCTTTACTGGCTGAGGGAGCCGGCGTACAGCTTCGGGTCATGTGGCCAGCATGACAAAGCTGCTTCTGGCGAACCAGAGCAGCGCATGGAAACGCTGTTTACCTTCCCGCCGGAGCGGTACCTATTTATCTACTTGCACTTTGACGTGCTTTTGAACTGCTAGGTTGGACTTTGCAAATACCCCAATTCAGTTCAAGGCCCAAATTAGTTCCTAATTGGATCAGGGCCTGATTAGGGTCACTGATCAAAGTCTGAACTGCATTGGGGGTCCTTTGCACAGCCGTACTAATTGTATCTACGGCATCTAGTCCCTGCTGTGCAGGGTGCAAAGCAAGCATGGAGTTTGTCTATTACCTTTGGAATGGAGAGCCAAATACTTTGTTAGTTCAGATGACAGGTGGTCAAGAGGAGGGTGCAGATAAAATTTGGGAGAGAGGACAAGGCAGGTGGCTCAGGAACAGTATTTTGTTTCCTAAAAGAGATATGCTGCTTGAATGTAAAAAAAGAGAGAAAGAAAAAGAAAAAGCCTCAAAGTGGTATGGAACAGGTTCACCCAAACACAGTAAGTTGACTTACTGCTTGTAGGTGTTGCAGCTGTCTTATGACTGGTTCTGCTCATGTTCAGGTCACACAGTCCAGGACAATCCATGTCTTGGAAATATGCTGAGTTGTGATCTGGACGATTTTTGTAAAACTGATGATGACGACACATGCACCAGTCTGTCAAAAAGGGAACGGGAAAGTGTGTTTGTGGCAATGCAAAGCTGACTTGAATAAGAACTAGTTTTCTCCCAGTGTGGAACTTCTGATTGGAACCATGGTCTGGTTCAAAGGAAAGAGATGAAGGTTCAAGTAGCAAGATTATTAAATGTCAATCTTCTGTTCTTCAGGTGTCAACTGAAAATTGGGGGCCACGACCTGGGGATCCAGACTTATACCTGGGATAAATCCACCTATGGAAATGGCAAAAAGTACATAGCCACAGCTTATGTGGTTTCCCCATGATGCTACAAGATCCTGAACATGAAAACATCCTGAATGGCCAGATGCAGTCCGCATGATGCAACTGTGTTTGTATGGCAGCTGCTCTACATAGCCTTTCATCTTTCAATTGTACATTTTTGTCTGTTTGTTTGCCTAAGTCATATGGAGTGTGCAACAGGTCATGTGACTGGAACTCATCTGTGACAGTGAGCACCATTCATGCTCCAAGTAATACTCTGCCAGAGGTGACACCACATTTTGCCTAAAGCACAGTCCAAGGTGGATTCACGAAAAACACCTGGAGAATGTCAATGGAAAATGAAACCATCAAAAACAACAACTAGGAAAAAACAAACTTTTCTATCCCACCAATGTAAGAACAGCCTTACTGGAGGTCCATCTCGTCCAGCCTCCTGTTCTCGCAGTTGGCAACCAGATGCCAATGGAAAGCCCACAAGGAGGACATGCACTGGTGCCCCCTCCACATTTTTGATCCCCAGCAACTGGTATTCATAGGCATGCCACTTGCGACACTGAAGCCAGTACACCACCACCATCTCTAGGAACCACTGTTAGTTGTATCCTTATATCTAAGGCAAAATTTGGTATAAAATGGAGGTTCCTGCCTCCAAGAAATTTCACAGGCAGCCAAACTAGAGTCAAGAATGCTAGCAACATTTCTCTGCAAGGGTGGGTCCAGGGTTGATGGTGTTCACCAGGCAAATTGTACTCTAGTGAGCCCCTGATCTGTCACTGGGTCTTCAAAGGCTGGCCTAGCTGTCATGGCAACACTCCAAGCAACACTGAGCAGCTTGGGGTGGTTAAGTGTCCTCCTTTAAAGACAATATTTGAAAGGCTGACAGAAGACATTCCACTATTTGAAGGAGGTTGTCTGGTCCAATAACCCTAAAAAGGGTGAGTAGGGACCTTGAAGGTGACGATCAATAGTTACGACCTGGAGAGTGAACCAAACAGCATATACACAGGTCTCCTGGTCACAGCCTTTCCTATTATGGTGTGATGTATTGTATTTTTGTTAGTAGTACTTTCCAAAATTGGAACTTTACATATAAACAAGTGCCTGCAAATTTCGTGGAAATCTGCGTCCCCTTTGGTCTTTCTTTCCTGGTGATGCATAAATTACCCCCTTAGGGTTGCTGGGTGTAATCATGTATTAAATTTTCCACGGTGCTCCAGAGGAGAGTGGGGAACCTCCAAACACACAGACTGAATTAGGCCCATCAGGCCTCCCCCTTAGGCCCATTAGGATATTTTGGCCAAGCCACATCCTCCTGCCCTGGACATCAGGTGTGAGGCAGTTAAAGATGCAGCTGGGTCAAAGGGGTTTTGCTTCCAAAGAGTCACACTTTGAACTGAGCAATCCCTGGCAACCAGCTCCACACCCTGCCCCCAAACACTGTATCTAATTTATTTTATTTTTTATTTTTTCCATTGCCACCAAAACTGACGGGTTTGGACCTCTTCCCCTCTGATAAATTGGCTTCTGGTGAGGTCATACTGGGGATTAGTCACCTCTGGCCTAAGGAGTCAAGTACCTTCTGCTCCATCTTGCCTGGCCAGCAGTATTCCATCAGAAAGGCATCCCTTTCAAGCCATCACTGGCAAATCAAAATGTGAGCACTTTAGAGATGCAGTCATTGCCTGTTTGATTGGACTTTGGTAGGCATCAAATCTGAGATCTCAAACTCTCCCAATAGTCCAGTATTAAATGTCACAACATGTTAACTAACAAAAAGCTGTCACATCTTAAATGAAGAAATCAGATATAATATCAAATACTCCCATGACATATCCTCAAGTTGAAAATATCCAAACTTGTGAGCGCAGTCTGTCATCAGCATTGCAGTCCGTCAGCAAGCTGTTCTCTGGAGATAGCCTTAATGAAAGCAGGCTGACTTGCAGCCACTTGGGGGCGCTTGAGGCACACTGTCTCCTGCTATGGACCTTGGCTGAAGGACTCCACATTCATGGGGTTCTGTATCCACGAGCAAAATGCCTGACAAGTTTGATGGGTGTAGAAAGGCAAAGGTGTGGGAAGTTCCTTTCTCACAGCCCCGTTCTCACCCCTGGTTCCTGAATTCAGCTCCTTTGCTGTCTGCTCTCCCCACCATCAGTGAGGCAATTGCCCGTGGCCAGGAAAAGTGAAAATGTGGCACTTCAGAACTTGCTGAACCCCTGATCATGGGCCATGCTGGCTAGGGCTGATGGGAGATGGAGTCCAACAACATCTGGAGAGCCATGGTTCCCCAACCATGTTTCAGTAGGAGAGGAGTCACACTTCCTGCCATTTGCTCTCTCCAACACCCCTCAAGCCCTGAGTTCCAAAGACAACAATGGTGTCCATCAATTCCTGTCATACTGGGCTCCTTCTCATTGCCTGAGAATCCATTTCTATTCCATGTGGCAGCTGCTGTCTAGTGGGACCTGTGGGGTAGAATGCACCAATCTTTTGCCCAATGTGGAGCAAGTGTCAAGGCCATTTTTCCAAACCCAGCCCTGCCCGCTGTCTTCCCAAACTGCTTGACTCCTTATTTTAGTGCTCCCCCATACTGTGGGTAGCCATGTGTACAAACATTACAGAGGACAGTCCTCTGTCTCAAGGCATCCTTTTTTTTTTTAGGGATGTAGAACATCTGTGGCCTTTCAGATGTTGCGGGACTCCCAACTCCCATCAACTCCCATCACCACTGTCACCATGTGTTGCATTTCTATTGAAGTTACACTAATATTTTTTTTCTAAATTTGCATCTATATAAGTTAGGAGATGGAATTTTTCTGCAACATAATGTCCTTTTTCAATGCATTCTTTTCCTTCTTTGCCAGAACATAAGTAGCCACACTGCCCAGTCCATTGACCGATGGGGGCAACGGGAGAACTAAGCTGCCCTCCATGTGCACAGCTGAGTCCGTCTAGCAGCTTCTTGGCTGTGCTGCTATGTCACAGTCAAACTAATCTCAAAGTTAGAGTTAGAAACACACCAGAGCCAGCAAGACTTGCTCAGACATGGTCTCCCAGTGCAAACAAGGAAGCCCAATGGCCAGCCTGGATGGACAGGACCGGTGAAACACCTCTGAGTACTTGACTGCCAGGAAGATGCTCCAATCAGGTTGCTCAACCAGGGGGCAACTTTACAGAGAGCCAAAAGTTCCTGGTTCCAGCACTGGCATTTCCTGACCTGCTAAGATAGTGTGACAGAATGTTACGAGAGAGAGAAAAAGAGAGAGAGAGAGAGAGAGAATCACAAGGAAAGGATTTTATTTCTATAGCCTTATAAAGGAGAAGAAACTAGGGCTTTGTTTCAGCCAGAACTTGCTTTGTTTCTAGCACCTCTCAGGTGTGTGCCATTGCCATTATAAGTGAACAAGGGAGGCATTCATGGTGAGTTCCAGCACCCCTTTTTCTAAAAGAACAGCATTGTGCACAACCCTTATTTTTGCAGGGAGAATGCAGCAGCCAGGAATAAAGCATTCTACCTCTAATGGCTCTTGGCCAGATGTGAAATAGGACTAAAACTTGGAGGAAAGTGGATGGACACCTCCTCCCTCTGTAACTCACCAATATTGTCCAATAACTGGAAACAGGTGGTCTCCAACCTTGTGTTGGAGAGAGAAGCCAGATGTTTATGGTGAGTTGATCCCAGCAGATAAGATTTTCTGCAAGCAAATGGTTTCTCGTGTATTCCACCATGCACATGAAATGGGCTTGAACCTAACTTGTCTGCACTAAGCTGTTACTTTAAACCACAGATTCCCCGAGTTCAGATGTAATAGGAAATGGTAGTTTGTTCAAAGATTTCAGTGTCCTCCCATCACATACACAGGGGAGAAAGTGGGAGTGCACAAATCCAGGGTTCGTTGCAGCTCACCCCGCATGGCTTAGCATTACAACTGAACTTGATCATTGCATTCAATGGGAGCTTACCTCCAAATAAATGCACAACAGTCTGTATGGTCCCTTGAATGGCAGAACCCATTGTAGCTGGAGGCTAGCCACCACACTGAAGCTCTAGTTGCTGTCAAGTTATGAAACTCTTTCCTCCACGTTAATACACGCTAACCATGCCAGAGGATTGGTGCAGACCCAGGGATCTGCAACAGGGTTCTTGAGACCTGTTGCTCATTTGAGACCAGTCCAAAGTGTTGCCAGCTCAGCATCAGCTCTTTTGCCTGTTGCCCCTTCCTCCGCCAGTGGGAGAAGGAGCAGTAGCTTCAGGAGCGGCGGCGGCAGCAGCAACCCCAGGTCCCAGGGTGGAGATACAGCTTGAACAGGGGCCTTAGTGAATGCTGAGCTTCGAGCAGGAGCCGCTGGGAGCTGGGACATCCGTGGCCTGACAGATGGCTCAGCTGCAACAGTTTCTGAGCAAAGGGGCGGGCCTCCCTCCGCCATCTGCCAGGGGGTCACAGGTGACACCCAAACATTGTGGTGGGCGGGGGGGGGATGGAGGAGAGAAGTTGCAGACAAAAAAAGAGAGCGAGAGAGATGCCAGGGCTTGATTTATAGAAATGCATTTGCTTATTGAAGCCTATGGGCTTCGGCAGGAGAGTTTGTTTATTCCAAGTGACTCTGCAGCCAGTTTACAGCTGTGGCCTGCATAGGCTTCCCTAGTGGAGTGAGAAGGGGGGGCCATGGACACCCCTGGCCAACAGCACTTGAGCTGCCATGAAGGGGGGGGGGTGAAAAGGGACACAGCCAAAAGGGACACAGCACACCACACATAGCACAGTTGGCCAGTTTTTATTTGGAATGCTCCCCACCGCTGTGTACCTTGTGGGATTTGGCCTCTGCTGAACATCTCCATCTAATAGGAACCTCAATTTATTCAAGGTTGGGGGCTTCCCAGCGCAGTGAAAGGACCAAGGACAGCTTGTTTGTGCTGTTGTACCTCTTAGAAGCTGACTGGGTGGCTTCAGAAAGGACCTCCTGCTGCCAAAATTCATTTTAAAGAACTGTTTTTAAATGTTATTTATTTTAAAATCAAAATCTAATGTAGTTCCAGATAATAAAAAGACATGCTCAAAGAAATCTGGCCATTTTATTGAAACTTACCATGCTTTCAGTAAATTCACTGAACATTAGTTGCAGACTAGGGAGTTTTCAGTGTTGTCTCAAGCAATCTCATATATATCTATATATGTCCCTATATCTATATCTATCTTCATCTATATAATCTATTTATATCTTTTTCTATATCTATATATCTATATATATGTAACAGCTGCTTTCTTATGATGTTATAATCAGGGGCGTAGCAAGGTAAATTGGTACCTGGGGGCAAAAAAAAATTTTGTCACTCCCCCCAGGCATGGGATGGTCAGGTGGTACCCGGTGGAAAATTTCTTGTCAACCCCCCATTGATCTCCCCCCCCCGCAAAAATGGTTTTACGTTATTTCATATTTTCTTACAAAGGAATAATAACAAGTAATAATAATAAAAAAACTTTTATTTATATCCCACCCTCCCCGGCCGAAGTCGGGCTCAGGGTGGCTAACATCAGATACATAACATTGGTATAAAATCAAACAATAATTAAATTACCTCCTAAAAACATCTCAAAATCAAATTAAAGTCTAATTAGATGGCTTTCCACAGGGTTAGGGTTGGGAACAGTAAGTGCTCCACTGAACTGAAATTTCAGCCTTCACGACATAGGAAAACAGCCAAGTAAACAGCTATTTTGGTGGAGGAGGGTCAAGATATTAACCGATATGCATGAAATTTCATATATAGCTATATAATCCCTAGTATAGTAAGATAAGACCTTCGGAGCAGGCATTTAAAAAAAAAAATTCAAAAAAAAATCAAAAAAAAAATTGTTCCTTGATAATTTGTCACCCCCTCCATTATGGAACCCGGGGCGGCCCGCCCCCCTTGCTCCTTTGTGTGCTTAACCCTATCCCATAATCTCATCAGTTCCTGAAATACCACCTTTTTGCACCAAGGTCATATAGGTGTACTTGAAAATGACTTTGCATTTGCACAGGTTTAAGGTTACCATTCCCAATTAAGTGTGACACTGGATAAAAAAGTTGTTCGTATAATCTATGGTGCAATGTGCCCATGAGCCAAAATGTATGTGTAGAACATAAGATGAGAAGAGCCTGCAGGATCAGGCCAGTTACCCATCTAGTTCAGATTCTTGATCTCACAGTGGCCAACAAGATGGCAATGGGAATCCTGAAAGCATGACCTGACCGCAACAGAGGTCTCGACGCTTACAATTTCCAGCATCAGGAATTCAGAGGCACACTTGAGCCATTTAGTGGCAATATCTAAGGACTGGGTTCATAGGAAGCAGTTGCAGTAATGCTACATTTGAGAAATAAGCAAATGATGGGAACATGGCTGGATTCAGGCCAACAATGGACCTAGCAACAGAATTATTCTTTGGGTCTTGAGGATTTATTAATTCACGTAAACTTCTCCATCCTGGGTATTCAGTGCTGATTTATCACAGTTATATATCAACTGAACTGAACTTCCACTAATTGAATAATAATAAATAATAATAAATTTTATTTATACCCCACCCTCCCCAGCCAGGACTGGGCTCAGGGCGGCTAACATCAGAATATATAATACATTAAAAACATGGGATCAAACAATCAATTAAAATACAGCTTAAAATCCAATTAAGGTCAGAATAAAATCAGATGGCAACCGACAAATTATAACTACAGTGGTACCTCGGGTTACATACGCTTCAGGTTACATACTCCGCTAACCCAGAAATAACGCTTCAGGTTAAGAACTTTGCTTCAGGATAAGAACAGAAATCGTGCTCTGGCGGCGCAGCGGCAGCGGGAGGCCCCATTAGCTAAAGTGGTGCTTCAGGTTAAGAACAGTTTCAGGTTAAGAACGGACCTCCGGAATGAATTAAGTACGTAACCAGAGGTACCACTGTATAAGGGTTGGGAACATTAAGTGCTCACCAGGCCCAGCTATTTGTGCTGGTCCTGTATGGGCCGGTGGGAAGCGTTTGGGAGGCCACTTACATGCAGGGTTTTATGAAAGAATCTTATAAAAGTAGAGGGGGTCAGACTGGGCCCCAACCAAAGGCATGGAAGGAACAGCTCTGTCTTATAGGCCCTGCGGAAAGATGTCAAATCCCACAGGGCCCTGGTCTCTTGCGACAGGGTGTTCCACCAGGCTGGGGCCAGTGCCGAAAAGGCCCTGGTCCTGGTCGAGGCCAGTCTAACCTCCCTTGAGGCCCAGGACCTCCAAGGTGTTATTATTTGCAACCGTAAGGTCCTCCACAGGGCATACCAGGAGAGGCGGTCCTGTAAGTACGAGGCTCCTAGACCGTATAGGGTTTTAAAGGTTGAAACCAGCACCTTAAACCTGGCCCTGTACTCCACCAGGAGCCAGTGTAGCTGGTAGAACACTGAATGAATGTGATCCAGTGATGAATAGGCAGTGGGAAAAGGGTCTTCTTAACAGATCTGTATTTACCGGCTATCTGAAAGCCACCAAAGAAAAGTTGCTGTGAGCCATCCTTTGGCAGGGAGTTTCTGCCGGAAAGGAATTCCGCAACCATCAAAGCCCTGCTGGGAGTTGTCACCTGCCATCCCTCAAGTCGTTGTTGGCCTTGGAGCAGGGCTTCATTGGATCATCTTAGCATCTGGGCTGAATAAGAGAGCCTGGCGTGCTACAGCCTCCAGTTGGGCTTGCAATCCATAAGCCCATTGGGAAGGGCTGTGTAGCTCAGGGGCAGAGCACCTGCTTTGCATGCAGAAGGCCCCCTGTTAAATCCCCAGCATCTTCAGGTAGGGCTAGGAATAACCCCTGTGCAAAACCCTGGAGAGATGCTGCTGGTCAGTTTAGACAAGAGTGAGCCAGTGGGGCAATGGTCTGGTTCAGGGTAAGAGAGTTTTCTATGTTCCACACCAGCAGATAAGCTCAATAAGCCCCAAATCGCCCAGCAATCTCTATGGCAAACATCCTTATTTTCCCCTGACAAATGTTGGGAGATTTTATGGCTGTTTCAGGTGTTTTTTCCTTTGCCAATTTCTTTGGGCCCGGGCCTGAAGATTATAGTATTATACAGATCCTTTACAGCAGAGCTTTCCAAACTTTTCATGTTGGTGACACACTTTTTAGACATGCATCACCTCACGACACAATAATTCGGTTTTACTAGCAAACTGGAGGTTAAACTAGCCCCTTTCCAGTGTGGGGAGTGTTCATGTGACACACCTACACACTGCAGCCGACACAGTAATGTGTCACGACACACAGTTTGGAAAGCTCTGTTTTACAGTGTTCCCTGAGAGCAGGAGAGAAAAAGCTCAGCTCTGTGTTATCATACGCTCTGATTTTCCATTCATCTACTAGGTGTTAACATATTCTGAGCTGAAAGACAGACAGACAGACTGATGGGAGATGGAGAGAGAGAGAGAGAGAGAGAGAAAGCCTTGGGGAAATCCAATTCAGCGGTGGGTGTTGGAATACAAAACAAAACTTCAGTGTAACAAAGGCCTGTGCAACGGCCTGGGAAGAAAGGGAGGCGCAGAGGCCGGCGAGCCGATTGTCAGACATCTGTTGCCAAAGGAGAAATGGAGAGATGACGTGGGGCTCCCGCAGGCCTGCATCTGACAGGGGGAGCATTATATCTCAGAGGGGCTGCCAGAGCCTCATGCCCCACCTGAGCACAGCAAAGTCAGGGAATTTAAGATGGTGATGCCAGCCCCTCCCACGAGGGCCCCGTGGGGTCCCCTTTTCGTTTTGTTCGGTTGATGACTGTGCAAGGGAGCATCTGGGTGACGGTTGGCCAGTGGTCCCCGTGGGTCCCTCCCCGCTCAAGCTCCAAAACAGCAGAAGGGGCTGCTAATGAGACAATGGCTCAGCGCAAGAGAAGCAATTCTCCTCAAGTTATTTCATCGGAGAGGCACCTTCACCACCTTTGCGTTTCCTTAAGTGGCCCTCCTGATGCTGGTGCCCTTCCCCAGGAGAGGGAGTTGTCATTGCTGAAAGGTGCCTTAAGGCACACAGTCTCCTAATTTGTTCCAGGGAGCCTCTCTAAATCAATATATTTTTTATAAAAAAGAAAAACCATTAAAATCCCTTAAGTGTAGCTTAGGGCATCCCCACGAGGCATTTCTACAAAGCGGCTGCTTGAAGCTATGGATTCTGCATGCCATTAAAGGATGATGGACTGTCAGTTTTCTGCTATTATATGTTCACAGTGTAGCACAGGGATAGTCATTACAGTGCCTTCTAGATATGGTTGGCCTACAATTCCCATCACCTCTGGGGCTGATGGGAGTTGGAGTCCAATAGCATCTGCACGGCAGCTGCTTGGCTACTGCAAGAGGTCCCCATTTTGATTGCCTCTGGCCACAGAAAAGCTTGGGGTGACCCAAAAGTCTCTCTCTTCTGTGGGTTGCTGCGCTGAGGCACGGTGCATTCTTTTATAACTGTTTGATCTGAGCTGCTGCAAATCAGGAGATTCCCACTCCCACAACAGTATGGGACCTGTCTGACTTTTGGCTTCTCCGTATCTTCATGCATCTGCTATGTTTGTCAGGTATTCAGCATCCCAAAGATGGAGACTCGTGGGCCATAGCGTGGGAACTGGTGGACATGTCATAGAATGTAGCCTAGCCCTAGCCTGCTCTTTAACTGGGCAGGACCCAACGATGTAGCCTGATGGTAAAGTAGCAGAGCTACAAATGTGAAGGTCCAGGAAAATGGAAATGTTCAAGAAAAATATGTGTGATTCTCTCTCTTTTTAATTTTTTTAAAGGGGGGATTTGAATTAAGGAAAATCCCTTGTTTGTAATATTTTCTCTTTCAAAATAAGTGCTCTTTTCAGGAAGTTGCTTTAACCTGCGTGAAACCATTGGGAGATCTAGCTCAGTACTGTCTGCACTGACTGGCAGCATCTCTCCAGGGTTTCAGACATTCCCAACATTACCTGGAAATGTCGGGGGTTGAACCTGAGAGCTTTTGCAGGGAAAGCCCAACACCTGCTACTTAATTAAGTTGTGCTTTAAAATGATTTTGTTAGTTACAGCCAATTACACCCCTGAGGCGCTGAGAATGGATCCCAGAACAAGAGCCCTCACTGGGCCAAAGCCTGAGCCCCTGCATCTCCAAAGAGCAGGCCTTTAAAAGGAGAAAGAGCTGTTTGGCCTTGGCATGTGATTCGAGTCACCCAAAGAGCTGGATGTGAAGCAGAAAACCCCGACAGGAACTCTGAGCTCAGGAACTGCAGCTTTCCCAGAATGAATGACCCCTGACAGATAAGTGTGAGGGACTTGATTTTTCCCTGTGCATTGATGCAAAACCCAGATTAGTGAAGAGTTCCAGCAACGATGCCAATAGCAGCCAGCCTAAGTAACAGCCTCATTCGATGATTTGAGCCAAGAACCTTTTATTTCCTAATATTAGAAGCAAAGAACATAAGCACTAAAACAGAGCATATGAGATTGTGCTTGTCTGGGTGAGGATTTACCTTGCATGTATATCTGTGACTTAAATAATAATAATACCTGTTTCTGAGTAGCTCTGCACTCCCTCTGCTATAATCTGCATTTTAGGTTCTAAGCCATTTTAGGTTCTAAGTATAAAGTTCTCTGTTCCCCAACTCATTGTAATAGGGAAACTAAAAATGGCTGTAGCTTGCTCCTGTTTTGGACAAAGTGCATGAAATTTGCGGGCACAGGAGTGCACAGAAATTTGTGGGCACATAGCAAAAGTGATTAACAATAGAATAATCAGTACTAAGAACATGTAAATACAACTTCTAGTCCAATGAGGATAGAGACTAGGAAGAATTTCTTCATGTAAAAGTCTTCCTGGAAATGGAATATCTTCAGCAGCTGCCAGGAAGATAAGACAGTGTCTGGCTGCTACGTAATGAGAGGAAGTTCTAAAGGATATAGGAAAAGGAAGCACTTCCTTCTGGGCAACTTCCAGGGTGGGGTGTCACATGCCGGGGGGAGGGGGCAGGACATAGATGAAAGTGGATGGAGCAATGAGTAAAATTTTTACCTTCTAGTTTCCACACACATACTCACACACTGCTCTCTATCCTTCCCCCAGGCAATCAAGAGTCATGATCAGAGTTCAAGGACACATTCCAGCCAGGCAAAAACACTCAGGGAGGGTGTGAAGCAAGGCTGGTAAGAGGAAGTGCCTGGGGAACGGGAGAATCCTAAGGGTCACATGGAGAGGCCCTTTGGCCACTAGGCTGGAGGTCCCCCAGCCTAAATTAGGCACAGATTTTGGGGAGCATGGGTTGGGAAGAGACACCACCTTGTCCTTCTTCTCAGGCAGCAAAATATTTTGGGCTGGGTTGGCCCCTGGCATTGCCCTAATCAGCACCCAAATTCCATCGGGTATGGAATTTGGTCTCATCATATTTCCATTAGAATTGTTTATACACTGTTTGCTTGCATCTCTGAATGATGCTCACGCAGATCTGTCAGGGTGCCAGAACAGCAAGCCTGTTGTTTGAGAACCAGAGCTCTGGGTGTGTAGATGCTGCTGGCTCTTGCCTCTGAGTCCAAAGAGAATCCCAACTATTACAGCTTCCCCAAAGTGAGGATGAAGAGGGTTAGAGCCTCCTCTGAGCCTGATTTCAGTAAAGCTGACTGCATTAGACACTAATCTCCAAGGCCTTTGGGATGCTCGCTAATCCCTTCCAGTAAGCGATATGGCTCTAACTACCCTGATGGGACTCTGGCCACATCTGGTTGCAGAATACATGGAGAAGAAAGCCCAGTTACATTTGTTTTACCCAACAGGATGAAAAGACCATGTGTTGGTCATAACATTGCAGTATGCGGCTGAAGGAGAAAGTAGTGGTGGTGGTCAGTTGAAATGATTGGAAAACAAGGTGATCAGAGGCCACGGGAAAGGAGGCTTCTGTGATTTTGTATAGAGATGCACCGAAGAGGAAATTTGCAGACCAGAATTCCCTTCCCTAGGTAAAGGGGGCAGAGCCCAAGGCTGGTCTGAGAGTGTGGATCCAGAGTGCAGAAGTTGGTGGTTTCTGGTGGTTTCATGGGCACAACCTATCAGTTTTTGGCAGGGCCAGAGGCCAGGGCCAAAGCCTTTGACACGCCTAAGACAAGGATAGGGAAGCTGTGGCTTCCCAGATGTTGCTGGACTCAATCTCCCATCATTCCTAACCATTGGTAGTTCTGTCCAGGATGGATGGGAGTTTGTGTCCACCCTGACTTAAGAAGAAGACTGGAAAAGAAGGGAAACGTGGTGCTGGTGAATCAGCCTTGGGGGAAAACATGGGGGAAGCTGCCACCTTCATTCTGTGCTATGGGCTTCCCGGAAGGATCTGGTTGACTGCTTTTGGAAAGAGTGATGGACTAGATTGATCCTTGGTATGATGTGAAGCAGCTCTTGTTTTGTACTTCATTTCCCATCATCTGTTAATGTCGGCCATGCTGGCTGAGGCTGATGGAATTTCTGCCTTCCCACCATGTCCTCCACCTTTCTTACATGTCTCCAGATTTTCAGAGGGAAGAGGGAGGTGGGGAAAGCCCCACTCAGTGGGCATGACTTTTGTTCCATCCATAGAAGGAAAGTTAAGACTGAAGATACTTCCTGGTGCCAGGTTATCTTTGGTTCCCTTGAAAGGTCTTATGGTCTCCCAGGTATGAAGAGCTCATTTACACCAGTGCAAGTTGAGGAAGGATGCAGAAGAAAGCATTGATCCCATAGTTCCAGCTCTCCCTTAGTCATCCTGGAGGCCAGGAGATGACACTTCCAAGTCTACTTGCCTTGCCCCTGTGAACTAGTACATCTAAGATAGCTCCTTTGAACTTTGCAGAGAAACCATCACAATCATTTACAATAATAATTCAAGTCCCAGAGTTTTGGGGTTTCCTAGTACAGAATGTGGAGTCACGGTCCTCTGTGCGCCAGAAGCAATTTAATCATGCTGGCCACATGACCTGGAAAGCTGCCTGTGGACAAATGCTGGCTCCCTTATCCTGAAAGCAAGATGAGCTCCGCAGCCCCAGAGTCACCTTTGACTGGACTTAACCACCCAGGGGTCCTTTACCTTTACCTTACCCTCATTTAAAAAATATAAATAAATGTGTGTGTGCATGCTTGCGTGTGTGTGTGCGTGCATGGGCAAAGCGCTGCTACAAGATGGCAACTCTATCCACAGAGCTTGCCAACCACAAGGGACAAGGGAGGCAGCTGAGCTCTCCCAGTGTTCAGTCCAGGCCATTTGGTGCAGTGCACGCACAATGTGCATTTCCCTTTCCTGCTGTTTGTGCCGAGAGCAAGGGGGGGGGCAGGCAGCAGGTCTCCGGAGCATGGCTGGCAGCTTGGTGAAAGCTGGGCATTAAACAAAGCAACTTGGAGCAAAGGTTAATGAGGAAACTGTGCTCTTTTTGAACAGAAGAATGTGGGGCAGTTATCCCATATGGACGCAGGAAGCTCTCTCCTAGGAAAGAGACTGGGGTGTGTGTGTGGTTTTAAAATACCAGATTCACCACCCATTGGGTGAATGGAGGAAAATCTCTCCCAGGACATGGCATGAACCAAACACAGGAGGAGGAGATGCTTAACCTAAAGATATTGGGAAAGGACCTCGCAGAGCACACGCAAAGCTGTAATTCCATTCAAGAGAAAGCTTGTGCAAAGGATATTCCTATAGGTCCCTGCAGACAATCTATTTACTGTGCGTTCATCCTGATCTTTTTGCACAAAAGCTTATGCAGAAGTTAGATTATACCTGGTCTTTATTGAACATTTGTTCTAACTTGTTTACAGGGAGGTTAGATAGCAGTGAGCATTCATCTTGCATTTTTCTTATTTGCCTGTAGCATGTTTATACGATTTCATGTTAGTCATTCATTCCTCCTACACTTTTCAGGGCATTTACCCATCACTTTTCAAACTGCAAAAAGCCTCAGTGTGGCTATTTTGAAAGTGGATTTGTTGGACTCAGGTGACAGACCCCTTTAATATCCTTTAAATGCAAAAATATAAAGTTATGGTATGCATGTGAGTCTCACACACAAAATACTAACTGTCTGAAGGTACCCTATTTCATGTCCCACATTATGTGGTCTGATTCTCTTGACCAATTGACAGGAAGTTCCAAATTTGTTCTATGGAACAAATGTTTATGGAATGCTGTTCCTTGGAAGGCCCATCTGACACCAACCTCAGTGCTGTCCTGACATTACAATCAATGAGTTTGTGTACCTGTGCGCACAAACTTGTAACAGGGACCATAGTATTGTCTGTACACCTCTGTACACAATAGTTGAGCTGTAGAAATCGATGAGTATGTAGCCGTTCATACAAATGCTTGTACCTCTGTAAGTATAACTGGGGAATGAGTCTCTTGTCTTTGTTTTGGGTGCCTGGCAAAAGCACTTACGTTTTCCAGGGCGTTTGGTCCACACCATTTATATGACTGCATTGTTGAATCTTTACTTTAATAAGTTTATGTGCTTTTTATTATTCTCCTTTTATTTGGTTGTAAATCACTTTGGGAATTTTTAAAATGAATTGAGTGAACCTAATCCTAGTTTGAAGGAACAGCGTTGGGCTTAAACAGGAGTCTCTGGGGATTTTTCTGCAGCTTGGTCAATACACACTAAGGACCTGAATTAGTTCCATTATGAAGGAGCGTGGGTGGAAGCACTGGCAGAGCTTCATGCTCCAGCACCGTGGGGCAGGGGGGCAGGCAGGGGCAGGGCTGGCGCATGTCCTGGGGGTGTGGCACGCCACCGGCGGGGGCGTAGTGTCCAGCACAGGCAGGGGGCAGCCGCGATGGCACCCCACCGGGATCGTGCTGCCGGGGGCGGTGTGCGCTCGCCCCGCACTCCTCTTCCTCCGTCAGTGGGTGGAGGGCCGGGCTCTGCCAGTCATGGGTGAATACAAGTGATGGTTCCAGGTAGGGGGGGGGAAGAAAGTCACTTCAGTTCACATTGAAAGGTGAGCTTCCCTAAATTGCACTTTGCAAAACGCAGCCATCCTTCAAAATCTTCCCTTGCCCATTTTTTTGCAAGGCACTTCTCCAGCCAAATTACATGTAAACAAATGCACGTACTGGTTTAAACTGTGCATATGAAAGCATATGTTATATAGTATATATGGGGAAACCACTTTGCAAAAAAAGTGCCAAAATTCTGTATATTAGGAGAAATAGTCATACAGAAATGCTGCTGAATTTTCATGAGTACTTTTATGCTTACCTGGGCAAACTGATGTGGAAGTACAGAGAATGGAACTTAAGACCGGACAAGTGAGAAGCTGAAATGGACACCTTGTCCCACCCCTAGTTCCAGGCAGGGGGCTGGAGGAAGCCCAGGGAAGGGGAATGTTGCCACCATACCACTCCTCTTTGCTGGAGCTTCTCTTTATGAGTGACTGGCTCTTTCCACAGCGCTCCTTGCCCCCTCATGCGTGGCCTCCTTATTGGACTGAAAGCAGCCAACTGTTCCCCACGGTGGTGGCGGCCTCCATCCTAATCCAATCTATCAGGGAGGTAATGAAGTATAAAAGTGCGGATTCAATTAAAAGGGGTTTTGATGTAGGACGGAGCCTGTGGGCAGACAGGGACAGAAGCCTGCTCTGTTTTGAAAGGGGCCATCTGTGCCACCATGTTGTGGCTTTTGTGTTGTCCTGAAAGGGCAACTGCACTTGACAAAGGTGACGGCGACACATGTAGGGGCCCACCCCACCCCAACACATCTCCCCGCCAGCCACTTTAACTTTTGGATCTGCAGGAAAGGAGAAGTGCATGTCCTTCAGACCCTCCAGTCTGGGAGCCTTGACCTCTTTTTTCTTTTTGCATGTCCTTGCTGACCTATTCAACGACCTTGTAGAGCTTCTCATAGGCATGGATGGAACCTGGTGTTAAGCAATACAGTGCACACTGACTATTGAATCTAGCAGAGGTGAAAAAAATCCTCACTGCACAATGGACGGCATGCAATGTGTTCCAACGGTTACCAGTAAGACTTTGGGCAATTGACGTTTCTTGCTGCTGTTGCTTTATTGAGTGCTTTTCTTAGAAAAATGCAAAGTGTGAACAATCTAAATATTGACACCTGCCTTCTCTGGGTCATAGCTCAATGGTAGAGGGTCTGCCTTGCATGCAGAAGCTCATAGGTTCCATCCCCACCCTATGAAACACTAAAATTTGGGCGCCCTGCCTCTCCATTCTACATACCGCAATTGTTGCGGCACCTCCTGCAATGCCAGTGCCCAGTGCTGCTGAATCAGTCACACTGCCTTAAAACTGCCTCTGATGGTGTTGTCATTGCTATGTCCCGGCCCCTGCTGCCCCACACCATCTCAGGCTTACCTTACCTAGCTATGACCTGCTGGCTCTGATTGTGGAGATCACAAAATATGGACTTTTCTTTCTCTCACACACGCAATGATGCTGTTGCTCTCTAACCAAAACCACAGGACATTCCAAAGTGCCAGGAAAAAATCCACAAAGTGGTCACATCATGCACGCTATCTTGTGTATGTGTACACTCACTGCACACATTCTTGAAAAATGGGAGGGAGCACATAGAAAACACCAGAGAATAACCATGAGTGTGATATTCTCCACTAGTTCTACTCAGTGCAGATCCATTTAAATTAATGGACCTGGCTGATGTAGCTTCATTACTTTCAATGGGTTTACACTGAGTAGGACTTCATTGAACACAAACCAACATGGGAGTGATGTCATGTAAATTCTGCCCTACAGAAAGTGGGTGAAAAACTATGCTAATGTCACTGTAAATGTTTAGAATTGCAGCCTCAATCTTGACTAAGCATGGGGGCCAGTCCTAGCATGGTGGGGGTTCTGAAGGGAAGAAATGAAGCTCTTGGTGGAGGCAGGAGGTGGGATTGTGCTCCTTCCCATCCAACGTTCCTGATATGACAGCTGTCATGTGCAGACATGCCCTGCTTTATTATAATGCACAGTTCAGGAGACCTCCCAGCTTAATCCCCCCCAAACAGATAAAACTAACAGAGGAGAGATTTGGAATGATTTGCAAAATCTTGCTGCTCCGGCGAGATTAGGGCTCTGTTTTAATCTTGTACAATGAGGGTTTGGGGGATGGTTTAATGAGAGTTTGAGCAGGAATAATCCTGTCTTTAAACTCGTCCTGCGCAACAATCCTCCCAGAAAAGTTGTAATCGGGCAAGATGTTCTTAAGGCACAGATGCAAGTGGATGACTGGGGGAAGTGGTGGCCGAAGGAGGAGTCTTATGGCCAGGCAGAGAGAAATCCTGAAGGAAGGTTGTCATCAGGGGTCAGCATCAGCAGGAACTGCCTGATGCCCATGTCCTAGCAAGGAGCCCATTGCCAGAGCCTGGTGCCTCCTTCCCTCCCTCTTGCTGCCTGTTGAGCTGCCCTCTTCGAATGAGTGAGCTGTGAGAGATGAGACAGGAGAAGATACAGTAGCCTATTTGTCCTCTCCTCCTGGAAAGTGCATACCCCACAAGTGTCCTGGAAAATCCAGGACATCCTGCTTTCCCCCCTGAGAGCACAGCAGCCACTGTGTTCTTGTATGATTTCACATCAAGATCCCACCCTGAAAGAGTGCTTTCTTCGGGCCCATGATCTCACATGGCACCCCAAAACATGTTTGGGGGCACTATGAGAGCATGGTCCTGAAAAAGCAAAGCGGGTCATGTGACTTGCATAGGAGCACGGACAGGAAGACATCAATCCTGGTTTGAGGACTCAACATGTTGGACGGAATGGAAGTGGTGTGGATTAGGCCCAGAAGGAGAGGTTGGTGCATGGTGGGGAAGTTGCTGGGGACAGACAGACTGAGAGCAGATTTCCTGAGGGGCTGCCAAACCTGGAAACTGTTCTGAAGGTGAATCTCTAGGTGGACATCTTGGTGCCATTTCAAATAATTTAGAGTGAAGCTCAGATTGTATTACAGATTCAGCAACAGCCCTATTCCCTCCCCTTCCCAAACAGAATTAGCTAAAATCTTCCTGGAGGAGACCCTGATAGGGAGCAATGGTGTCTGCTACTAAGTATGAAGGCCAATGAGGCAAGACCCATCATCACAATCTAGTATTCGGAGCTGTAGAGTGTTCTGGTATAATGGTGGTAAAGGTAAAGGGACCCCTGACCATTAGGTCCAGTCGTGTCTGACTCTGGGGTTGCGGCGCTCATCTCGCGTTACTGGCCGAGGGAGCCAGCGTACAGCTTCTGGGTCATGTGGCCAGCATGACAAAGCCGCTTCTGGTGAACCAGAGCAGCGCACGGAAACGCCGTTTACCTTCCTGCTGGAGCGGTACCTATTTATCTACTTGCACTTTGACGTGCTTTCGAACTGCTAGGTGGGCAGGAGCAGGGACCGAGCAACGGGAGCTCACCCCGTTGCGGGGATTCGAACCGCCGACCTTCTGATCAGCAAGCCCTAGGCTCTGTGGTTTAACCCACAGCGCCACCCACGTCCCGGTATAATGGTTGTTGTTGTTCAGTCGTACAGTCGTGTCCGACTCTTTGTGACCCCGTGGACCAGAGCACTCCAGGCACCCCTATCCTCCACTGCCTCCAGCTTAATCTGTACTTTCAACGGGAGGGCCATAGGAAACTGCTTTACACTGGGTCAGTCCAATGACTGGTCCACCTAGCTCAGTATTGTCATATTGTCTGCAATGGCTGCCACTGGCTCTCCAGAGTTTCAGGCAGGGTTTTTCCCACCCCCACCCTTGGAGATGCTGGGGATTGAACCAGGGGCTTGCACAGCAGATGTTCTTACCACCAAGGTATAGGAAAGGAAGGAATTTTGGCAGATACTGTAGGGGAGTGACAAATTCTGCCTACCAAAGTGTCCTCCTCTATCAACGAAACTGAAGGGGTCCTCACCTCCTTTTCCTCTGTGGACTCTCACAGAACCAGCAGGATTTGATCTGGTGTGTCATCAGGGGCAAATTGCCTCGTCCAGGCATGAGGGGGGAATGCAAAGAAGTTGGTGTCAGGCCAGCTTTGTATTGTACTGGTTATCAATAACTTGCAGTGCTGGTTGCCTGCCAGAACATGGTTTGACAAGGTCAGGTCATAGGTCATAGAATTGTAGAGTTGGAAGAGACCATGAGGGTCATCTAGTCCAACCCCCTGCAATGTGGGAATCTGTGAGTTCATTGCCCCCGTCACCCATGAAGCTCACTGGGTGACCTTGGACCAGTCTGTCTCTCTCCCCCCCCCCCCCCACTCAGGCTAGCCCAACTCACAGGGTTGTTGTGTGGATAAAGTAGGGAGAAGATTACCGGTATGTATGCCCACTAGTGGGTTGTGACCTGATCCAAGGTGGGTTGCAACATGAGGACTACCACCATGTGGTGAAAGATTCAGAGATGGGAATGCATGTTTAGGTTAAAAGAGGGTCCTGGGTCTGAAAAGGTTGAAGATACCTGACATATGCTATCCTGAGATTCTTGGAGGAATGATTACAATAAAAAGTGTAATAAAGAAATGTTGAGTAACTACTAACAGTTCATATGAGGAAGACAGTGGCATCTAGGTCAGAATATATGATTTCCTGGCAGACTTCAGTCTCCGTAACTCTCAGATTATTTACCCAATCACTAAATCTGTGGCACTTCAAAGAATCCCTGAACTTGGAGTGTTTGCTGAAGCAGATCTCCCCGCCCCCTAACATAGGGATCTCCTTCTGGTTCCCTAGGGGGCTGGGGACGCGTGTGGGTTTCACCATGAGGCCTGAGCTGTGGCTTTCTGCTGACCTCGGTGCTGGCAGTTCAGCCAACCCCAGCCGTTCGAGGCAGCACAATAGCCCAAGTGGGGCCTCTGCCCCTCTGTGAGGGAAGCACCATCTGCCGTGAAAACTGACACCAGCTGACGAAGAGGCAGAGAGCGCCGCTGCCACCCCCACAGCGAGTGGAGATTAGGATGTAGACAGGTCACCCTGTTCCTGGAAGGGCCTTCTCTTCCTTAGACCTGGAGAGGAAGAATTAAATTGGCTTCTTCCTGGAAACAAGAAAGATGAAGAAGGGAAGTGGGGGAGGAGACCTGGAAGAACTGGGAGAGGGGTGTGTATGGAGGCTTAGTGTGAAAAACAAGACCATCCTTCATAATGCATCACACATGTTTTCACAAAAATGACATAAGAACATCATACACTCAGGACCGGTGCTAGGGTTTCTTGTGCCCTAGGCGAGACCACCTTCTGGCGCCCCCAGCCGCCCACCCCCTGCCAAAGCCTGCTTTAGCAGGAGGTGGGGGTGGTGGAGAGGCAAGCAGCAGTTTCTCCACTGTAGCGGAGAAGCTGCTGCTCACCCATCCCGCCCTCTGCCCCCTGCCAAAGCCTGCTTTAGCGGGAGCCGGGGGGTGGTGTAGGGGGCAAGCAGCACCTCTCCGCTACAGCGGAGAAGCTGCTGCTAGCCCGTCCCGCCCAAGCCTGGCCAGCGCCCCCTCCATTTTGGCACCCTAGGCAATTGCCTAGTTCGCCTTAATGGACGCGCCGGCCCTGCATACACTCCAACATTGCTCAGATGAACTGAACTTAGGCTCTGCCACTGGCTGGCTGGACCACGGTAGCTTCCCATGTTGTTCCTTTCACCTCCCTCTCCAAACAGTGAATGCCCTGTCACAAGAGTTGCACTGAAAGTAATCAGGAGACAGGTCTGCCCCATGGTCATCACAGAGATCCTGAAATCCTGAACTGCTCCAGACTTAGTGACCCAGGAGTCAGAGGGATGTTGAAATGTCCCATGTCAATCAACCTTTGGATCCTCGATACCACCTCTGAGGTGCCAGTTAGAATAGACTGCCTTTCCACAACCTGGTGCCCTTCACATGTTTTGCACTCTGACTCTGCTCAGCTCCAGCCAGCATAGCCGGTGGTTGGGGATGATGGGAGTTGTAGTCCAGCAGCATCTGGAGAGCACCAGATTTGGGAAGTATGATACCTGGCTCAATTGGACAAATAGCAAAAGGAGGCAGCTGCCTTTGTCCCATTTTTATTGTGCATCATTACAAGGGATGTGAGAAAGTGGAAGCCAAGCATGTCCTCTTCATTGTCATCTCAGAAGAACAATCTCAGGAATGTGCATCTTCTAGCATGGTCTTAAAGGTGTGCAAACCCTGTTCTGCTTGCAACAGTGGTGAGGCACAATTAAAAACAGCATTTGGGGAGTGTCCTGGGTGGGGAGGAAGGAAACAGGATATTTTGTAAAAATAACCACCCCAGAATAGCGGGGCAGGCAATGCCCCTGATCATTGATGAGAGCTCCTGCCTGCCTGCTGTTAGATTTGCTGGCTGTCTTGTTTGTGGCTTGTCTGAGCAGATGCAAGGGAGAGGGGAGAGGGAGGAAACCCACTGATTAATCTCCTGGCCTTTGGCCACTGCTAAGCAAACATTCTGTACCTCTCTGAAAACAGATTGAAAATGCTGGCTGATCTGGAGCTTACAGGGGGTTTGCTGAGCGTATCGCAGATTTACCCGAATTACCAGCTTGCTTCTCCTGTTCATTGGGGGAGAATTGGGAGTCACGGCTCTGGAGAGAGGGAGAGAGAGAGAGAGAGAGAGAGAGAGAGAGAGAGAGAGAGAGAGAATTTACAGTAAATCTAGACCATGTTTCTTCAGACAGAAACAAACTTCTATGACTTGGTACAGTGAGGGCCAAGCCAGGGGACATAGTTTGGGTGATTTCCAGTTTTGCACTTTCGCAAACAGCCCAAATGAAATATAGCCTAGCAGCTTGACTATGTAGCAATCATGCTTGTTTGCAACGTAATGTGTTCTTTTTCAAAGCCGAAGCTTTGGCATAGCTCTGCCTGTGCAGTTCCATACTGCATCTGAACATGGCTTGGTGTTGCAGCACACAGTTAAAAAAAAATGGAAAGGCCTGGCTGGGAGGTGAGTGGGTGGAAGGACCATCACGAGGCAGTGAAGCCTAGGCTATTGCAGGGACAGCAGGGACGGGGAACCCATGGGCCCTGCAGATGTTCTTGAACTACAACTCCCATCATCCCTGACCACTGGCCGTTCTGACTAGGGCTGATGGGAGTCAGAGTTTCCCAACCCTGATATAGAAGGTCTCAAGTTCAGCTGTTCATATCTCTGTATGAAAAGGAATTCAGGTAGGACAGGATTTAATCTTAGTAGGCTTCCTCTGATGAGAGTAGATAACAGAGCAATGAGAGTAGGCCAATGGCCAGATTCAGTATTGTATGAATGACACATGCTACAGCAGTCCAAGAATCAGGAAGTACCATGACAGCATCACTTGCCCCACTTTCACATGATGTTTGTGTCTGCCAATCACTACCCCACTCTAATATGCAGCTGCCTCAAATGTGCAAAGGAAATACTCCCATTGCTACCAATAATTTCCTTATTGTCAACTGCTCTTCCTATAAAGCAGATGCAGGAGAGAGGGGGGGGCTTGATCATGGTGTGCTGAGAGGGTGTTTCGAGCAATCAAGGCAAGTTAGAATATATGCCACCAAATTTCAGCTTCCAATGTCCCAATTAAAATGCATAATGTATTTAAAAACATGGTTTTAGTAAGCTGACAACCACAACAAAGAAGAAGCACCAGCACCAACATGTGTATTTGGCAACCGGTAAGTTGATGCCTGTTTGAGACATTTATACTTATAATTATTAATGGTTTTAAAATATCACCAGACCTCTTAATTCTGTCCTATCCTTTCATTTCAAAGTTAAATGTCTGTAATCCAGATAGATTGAAAACTTAGCATAATAAATGAAGCTTTGTAGAAACTATGCAACTTTGACAATGAGCAGTGGCGGATGAAGGGGGGCAGGGGGTGGTGTGCCCCAGGTGCCATCTCTGAGATGGTGACAAGGCACCCCGCGGGGGGCTCACCCTGCCGTTCCTGGGCACGGCCGCATGCAGAGGATCCTCCGCTCGCGGTTGCAGCGGCAGTGGAGAGATCCCACCACCGTCTGTATGGCGCTTGAGCAGCACCATCGGCAAACCACCCGTGGCGCCTGCGCACCGCCGCTGCATATGGTGCACACACACGTGCCGCCAGGCAGTTTGCCCCGCCCCTGACACCCCGCACCGGGTGCCGGTTAGCCTTCCTTTGCCCCTGACAACGAGTCTGAGCAACTGCTTAGTGACCGCATAGCAGAAAGGATACATTTGAGGTGTGTGTGTGTTTGGATGTTTTTTCCTTGGAGAGAATGAGAATAAAGGGATGCAGTTGGAACTGTGGTGCAAGCTCCTTGCTCTGTGCCTTTGTAATGAATTATATCCCCAGGAATGTGAAGAGGACAATATCAGAGACATTTTGGTACCTAGAACCTGGATTTTGACTAGGATGCATAGGGAGTTCTGTTCTGTCCCTGATCCCAAGCGCCATCAGATGAGATAACCCCACAGTGGAAGTTTCTCCCAGTACTAGTCACCACACAGAAGCAGATGGTTCAGATAGTTTCCTGTTGCAGAAGAGAAGGTTCGGTAAAACAGTTCTGGATGCAGATATATACAGCTTGCAGGCTTTTGCAGATACAGATATATACAGATACATACAAGCAGTGCTTTTTTTCTTAAAAAATGTTTAGGGGTACTTTCATTTTCCTACTCATATTGAAATACTGCCCCTCAAGTGAGGCCAAACTTAGTTTCACTAAATGTTTAGGGGTATGCGTCCCCCTGCGTCCCCCCAGGAAAAGTACTGCATACAAGTACAAAGTATCTTTGTTGCTCTAAATAAGTTCAGCAATTCAAGACTTAACACTGGCAAGTAACACTGACTAGATAACTGACTAGCAGATTAATCACATATATAGTAGTGGCACTGGACCATTAGCATAGCAACTGACTTGGCTGACCTTGCAACTTTGGTGTGCTCATCCATGGGTGAGCTAATTAGGGAAATTAACCCCTTCTCATGTCCAGTTACTCCAACACAACTTTCACCAATAGGAGGGACCACGCAGCTGTCAATCGCCTGATGTCAATATGACACCAGATGATTTACAGGTGGGTGGTCCTGTCCACCTGTCAAAGTTGTCCCACCCAGATGCGGGAAGAGAAAGATTTGTCCCACAAGATAAAGGTTCCTCATCCCTGCTCTAGGTAATTGGTTCCATTGCCAAACTACTTCTTACCACCCAGATATTTCCCTACCTCTCTCGCCCTGATCTGGCCACAGTGATCCATGTGACGGTCACCTCCAGACTTGATTATTGTAACTCGCTCTACGCGGGGCTGCCCCTGAAGCTGACCCAGAAACTCCAGCGGGTGCAGAATGCCGCGGCGAGGCTCCTTACCGGGTCTTTGCCGCGGGACCACATTCATCCAGTGCTTTACCAGCTGCACTGGCTCCCGGTGGAGTACAGGGTCAGGTTTAAGGTGCTGGTTTTGACCTTTAAAGCCCTATGCGGCTTAGGACCCTCATACCTAAGGGACCGCCTCTCCTGGTATGTCCCAGGTAGGACCTTAAGGTCCTCAAATAATAATTTGTTGGAGGTCCCGAGCCACAAGGATGCTAGGTTGGCTTCAACTAGGGCCAGGGCCTTCTCAGTACTGGCCCCGACTTGGTGGAACAGTCTGGCACAAGAGACCAGGGCCCTGCGGGATTTGGCATCTTTCCGCAGGGCCTGCAAGACGGAGCTGTTCCACCTAGCCTTTGGGTTGGTTTCAGTTTAACCCTGATGTTTCGTTCTTTTGGTGTGATTGGTGGGCTACTTAAAAATGAGGCTGCAGTTTAGATTTAATTTTAAATTGTATTTTAATCTGTATTTTAATGAATTGTTTTATGTTTTTGTTGTGATTTTATTGGTGTTAGCCGCCCTGAGCCCGGTTTGGCGGGGAAGGGCGGGGTATAAATAAAATTATTATTATTATTATTATTATTATTATTATTATTATTATTTCAACTTAAACCCCATTAGAACTAGTCATAAGAACATAAGAAGAACACTGCCAACTAAGGCTGAAGGTCCAACTAGTCCAATATGCTATTCTCACAGTGGCCAACCAGATGCCTATGGTAAGACCATAAGCAACAGCACTCTCGCCACCTGTAATTCACAGCAACTAGTATCAATGCCACATGCTCAAGCAGCCCCAACCAACATGGCTTGCGCCCACTTTCAGACTTTGTAGGGACACTCTTTTTGACATGAATTCAAACATACAGAAGAAATATTACGTGGCACAGTCTTCCCTAGACTTTTATTACTTTGCTTCCTATTTCAACATTGGGCATTGTCTGAATTTGGGTGAGTGGCAGCTGAAGGTGAAAAGTGATGTCCTGGCCTTCATACCCTTCTAAGAACCGGGTCTCTTTCATTATCCCTCTGTTCTTAAATTGTTCATTTCTTGGAAGCTGGTGGCCAAAATCTGAAACTGAAGACATGGGGAGGGCCGTTAAAAAGAAGAAGAATGAAAGATGATTTATCCAAGAATTGACAGTTCAATAGTTGGGCTTAGCATAGATGAAATCCTCAGACTTCATTCAGACAGGCACATTAGAGGCTCACTGGCTCATGGAGTTATCAGATTACAAACTATCAGAATTATAGCCTATAAACCAGGGTTTAAAGGGGCTTAGTAATTATGTGGCTCTATGCTCCCCAACCAGCAGATTGGAGTTGGGGAAAAGAGTGGGGCAGCTGACTTGGGGTGGAGAACCATTATTCTGCATTTGCCTCAAGTAAAAGCTCAAACGTCACCAACAATTTCATCAGCGAAAGCAGGGGAAACACTGGTAAACACACATTGGGGCTGTGTGTACACACCATACAATTAAAGCACATGGCTTCCCACAAAGAATCCTTGGAACTGCAGTTTATCCCTCACAGAGCTGCCATCTCTAGCACCTTTAAGAAACTACAGTTCCCAGAATGGGGGGGGGAGAGAGAGAGTTATATGCTTTAAATGTGCTTTAAATGTATGGTGTGTGAACACCATTCACCTAACAAGGAAGATCACTACCTGAGCCCCATCCCCTCTAGTCCACATCGTTGGCAGATGCATTCAGTTGGTAGCATTGTTGTCCCAGTGTTATCCCTTTTATATCTAAATTACTTCTTATCCTTATTGTCAAGACCCTAAAACCAATATAAAAAGTAACAGTGATAAAGGACAGCCCTGTGTAATTTAATTATTCCATTTCTTATTTTTTAAAAAGTGCATGAGTACACGTGCACATGCACATGCGTGCGCGCGCACACTAAGGAGAGGAGGAGGAGGAGGAGAGGAGGAGGAGGAGGCTAATAAACATTTCCTCTTCTGGGAGACAGAAAGCCTCACACAGCTGCAAGCTGAGTCCCGGCTGGGCCAGCAGCTGCTCCAAGCTTCTAGAGCATCAGAGTTCAACCATGATGGGGCTGGCACAGTCTCATAACAGTGAGGAAAGCTGGGAACTTGGCACATTGTCAGTCACTGCTTCATATTGGATGAAGGGAGCCAACCTAACCCAGAGTCCAGCTGTGCTATGGCTCAGCTTGCTGAGGGAGTCAATGCCACTGATGCTTTGTGATGGTTCTTCCCACTCCACTGTAGCAGACACACCCGTAAGCAATGCACACCTTTGCTGATGGTCGCTACTTAGAAATCTTGCAGCCCCAGACTGTATGGAGAAGACAAGCAAAGAAGAGGATTAGAAATTAATTCCCACTGAAAGAATGCAAGAGATTTTTGCTCATTTCAGTCAAGGAGGAAGAGAGGATGTGTCTAACACACCAGAGACCTTTAGCATCCCTGTAAACAGGGCTGACCCAAGACATTTTGACACCTGAGGTTTACCCCCCCCCCCAAATGGTATCCCCTCCCTGCCAGGGAAGAAGGGGTGAGGGAAGAGTTACATCAGGAACAAGGAGTGGGGGAATTAAGAGCCACATAAGGATCTGCTGCCCTTGTGGATCTTGCCACCTTGAGGCCATCACCTCATCTTGCTGGCCCTGCCTGAAGTTAAAGGCTGGGGGAAAGGACAAGAAGGTTAATCAAATATCAGGCAACCCTCCCACACACAAAAATTGATAAGTGCTTTTCATTTCTCATTAGAGAAAGGGGCATTGGAGAGGATTCTAGCTTAGTGAAGCCTTCTCTAACCTGGTGCACCCCTTACAGGTAGGTAGCCGTGTTGGTTTGCCATAGTCAAAACAAAAAAATAAAACCATGGAGAGACCTGGTCTGAACAAAGACAGACATTGGATTCTTATCTCATTATACATGACAAAAGCTATCTTTACCCATCTCACCCCTTGCCTTTTCCTGTAAGACCAATTGCAGTCGTTAACAGTCGTCAACAGGTTTTCCACACCTATCAGCTGATCACCCATTCCCACCACCCTTCTGAGTAATACCCCTCCCCACTCCCTCACTATATTTAAGGGTCTGGTGACTTCTGTTTCAGTGTATCTGAAGAAGTGTGCATGCACACGAAAGCTCATACCAAGAACAAACTCAGTTGGTCTCTAAGGTGCTACTGAAAAGAATTTTTTATTTTGTTTTGACTGGTGCACCCCTGATGTTGTTGTCCCATCATCCCATCATTCCAGCTGGGGCTGCTGGAAATTGGAGTCGAACAACTTTCAGAGGGCACCAGACACCAAGAAAGGGCTGACTTTGTGCTAGATCTGATACTTTCGTTGCTGGCAATCCAGGGTTCAATTTCTTTCTTTCTTTCTTTCTTTCTTTCTTTCTTTCTTTCTTTCTTTCTTTCTTTCTTTCTTTCTTTTTAAAGATCTTTATTGATTATAAATTGCACATATATACAAACATTGTGTAATATCACTTAATACTTAAGAAAGGAGGAAAAAAAGAATATGTAAAGAATAAGTGTTTTAAGGAAATAAAAGGAAAACGTAAAGAAATAACCAAGCTAAGAAAATAAAGAAGACATAAGAAAGACCACATTATTTACATAATAAAAGTGTTCGTCAGCACAGTTCTTCCAATCATTCTCATTAAACTGTTTGATATATCATTCTTTTTTACACCAATTTATATTGTATACTGTAATATTGTTCCTATCTACATTATTTACATTCCTTTGACCTTTTTCCTCAAAACACCACTCAATTTCTGCCAATATGGAACTGTTTGTACAATAGAGTTTTAAATAGTCCTTAAATATTGTCCATTCTCTAGGTGTTTTCTGTTTCAATATTCCTCTAACCATCAGTTTTGCTAATTGTAAATATTCTAGCATGAGTATCTGCCAATCTGTAATTTCTGGTAGCTTTTTGTTCTTCCAGTTCCTTGCTATAAGGGTTCTGACTGCTGTTATACCATACATAAGCAATTATCTTATTTCTTTCTTAAATTCTAGAGGTAATATACCAAGTAGGAAAATCTCTGGTTTCTTTTTCAAGGTGTTTTTTTAATAATTTCTTAAACTCATTATAAATATCAGGGTTCCATTTCCATAACTTTCACTTAAAAAGGATGTCAGCCAGCAGAGCTAGGAACAACCTCAGTCTGGGGTCCCAGAAAGCCACTGCCAGTCAGAGCAGAAAATCGTGGGTCACAGTTGTCTTTCCCTGGTAACTTCAAAGTATTAAATGATTGCAGCATGTATTTTATGAGTTACAGGAAACCTTGTTAGGCCAGTTCTTAAATTCTTAAATTACTGCACTGGTTGCATATCCATTTCTGGGCACAAGTAAATATGCTTTAATGGCTTGGGATCCAGATACTTTCAGGATCACTTTCTCCCACACAAACCTGCCCCAAATTTACAATCAACACCATAATTATTCCACCTCCTCTGAGTCCTCCACCTTTCCAAAATAGAGTGGGTGCTATTGGAAGGTGCCTGCTCTGAATCATGCTGGGCAGGTGCAGAGCTCAGGAGATCCCAGAGGCAGAGGTGTCTTAACCATTGAGCCTACTGGTGCAAGGCGCCAGGGTGCCATGGCCTGGAGGGCGCCTCCATCCTCCAGCCCCACCAGCAGCGCCCGCCACGCCCTCCAGCTGCCCTGCGGAGCACGGGAGCGTGAGTTCGCCGTCGCTCCAGGGTGCCTAATATACTTAAGACGGCCCTGCCCAGAGGGTAGCCCCTGCCATGCCCTCTCTATGGGTGAGAGGAGACCAGCAGCGCCACCTATTTGCTGAGATGCTGCTGTAGAGGTGGCATGGGCAGGGGCTACCGAGGAGGCAGCAGATCTGGCCTCCAAGGAGCACACCACAACCATTGCTGCCATCACAGCAGTGTCAGCAGTAGTGGCCGATGCATTCCTTGGAGGCTGGATCTGCTGCCCTTGTGGATCTTGCTGCCCGAGGTGATCTACTCACCTTGCCTCATGAGTGGGGTGGCCCTGGCCTTGACCTATCCAAGAGCAGACTTTGGGCTGCCTCTTTCTCAGGAATCCTGATGCTTCCCACTGAAATCTCCTTGCTTGGCACATTGAAATCTGCCATAATAGCCCTATCCTAGTCTGGCAGTCAAGGCTTTGTGATTTTTGTTTCTTTCCTGGTTCCGGTTCAACTGCAAGTGAAGTCATTGCAGTTTGGATCTGGTTCAGGCCAATAAATGTCTAGTAACCAGGTTCAGCACCTGTGACGAGGGAGAAGCAAGGGTTGTATATATATGTGTATTTAAAGCATATATCATAAAGACACCACAGTCATTCCAAAGGAATCAGAACCTGAATCTCACACTGCCCTGAAACTGAGGTGGCATGCAACAATATGAAATGTAAATGCTTTTGACTTTGCAATAGTGCAGAGGGAAAAGGCTGGCCTGGAATGGTGGGAAGGTATGAGAAGCAACTGAGAGTGGCCCCTGGCTGCTGTTTCTCTGCCCCATTACTCTTGGTCTGCAGCTTCTCCTTCTGGCTGCCTGAGTCCCTTGCATGTGCACTGGGGTAAGCAAGCTGCCTGAGTTCACACCCCACACACCCCTTGTGGGGATCAGGTAGGTGCTTCTGCTGACTCCCCTTGGGCTCAGCACACTGGATGTGGCAGCCACAGCACCCCCCTCTCCCTCCCTCCCTCCCTCCCTCGCCCTCCATTCTCACAGCACTGACAGAAGGCACTCAGCTGTGCTGGATACATGTGCCGCCAGAGAGACTGGATGTGCAGGAGAGTGCTGGGGGGACTTGCTGCTGTTGCCACTGCCTGGGGGATGTAACTTTACAAGGGATTAGGCAACAGGGAAGAGGCCAAGGGAGGAGCTGGCACTAGTGGAGGAGGAAAATGCTTTTAATAACACTCCAGCTGGAGCCATAACCCAACAGGGAAAGCTGTAGGCAGAGGCGGCTTTAGGGGATTCTTCTATGGGTCAAAGAAAGAGGGATAATCTTTCCTTCTGTCTGTATCTGATTCTATTGATGTTGACAATGTCCAAGATTTGGGAAATGTTAACTTTCACCTGTGAACACTTTTTTTGTTGTTGTTGCTTCTGGAAATGGATGGCCACCACGACCACCACCCCGCTCCAGTTTGCAGGTGTGCAGTTGCAAATGCTGAGAGGTCTTTGAAGAACAGGCACAGCGCTGCGGTACAACATGCATTTTACCAGCAGAAGGTCCCTGGACGAACCCCTGGCATTACAGACTGCCCCACCCCCTTGGCCTAGAAAGAAGCATTCTTAAATCAAATGAGCCTTTTAGTTGAAACAAAATTCACCACTTTTATTTGGACAGAAGAGCCAATTCTGTTTTCTTTACAAAAGGATAAAATATATATACTTTAGTACAAAAAGACCCCATGAAATAAACCCAACCATCATCACCCTCCTTGTCCTAGAAGCTGTCTATTAACAAGTTCCTTCAGAATACAATGGTTTTCTTGAAATTCTAATCTCTGCAGATAATCCCTTTACAGAAATGGAGGGCTCCTACTTGGTCATAAGTTCTCTAGCTAGAGGCTAGACAATGATGGAACAGGGTGTGGTCAGCCAACAGGAGCCACCCGCACCCCCCAAAAATACACAACCACCCCCCAGAAACCCAGAAATTTGCTTTAAAATATAAAAATCCCCCTGCATGGGTTTGTAGTCCCCCCAAAAGAGGACATGTCTGGGATTTCCTGGATGTATGGCAACTCTAACTCTGGCTTAACTTGAAAGGAAAACAAAAACTGAATTGCATAGTCTTGGCAATTTTTATTGCTTATCTTTGGCTGCCCCTGCAGCCAATGGTGACAATCCCCACAGAAGTCACCTTTCAAAGAGAACACAAACAGCATATACAGTATATAATTACTTGGTGAAACTGTGGGCTGGAGGCCCTCCCTCCCCTGAAAAAAAAAGTGGGGAGAGGAATAAGTTAAATAAATAAGAGCTAATAAATATCCATGGAGCAAAGGCACCATGAAATGAAGAATGATCAAGAGATGTCTCCCAGCATACACATTTATCCCCACAATTCTACACCTCCAACTAAAAATACTTTAAAGTCAATTCAATGAAGCAAGCAAGCAAGCAAGCAAACAAACAAACAAACCATAGGTCATTTAGCATGTTTCACATTTCATGTGAAATGAAAAAGGAAATAACTTAGAAGAATCCGGGTTAATAATAAATAATAGGGATGCTTAAGACATGGCTTTTACTTGGCTGGCTGCCTTCTAGAGTAGGGGGTCACAAAGGAGCACAGCGGGTATCCTGTCCCTTTTGGTGAGGCTGTGGGTTCCTTTTAATCTTCTTCAGCTGATCACACTGCTCCAAGCAGAGATGCTAATATTATCTTCACATTTTGTAGGAGGCAAATTCCAGTGGCAACTTTTAGTGTTGGACACCCTGGAGTTCCAAGGTAGCTAGCTAGTGTTCACATAGGATGCTCACAGACAGCAGTACTTACCGCAATTGAGTTATATATAACTTTGGTAGCACACAAATAAAAATGAATACCAGAATTCATATTGCTTAATAACCACTAGTAACAGGAAAGAAAAATCAAGGTGATGCTAATAAAATTGGAAAGAAAAGAAAACTACCTTGGCCATTCCACACTCCATATGTTGTTGGACAATAATGGCCATCATGCCATCTGGGATTGATGGGAATGGGAGTCAACAACATCTGGAAATCACCCAGGCACGGGAAGGTCGGCCAAAGCAGATTGCTTTGATTGGGTAGTCAGGGTTCCCCATCCACTCTCCTGACTAGTCCTTCTTGAGTTCTGTCTTCCGACAATAAGTCAGACACCTGTTTTTCTTCTAACTTTGGACTTATCCAAATACATTTCCTCCACTCTTTCTGGGTGCAGGACTGTGCTTTAAAGTCCCAGAGCTTTACTTGCAAAAACCTGCTCTTTAGCAGGTTTGGGTTTTCTACAGATTGCTGTTTGCTCCAATTGTGCTTCACAGAGCAGGTTTTCATGGGGAAAGCTCAGGAGCAAAAAAAATGGGTGCTCGGACACAGAGCTTTAAAGCATAGACCATGCTGGTGAGAGTGGAAGAAAGGGAAGTGTGGATCAGCCCTCCTAATGCTCTGGCAAGATTCCACCTGAGCCCCAAGACAGGCTCCACCTCATCTGTGACCTTTGCCTGGCTGGCACCCAGGAGTTTAAATTACATTAAATTAAACGTAAGTTCTGCAGTCACTGATAACGGCACATGCCATTTCATTGGAGAAATGTTGCATTTAAATGGCTGGACTAAAATGAATAATAATAATGTCAACAGCAATGTGACATCAGCGTTCTGAATAATACGGTGAGGTAGCCCTGCAAATTTGATTGGGCCCTGGAATCTGAATTGTCCATGTATCATGGATTAGCTGGATATATAACAAAATATTGTTTGTCGCTGGGATATATAACAAAATACACCATTGTTTGTTGGCTAGATGGAGAGAATTGGTCCTGGAAGCATGTATATCAAGTCCTCACAACCAGCTTTTAGACTTTTGAGTGTTCAGGTTAAAGATGGCAGTCAATGGTAACGGGCTTCGTTTGCTTTTGTGAAGTCCAGCAGTTTTTGATATCCCCACATCCTTATGCATGTTTACACCTTGGTTATTGTAAGAAGAAAGGGTGGTACGAGAGATCCAAGAACTGAGCCCTTTCTGGGGCACAAGCGAATGAGCGTTGTTGTTTTTAATGGTGGTTGGGTGTGAGTCTCTTGCTTGACTGGAAAGATTGAAGATCCACCCGTTGAGGTTTAGTTCAATATTGTGAAAGAATGAATGACTACATTGCATCTTGCAAAGGAGGTGATGCAGCTGGTCTGGACTGGAGAAGGCTAGCCTTCCATTTATTGCTGCTATACTGAAGTCATGAATTAGCACACACAGGCTAGGCAATGGAGGAGCTGGAGATAAATCAGTGTGATATTCAAATTGAAAGTGAGACATTGCGCTTTAGGAGCATCCTTGCTATAAGGTGCATTGGTGATTGTGAGCTCCTATATGTGAATCCTCTTAGTGTATGAGAAGATGCTGGCTCATGTGTGGCTGCTGCTGGAAGGAGCTACTGCCTTGTACATTTCCAGGAGTGTTGTTACTCTTTCTTTCTCCCTACTGTTTTCACCAAAGCCCCTTGGGAAGAAGCCTGAAGCCTCAAGTTTGTATCATTTGCTTAATTCGGCCCAAGGACGGTCTGGGAATCAGCGTGTTTTTACATGAGTAGAATGTGTCCTTTTATTTAAAATGCATCTCTGGGCTGTTTGTGGGGCATAGGAATTCATTCATTTTTCCCCCCAAAATATAGTCCGGCCCACCACATGGTCTGAGGGATGGTGGACCGGCCCATGGCTGGAAAAGGTTGCTGACCCCTGTCCTAGACACTGTTTGGGATTTCAGATGGTTGAACATATGAGATTAAGATTTATGATTCAGTGGAGTGAGGATGCTCCCCAAAACTGGAAAGTGTGGTGGCAGAGTCAAAATGGGACACAGGGGCCTGTGACCTACAATCTGTTGCTGGACTCCAACCCCAGTCAGCCCCAGCTAGCATGGTCAATAGCATAGGAAGATGGGAGCTGTAGGCCAAGTACATTTGGAGAGCTACAGGTTCTGCAGCCTGTTCTAAAATGATGGTGACAGTCTGTAGCAGGGTTTGCCCCTTATGTGTGTGTGTGTGTGTTTTCATGGTGCTAAGTATAATCCAGACTAAAGCTGTTGGGTTGGAAGAAGGACCTCTTAACTTTATTTCCCCTATTAGCAAAACCCTGTTGTTCCTAGTGGACAGGAAGCAGCAAGTGTTCTTCCTGTCCATCATGGTCTCACATTGGTTGTTATTTCACAGGGAGCAGGCAGAATCTCTCTGGTGCCTCCTTACTGGGCATTGCTCTTTTCTGACTTCTGGGGAACTAAAGACTGTCAAGAGAAATGGGAGTCTATAAATTCAGTGAACTTTGCCACTTTCTTTAGGTCTGGCATTGATTTTGTCCTATTACAAAAATCAAGGCCAAAATGGAGGTGCCTTTGGAAGTGAAACATATGAAAGGATGATCTAGGTGAGTCTAAAGAATTGTGATAAGTTTAATAAGCATAAAGCAGTGTGGGGGAAAGGAATAGGTATCCTCGCACACCTCTGTTAGAGCTGGTGGTAAATTTTGCACCAGGGCAGGGGGAACGGTCATAGATTTATATTTCCCTCCTCAGAGGAATTTTATGGGGGAGCCATAAATCAATAAAGGGTTGCTGCACTTGTCATTATTTCACTGTATTACACCCCCATCACCCAATGGTCCCATGTAGATACTACTCTATCCCCTGCTGCAGTCTATTATGTAGAGCAAGCATGGGGAGCCTGTGCCCCTCTAATATCACTGGATTAAAACCCCTATCATCCTTGACCACTGGCCATGCTGTCTGAGGCTGAAGGAAACTGAAATCTAGCATCTGGGTGGCCTTGGATTCCTCATCCTTGATTTAGAGAGGTGGAAGGAAGGGGAAGAGAATGGGCCGGAAGACAGATGCCCTATGACAATAATACTTTGTCTTCCCACTTCCCAGGCTTTTGCATAAGCCCTACACCACACTTTTTATACCAGCTTTGTGCCTGGTTTCATGGCAGTGTGTTCTGCAGATTTGTGTGGAAGCACTGAACACTCAGCTTAGGGGAAATGGCCCATCTAAGAGTGAAGAAAGAGAAGAGACAACAGTTTGTTTGCCTGTGGTGTGACTCCAGTTCGCATGGCAGAAATAACATTGGATTAATCGGTCAGCTGCCTGCCTCTCCCCATTGCATTGAGTGGGCTTTCCAACTTTTATTTTATGTACTCATATTAATTTATATAGTAACAATCCACCTTTAAAAAAAAAAACTTTTTCTTGCATTTGCAAGGCTGCTTTGGGAACTGAATATGGAGGTGTAATGGTGATGTCATGGGTGATAGTTAATCAGCACCAACCACTGCCAGCTTCTGCTGCAAGCATACAGAGCCATTTTCATTCCAGTGTTTGACCCTGGAAAGGGGAAAAATGTTTGTAGTGGATGCAATGAGGGTACTCCAAATCAGCTCCATTGTTACCGGCAATTATAAATGTTGTGTCTGCATCCTTTAGGAATGGGGACCTGTCTGAAAGCCCATAAACCAACACAACTAAAATATATTTGTGCTCAGAAGAATGTGGTATGACTCCCCATGAAACTAGTCTGATCATATGGCTGTAGAACAGGTAAACTCCTTTTCACAGTATTTATTCTACTGATGTCACACCATCTCTACAAAGGATTGTATTCCTTTCATCCATGAGGGGATTCATCTTCTTGGGTTATTCACTGAATATTGCATTGAGCTGGGCCCCAACCACATGATGAGGATAGGAGTCATAGCTCATATCTATGGGGATGTCATACCTGGGCACTGAGGTTGAGAAATGAGAGCTGTGCCCATGAGTGCTGCTCAAGCTAACAGATGGGTAGTGGGTTATGAAGCTGTATGATTTTTCCAGGTCTGGAGAACCATCTTGCTTTAGGGAGAAATTTCCACTGATGCTCAGGGGAGGTGTCAAGGGGCCCTCATATGCTGGAGATGTGCAGTCTTGGTGGTGGTTGCCAAAGGACGGATCCACAAGACTTTTGAATGTGGGAGGCTTTAGGTGTACAAGGTGGGCCTCCATGTTTCCGTAGGGTGGACTGGGCAGCCCAGGAGACTGGTAAGAAAAACTGTGGCTGGGCACAGCTGAGTCAGAGACAGGGCTTTTCTCCTCATGTTTCTCCAAGAACAGGGTTTGAGGTCCCAGCTGCAGGCAGCCAGCCACCAAGTTGCTGGTTGGTTGGGACAAACCTTTACATAGCATCTCAACAAAACCTTTCCCTTCCGGAGTCTGCCCACTTTCCAGGACCTCTGACAAAGCCCATATATAGTTCCTGGCAAGTCTGAGTGTCTCAATTTTGGACAACTTCTGTGTCTTGGAGTAGCAGGGCATCACCTGCCTAAGGTTATCCAGAGCATCATTGAGCCCATGCATCCGTGTTCGCTCCCGGGCATTAGCCTTCACCCGGCGGGCCCTGAACCTCTCCATTCTTGCCTTGGTCATCTTCTTCTTCTTTGGGCCCCTTCTCTTTGGCTTCCCACCATCTTCCTCCTCCTCCTCTTCCTCAATACTGTCATGCTCTTCATTAAGTCCAGCAAGTATCCCATAGGAGGCTTGCCTGCTATCTTCTTCCTTCATCTCATCTTGGGAGCTTAGGGCTTCATCTATCCATGGTTGAGATGATATGAGCTCGGCCATTTCTTTGGACTTGCTGTAGAGTTTGGTCATCCCTTGACCCTGGAAAAAACAGCAACCACAAATCCAGATGAATTTCAGGAATGAGCAGGTCCACAAGATGTTTTTATCATTTTATATAAAGAGGTATGACCCAGGAAATTACATTCTACCATTCTGTTCTAGCCTGTGGGGCTTGTATGCAATGTCAGTCACACACAGTGCAGAACCATTGAAATTAGTGGACAAAAGTAACTTAGGTCAATTAATTTTAATGGGTATACTCTGAATAAAATTTTGTTGGAAACAACCTTGTCTATTCTTTCTATAGCTTTTTATCTGGAAGCAGGGGTTGGGAACCTGTGGCCCTCCAGATGTTATTGGACTCCCATCAGCCTATGCTCTCAGTGTCGCCTACAGTCAGGACTGATGGCAGTTGTAGTCTAATAACATCTGGAGGGCCACAGGCAGGGGCGTAGCAAGGTAAATTGGTACCCGGGGGCAAAAATTTTTTTGTCCCCCCCCCCAGGCATGGGAAGGTCAGGTGGTACCCGGTGCAGAAAATTTCTTGTCAACCCCCCCATTGATTCCCCCCCCCGCAAAAATTGTTTTACGTTATTTCATATTTTCTTACAAAGGAATAATAACAAGTAATAATAATAAAAAACTTTTATTTATATCCCACCCTCCCCGGCCAAAGTCGGGCTCAGGGTGGCTAACATCAGATACATAACATTGGTATAAAATCAAACAATAATTAAATTACCTCCTAAAAACATCTCAAAATCAAATTAAAGTCTAATTAGATGGCTTTCCACAGGGTTAGGGTTGGGAACAGTAAGTGTTCTCTGAACTGAAATTTCAGCCTTCATGACATAGGAAAACAGCCAAGTGAACAGCTATTTTGGTGGAGGAGGGTCAAGATATTAACCGATATGCATGAAATTTCATATATAGCTATATAATCCCTAGTATAGTAAGATAAGACCTTCAAAAGAATTTCAAAAAATAATCCCCCCCAAAAAATTGTTCCTTGATAATTTGTCACCCCCTCCATTATGGAACACGGGGCGGCCCTCCCCTTGCCCCCCCTTGCTACGGCCCTGGCCACAGGCTCACCTTCCCTGCCATAAACATAGACCTGCACAGCTTGCAAATGCACAAAACCAAAAGAAGCCCACTAGCCTGATGGGTGCTGAATACATCACCCCCTCATGTTTTTGACCTGCTGGGTAGGAAGCAAATGCAGAAGGTTTACAAGCTTTGGTGGGGAGACCATACTGGTTGGTCATAGGCTGCACTGGTCTGAAACAGATGATCAGAATATTTCCTTTAGGGGTGAGAGAAGATTAGATCCACGGTTATACCTTGTAACCTGAGTTCCGTGCAAGCAAGAGAGAAAATACCATAGGCCACATAACAGATTTGTATGGAAAAGCTAATTGGAGTTTTCACCAAATTTTACCAAAAATAAAACCAGAGACTAATTGGGGTGAGGGGTGTCTCATCCACAGAGACATCTGTAAGAACTTGGAGAGGAAGTTAAAATACATTAAATAATAAAACAGGAATCTCTCTGAGTTTTCATAATCTCAACACTCTGCTACTCTGAGCATAGTGAGAAGGTGGGATGAAAATCTATACCTAAAGGTCCTGGTTCAACTAAAGTAAATAATCATTCCTTAAATAGAAGATACATAGAATCCAATAGAACAAATTAGTTGAGAATTAATTTAAACCCAATTGTTTTTAATGGAACTTACTAAGTTTGGTTGGACATTTTCAGTGATGGATCCTTAGCTTCATAATTTATTCATCAGATGTCTGTCCTATCATCTATCTATCCATCTCTGTTGTTTGAATTTTGAGGCAGAATTTCGCATTTCAAATACAGGGACCTACAACAAAATGTTGTGGTGCAGATTGATCCTGCTCAGGGTAGGAGTCAGCCTCTGGTGAATAATGAATGCTACAACAACACCACAGAGAAAGAACAGGAAAAAACAACAGCCTGGGTTTCATGATAATCAACTGCTTGTCAGCTTGACGTACTCATTTAATAAAGCTTAATGTGTAAGCAGCTTTGTTGAAAATGTGCCATCCAACTAATCGGTCAACTGGCCGTCGCCTCATCCAGTGTAGCAAATCCTACTTTTAATATGCCTGATGGGACTTGTATAATGGATTAAAGTGTTAATTGTTGTGCAAATGGGTAGTGTGTCCCATAGGCTCCAAACAGACCCTAATTATGTTTTAGTAAGTAATTAGAATGTAGCAAACCTAGCCTTACCCTGGAACACATGTGGGCACCTGATCTGTGACAGCGGGAGGCCCTGCTCCTAGGGGTGCAGTGCAGTGTTGTGGGGCACACATTGAACTAGGCCTGGGGGGGTGCAGGTGCAAACCCCCACCCAGCCACAAAGCTTACTGGGTGAATATGGACCAGTCACTGTCTCTTGACAGGAGAGAACAACTTGGGATCTAGCAAGTGAATGCAGCTCCTTCGATGGCTCTCAAGAACTTCAACAAATGTCACCCCCTTTTTTGCTGCCTACACAGAACTGAAAAACAAGCGAGGAGGCTAAGAAACCCTTAGTAAGTCATTGCACATGGCTAGTGTACTGTCTCTGGTTTGGTGGGTCACACAACGTGTGCAGATCTGCAGGCTGCTGTTGAGTATGGTGGTGGTTGGGTGAGACTGCTCAGGCTTTGGCTGCAAGCTAAACCCTGGGCTGGGTTATGGTGGGGGCTTAACAGAGCAAGAGGGTCAGCATCACATCTACAGCCCTGCTGCTCATACTGCCCAGGGTGGAAGGTACCAGAGGGAGGGGCAGGAAAATTGCTGTGCTGACCTGAAGCTGATGCAGTGACTGGGCCTGGGCTGGGCCCACTGCTGTCACATCCGAGTGAGGAAAATGTCCTTCAGATATGCCTTGAACTGACACACACTACTCTGTCTGAGCTTAAGGACAACTTCTGTTTCCTTCTGCCAATGCCATATAGCTTTGTGAAATGATCTAGAAATGATGCAAGCTTAAATCTCAATGATCTTTAGATGAGCTGAAAGTGTTGGCTCCCAGTCTCTCACAAAAAGTGTCATAGGCAGGCAGTGGAGTGGGGGGTCCTCTAGCACTTCTTTCAGAATTACATGTGAAAGGGCTACAAAAGTGTTTAGTTGTTAGAATGATCCCTGGTTGGCTAGGATTTCTTATATATAGCTGGCATTGCCCTCACTCAAAATGGCTCCCTTCCCATTGTGACGCCACCAGCAAAATAATATGGGCCATGTGGTGTAGTGACATCATCACATCCAGTTATGTGATCCAGGATTGACTGAGATTCCTTGAGAAGAAAGGAAATAGGAGGACAATGGTACTGGAAGCAACAGCAAAAGGGATAGTAGTGATTGTGACAAACAGCTGTGAACAGGCACAACAAATTGTAGGACTAAAATACAACTTTAAAGGTAAAAAACAAATGACAAGATCTTTCAGCTCAGCTCTAAATTCTCCACCATTTTAACTGAGAACAGAGCAAGACACAATGACCAGGTTGGTTGCAAATCATGACAAAAGGATATTTCTAAATATATTTGGCAAGTGGGAAAATCAAGAATAAAATATAAAATATTTATAGATGCAAAAGAAAGAGGAGATTTTCCCCTGCCAGATATGATACTATAGTATGAGGCATCCTGTCTTTGTTGGTTGAAGGAATGGATGATGTTAGAGAATTCACATATTCTAGATTTAGAAGGTCATGACAATATTTTTGGTTGAAGGAATGGATGATGTTAGAGAATTCACATATTCTAGACTTAGAAGGTCATGACAATATTTTTGGTTGGCACGCTTATTTAAGGTATGAAAAGGTGAAAGTTCATAAAAGATTTACAAATCATATAATTAGGAAAAAATTGTAGATAAATCCAAGAATTCATTAGAGGTAAAAACACCACTTTGGCTCTCATCATTGGAGGCTATAGCGGTAAAGAAAAAGAATATGAAAGAAGGGTGGACAACTTACAGAAATTTATTAAAACAAGAGGGAAGAGAGTATAAATTAAAAGAATTTAAGGAATTATAAGAAAAGTTACCAGCATGGATACAATATCAGCATTTGAATGAAGTATTTAAGAAAGATAGGATACGAGGGTTTTGGGAACAAATATCACAATTGGAGAAAGACCTGTTGGAATGTAAAGTAAAAGTGCTGTCTAAAATATTATTGGAATGGGAGACAAAGGATGACCAAGTAAAATCCTCAATGATACATTGGGCAATAGATATTGGTCATAATATAGATATGGAAGCATGGGAACGATTGTGGAATATGGATATAAAATTTACAGCATGCTATGGTCTAAGAGGAATAATATGAAAATGATATGTCAATGGTATCTAACACCGAGTAAATTGGCAAAAATGTATAAATCTAAATCAAATAAGTGTTGGAAATGTAAAGAGAAAGAAGGTTCTTTTTATCATATGTGGTGGTCTTGTAGTAAGGTTAAAGCTTACTGGGAAATGATATATAATGAATTGAAAAGGATGTTTAAAATAATGTTTGTGTAAAAAAAAAAACCAGAAGCTTTTCTTTTGGGAATTATAGGGACAGAACTACCTAAACTGTATAGAAACTTATTTATGTAGGCCACTACAGTGGCAAGAATGTTACTTGCCCAAAAACGGAAAGAAGCAGAAATCCTAGCAAATAAAGAATGGATACAAAAACTTATGGAATATGCAGAAATGATGAAACTTACCAGAAGAGTAAGAAATCAAGATAACAAACTTTTTATAAAAGAATGGAAATGGTTTATTGAATATTTATAGATAAATTGTAAACACATAAAAACATTGGCAGGATTATTGCAATAACATGCAGTTTTATAGGAGTATATATTTAAAGTAGATTAATAAATGAGCAAATTAAGTTAATTTGGAAATGCAGAAGATATTAAAGTAAATTTTAGGGACTGCAGAAAGAGGGGGAAGGACATTGACTGAGAAAGAGGGGAAAGTTTTGAAATGTTAAAATGATTGTAAAATTAGTAAAATCATAAATCTGAAATAATAATAATAATAATAATAATAATGACACAATGACCAGGATCCAAATAGCCATGCTAAATTAGCCCAATAGGATGCTTGACTACTTGCAATGAACAGCAGAACTCTGTGGTGTATCACAAAGTGGTTATCAAAGTCCCTTCAATTTCAGAAGTGATTTACTACATAGCACGAGAGGCTGCTTTTTTGACAAACAGAAACCCAAACCCTCCTTGATTATGTGATTCTTTGGATTCAGCCAAAGGGGTCACAATTTATGCGCATACAGATTTACGAAGAGCATTAAGAGAAACAGAAAGAAACACTACTAACTTAACATCTGCTAACCTGAATCTCCTTGGAGTAAAAATGTGTATTCTCTTAGTCTCTCTCACACACATATAATTCCCATTTATAAACTTTATTTTATAGAATTTAGGGCTAATGAAAGTGCAAAATAATTGTACTGTTGCTTCAAAATTCATCACAACTAAATGAGTATTTCTATTTTTTTCTTTACTGAATTTAAAAAACCAAATTTGAACAAGCAACAAATTTATTAGGTTTCTTTTAAGATTAAAACCCACTGCAAATTCTTGCTAAATTTCAAATGTGAACCAAATGTCATCCCATTTATATAGAAAATAAAGTTTTGCAATTGGTTATTCATGTGCATTTTATTATTACTACTATTATTATGGAAACAATCCAATAATTAGGATCTGCTTTCAGATAAGGACTATACTAGGTAGTATTCAAGGTATTTCTGTCCTTCCCTGATTTTTCAATAACATGTACCTAAAAGTCTGGAATTCTGGGCTATTCTGCACATTGTGGTGACATTTATCACATGTTTTGCCTATAAAATATTGTTGATTAGAGCTTGGTCTTCCACCAATACCCTGCTGCCCTACTAGGGTTACACCCTGCAATAAATATATTGATGGAGCAAATCTGTCCAGATGGAAGAAGCCTTATGAGCAAAGCACTCCCCTACCACTGCCATGATTTCTCTCTCTTTCTTCCCAAAGCAATGGGATGGAAGGGTTGGCACATCTGGTTAATATTCCTTGAGAATGACAAGCTGTCTCTCAATGCACATGGGGAAGTCTCAGGTAAAGCAGAGCCAGAAGGGGCACAGCCAAGGGGCACAGGAAAAAAAGATAATGTTTCCTCATTTGAAATAGACATGGGGCCACCAGATATCAGGTTCTGGCTGCATACACACCATACATTGAAAGCCCACCCCCCAGAATCCTGGGAACTGTAGTTTGTTAAGGGTGCAGGAAATTGTAGCTCTATGGGGGTAAAATACAGTTCCCAGGATTCTTTGAGATTAAAAATGTGCTTTAAATGTAATGTGTGTATGCATCCCTAATCTACATTAGTTTTCCTTTTTATAGATCATAATAGTACCACACACACACACACACACACACACACACGTATTGTTGTTCCACACATTTCATTTATTTTTATCATCTTCTGAATAAATGGGGCATGTTTGGCTTACTAAACAGCAAGGGACCACACAGAGTGGCTGGGGCAACCCGGCCAGATGGGCAGGATATAATAATTAATAAATAAATAAATAAATAAATAAATAAATAAATAAAGTTGCCAAAAATATACAGGAAGAGGAAAGACGAATGTCAAAGATGTAAAATGACTTTGTCCTCCTAAGGCAAACCATTGGTCCATCTATCCCAGTATTACTGACTGATAGCTGCTGTCCAAGGTTTTTATCAAGTGGTACTGGACGACTAAACAACAACAACTGGGACCCGAAGCTAAGACCTTCAGTGTGCAAAGCCTGATTTCTGTTGCACAGGTATAGCTGTTCTTCAGTGCTTAGATGCAAAAGCAATGGATTCATGAATTTACAATAAAATTAAGCGGGATTGGGGGGGGACCTCTTTAGGAACTAGAGGGAGGGAATGGTATAACAAGCTGCTCATGGAACTAACAAGATGCTTTAACTCTCATATTTGCAAAAGGAGATTGCAAAAATATATTTCAGTTCAATTGCAATGCATGGAGCTGTACATTAATCAGTTTTAGACATATAATCTGCCTAATACTTATGTGGGTTACATTACATTTTCTCAGATGTCTTCAAAACAAGCCTCCAAAGGAAATCATCAGAATTTGAAGTTTTAGGGAAGACCATGACGGCAGCTTCCCCAAAGTCCCACAGTAAAGGTCATGAGTTGGGATATGAATCTAAATTCCCACAGAATAAATTCCAGAACTTTCTAATGAGTCACTAGCTCTGACTTAGATAAACAGTCCTAAACTCATCCGCTTCCCATGGATGAGTTAATCTCAAATTCCAAATTATCAAGTCTATGTGGAGAACTATTAATACAAATTAGAATCACCTGTTCTACACTTGTATCACATATGTAAAAAGTCACACCTTTTGTCCAGGAATGATACATTTCCTTCTGTTCTCATAGATTCTCATTCAGATTTAATTGCGCATTCTTTCCACCCGCCCACAAGCACCGAAAAACATGCAGAAACTCACTCTCCTATCGTTGTTAATCACCTTGACTATGCATTAATGCCCATTCAGACAACCAAAATACACAGTATGAGCATTCTCTCACCTCCAGGTAGTTTGACTATCTGTACTACCTTACCACACATTAGACGTAGGTGCATGGTTAGAATCTGTGATTCAAACAGCCACCAGTTCCCACCCCTAAATGGTGTGCACTGAACTGAAAATGTGCCGAGGGAGGTAAATAATATGTACAAAGTGATTTTAATTATGCACCTTGTAGACTGGAAGACAGCTCAAGCATAATCTTGGGGTAATGCTCAAACTGATTAATTACGCTTTCCTGAACTCTTAACCCTATTTTGTACCGATAATTAACAGGAATAAAGACCAATTAAAGTCTTTAATCACACCTGGCTTACACAAACTTACTTTTGCACGTGGAATTGAGGGTTCTAGATGGGAACAAATTGGTGAGTTCAGATTCAGACCTGCAGGCCGTAACTTAATGAAAAGAACACACAATTTCAGTTTGCACCACCCTTTTAGTCAGAAGGAAATGCCTTAAAAAAAAAAAAGCAGTCTTTGGCCAATGACTCCCAGCCCCTCTTACCGTGCTAAAGGGTAGCCTTTTGAGCACCTCCCGCTTGCTCCTTGTTGACAACAGAAGCCAACAAAAGTTTCTTGAGTGTTCAGTGTTCCTCGAACATTCTTCCACAGCGGTAGGACGTTTCAGCACCAGAGGCCGGGGACAGCTCCCTCCCCTCCGCTATAGGAGAAGAGCCTTTTTCTTCAGTCCCGGATTGCCTTCGAGCCTTTCCCGGTCTCTCTTTTCTCCCACCCACTGCCGCTAGAAAACACAAAATAACAGGCTCTCCTCTGGGTCACGGCAGTCGTCCCTATGCCTCTCTGTTCGCTGGGTTTTCAGCGCCGTCTCGACACTTAGAAGGCGTTCAGCAACTTTCCTCTGCTGCTGCTTCTTCCAGAACCACAAGTTCTCCGGCCAGCTCCTCCTCTTGCTTCTGGAGAACTCCTCGGGATCCCGACACTTTTGAAAAGCTTTTTGGTGTTGGCGATTTCCGCTTGACTGGAACCTCCGGGAGCTCCTCCCACTTGGGTAGAGAAAAGAGAGTGCGAAGCAGCAAGGACGCCTGCAGTGGACGCCTGCAAGGAAAGTTTTCTTGTCCCCTTCCTTTCCTTCCCTTCAGTTTCTGGAACCCCAGGCAGCGCTGAATTTCTGAAAGAAAAGGTTTAGCATCCCACCTTCCAGAAAGCTACAGCGCTTGACGTCGAAGCACCCGCCTTCCCATCTCTTTTGTCATCACAGATGCAGGGCAGAAGTAGCCGTGGCTTCTTGGGGCGTGTGTGCGCATAAAGAGAAAACCTGCACATGTTCCGAGACTGTTATGTAGATATATTGCGGAGTTAAAGCTTTCTTTAATGCCCTAGCTCAAATTAAGCCTTGTTGGCAGAGGGGGAGGAAGGACGATGGTAACACCGCTTAAGGCATTTAAAACCCTACTATGTGGGAAATGATGTTTAGTTTTTAGAATGAGAGGTGATGCCTTGTAAGCCCTGACTGCGGCCATTCAGTGCTGAGGACTCTGTACCTGAACATAAGAAGAGCCCTGCTGGATCAGACCAAAGGCACTTCTAGTTTCCCAAAGTGGCCATCCATATGTCTCTGGAAAGTGGCAACCATAGAGGCATATTGCCTCTGGCTCTGGAGGTAATATATAGCAATCATTACTAGAAGACATTGATTGCCTTACTTCCATGCCCATCCATGCTCAAAGGTACAAACTTTACCATTATTTCATGCCTAAGAAGGCCAATCTCAGCTACCAGGGGACAGGCAAAACCCCAGTGAGCCTTGTCTCAAATTAAGTCCTGCTGTGACAAGGCTAAATGTCATGTTTGGCATGAAACCTATCTTGTCTTATATGCATGCATGCTCACACGTATTGGTAGTTTCCTAGAGGCCCTGAGTACATGATGATAAATGCAAATACAGATGACAAAAAACTTAAATTAAATTGATAAAAATACAAAATGTTGAAAGTGGTGAAGTCCCCCCCCCCGCCTCAAGCACTAGAAATATTACCTCTGCCTTCCTCACTAGTTAAACAAACTGCAAGGTTTCTAGTCCTCATGGATTATTACAAAAGATTTGAAATGGTGTGGATCCATGAGGACTAGAAACCTTGCAGTTTGTTTAACAGTGGAAGTTGGGGCAATAATTATAAATGACAGAAAATGCTTAGCAACTGATGAAAAGAAGACCCCACATCTCTTCATCCACCTTTCCCTGCTAACATTTATGTTGCCATTGTGTCGTTGATTTCCCTGGCAGACAAAGAAGCACAACAGGTATAAACTACCAAAAGAACATGACTTCATATATTTTGCCTTATGAAACAGGGCAGAGAGGAGGAGACGCAGAATTGGCACTCTCAACAGCATCCATGATGGCCGCAGTCTTAAGCAGACTTACTTATGAGGGCAGGAATGAGGAAATGGCTGGGGTTGATGGGAGTTGGAGTCCAGAAACATCTGGAGGACCAACTGTTCCCTACCCCTGTACTAGGAAGTAAGCTGCAATGGGACTTACTTCTGATTAAACAACATGCTCAGAATTGCATTGAAGGGTGAGAATGGAGTCTGTTTTGCCATGGCTGGCTCTCTGCAGAACATCCTTGTGACGGGGCAGCAGAAAGGTGGGATGGTAGCGGGTGGGTTACCATTGCCATTAACTCTCCCTTCTCTGTTATTAGCAGCATCAGCCAGATTCACCAGGCTCCCTGCTGAATGTAATTACTGGTTTGAGCTCCTAAGAGGGTCTATATGGCATGTGCTTCTCTCTCCCACATGCCAACACCAGGCACACTCAATTCAAGTCATCATCATCTCACACAGAGTTTGCCCTCTCGGAGTCTGGGATTATCAGGACTACTAATTAATTCATTAGCTGGTGGGTGGTGCTACGTCCTCCTCATCTCCAGACTGGGATGTTCAGGGAGGGAAGGGTGTGTGTGTGTGTGTGTGCGCTGCAGAGAACAGATTGCGGCCCATCAATCTGCCTGTTGAGGCACTCACTTTGCTTGCGCCACTTCCCCCTCCACCAGCAGATGGTTCCAACAGGTTCAGAGGGTGCCTTTCCTTTGGCAGGAGACAAAAGCAAGAGAGGCAGCAGCCAATGAGAGAATGCTGGCAGTTGGAAGGGTGCATGAATACAAATATTCCTGTTTGTGTGTTTCCCGGATGGTGCATGCAAAGGAGCAAGGATCTGAAATCACAGAATGAGCAGCCCTCGTGTCTGCACGAGTGACCCCTGGTGAACCGAGCAGAGAGCGGACAGCCCATTGTTTCCCCTTCAAAGCAGATTTTGAGGAGCCCACGTGCCAGGGGGCTAATCCTATTGTCAAGAGGCCCCACATCTGTCAGACTTAATGGGGCGGGGGATCTCCTCTCCCTTAGTCCCTCTCTGGCCAGGAAGCCCGCAGTCAAGGCGCTCTCTTTTCCTGTGGGACCATTTCATGTTCTGCAGGGTTTTCCCTTATGGCCACTTTATACACGCAAGTGGGTGGCTGCCACTCCTAGAGGCTGGGGTCCCTTGGGCTCCTCCAATAATATATTTAAGGGGGATACCCCCCAAAAGTTGATAGGCATTGTCATTCAAATTATATGTGCGCACCATGACTCATGACTGATTAGGCTGGGCGGGGCTTGCCTGCCCCCCCTTCCAATATTTTATTCAAGTTGGCAACCCCCTGGTGGCTGCGGTGCCTTTCCTGGAATGGCAGGGATTCAAGTAGCAAGCACGGGATGCGGGGAGTTTTAAAGCTTACCCATGTGCATGAAAGGGAGAGAGAGACCCTCCCTGCAGATAGAAAACAGGGTATCAGGGAAAAGTCTAAGCTCAGCTATATGCCCTGCAATGCTGATTTTCTGTGTAAAGCGTCCTTCCTGCAAATGAGACACACAGCCTGCTTTGATACTCCCCATGCAGCTGCAAGGGGGGGGGGTTCCCATCATAGCCAGCATGATTGGTCCTCTCTCGTGTGGAGGAGCTCTGTGTGCATATCTAAGTATGTACATAAAGCCCTAGGTATTTATTACTATTTTTTATTATTACCTAGCTTGCTTCCAGGGACCTCAAGATGAAGTTCATGGTTCTCCTGCTCCTTAGTTATTTATTTATTTATTTAATTATCAATCTCCTTCCACATACATGGCTCAAAATTATGGACAAACTGCACCGCTAAAAACCGACACAGAAAATAACAGCATGGCTGAGTGTGGATTTCAATCCCGGACTCCCAGGTCCCAATTTGACACTCTAACCACTGTATTGGGTTCTCCCTTAACATTCCAGCCAGCTTTCCTTTAAAAGCTTTTAACAAGTGTGCGCATAGGGCTCTGCCATGCTATTTCCCCGGTCCTTGCACTACTTTGCTGCTGTCTCTGCTGCTCTCTTAGGGTCTGGCAGTTAATCTCAGGCGAAAGAGCTTCACCCCAGGCCAGGACCAGGTACTGCATGCAATATGTTTCCATCCAGGTAGCTGGGCAGTTTGCAGTCCCTGTCCCTTCCTGGTGGCAGTCATGAGTGATGAAGGTGGGGGAGAACGAAGATATGTCTTTGAGCTCTGTATGGCTGGGGATTCCATTACCTTGTGGAGTACACGTTCCCATATGTACCTACTACCTTTAGGAAGTTTTGTATCACACAAAGCAATCAAGCCACAAAACTGTTGTCTATCAAGATGATGCTCTTCCAGCAAACACTCAACCCACCCAACTCCACAGTTTTCCATTTTTCTTTTTCATCTGACACTAAATGTGGTTAGTAGTCCTCACTGGGCTGGGGTTTTTTTTGAAGGGGGGGAGTACTATTCCCTTAGGGGTTTTTTAAAATGTTTTTTTACTGCTTCTGCAGAATACAGGGTTGCCCTGAGCATGCTAATACATCTTCCTTGTTTCTCGGGTTGGTTTGTGTTTATTGAGCATTCATCCGGATTGCCTCTGAGGAGGTTAGACAATGGGCATCCATCCTGATTTTCTAACAGGGAGTTTAGACGAAGCCCCATCAAGCCAAGTGCTACTCCCTGTCACTTTCCTTAATGCAGAAACTTCCATCTTTGGGGGGAAAGACTCCCAAACCACTATAATTCTGTTATCTGAATTTTCGAGCATGTGCTTGAATCCTGACCACAGCAATGGCCTGGAAATGCCTTCAGCGCCCCTGTACTGGTTCCATTTCTATCATCACTTCCCCCCCTGAGTTTGCTGTTAGAGGGAGTGATTCTTATTGTCCTGTACCAATTCCGTTCTGCAAATGAGAATGATAATCTGGATTTACAAAATGGAATTCCACTACCCAGAATGAAGCCTGATCTACCAAATGGTGCTTCTTTGTCTGCAATTGCAGCTTTATTAAATGCCTATATGTCATTGTGTACTTTACTCACCCATTCTCCATCTCCCTGCAAATCCTACATGCCTACTGGGCTTTCCTGGGGGTAATTCCCTTTCTACCACTGGGTCTTCTGCAAGACACCCTTTCCCCCCACATCCTCTCACTGCATCAGGCAGCTTTCCTAAAGTTTCCAGATACTGCCTTTGGCAGATACCTTCCATGTGCTCAGATGCTGACACTGGAGCCCAAATTTGTGAGCCTTTTTTTTTAATCCGTTCCAGAGCGGACTGTCTTCTTTCCCAGGCTGCCCTGTCATAGACGCCCCAAGCACCGACTTGGTGACTCTGAGCCAGCCAGCCAGCCCTGCTGGAGCCGGCAAACGGCTTCTTCTTTCAGCGCACATGCTCCCCTGATTGGATCCGCTGCTGCACATTGTATTCCTCCGGCACCTCCTCAGAAGGCCCAGGGACCCATCTGTCAGCCGGCAGCACATCAACAGGCCTCGTGGCGCTTCTCTCCCCCACCCCCCGCTATCGCCCTCTGTGCCCCCACTTCCTCCACCCATTCATTCCCCTCCAGGACTTAGAGATGAGAATCCTCTCACCATTCACCATTCCATGTGAAATTTGGACCTACCAATCAGGACCAGTTTGGGGTCCTCTGCTCTTTTTGGTGGGGAAGACAAAAGCTGAGTTAGTTGCAGTGATTATTCCCCTTGTCCAAAAACAACAGAAGTAGCTGCGCAGAACAGGACCAATGAAGGGGGCATCCAAAGATGAGGGGAGTCCCTGGGGAAGAGAGGGGTCCTACTTAACTTTCTGGTTAATGGAAGTGGGGTGCAGGCACTATCACTCCCACGGAGTTCTAATCTTAGCCTGTAAAGAGATGCTGTTTGGGGCCTGCCGGTTATTGCTGTGACGTTGCAGGTGGGGGCAGCAAAGGTGGAAATGCAACAACAGCAATGAAAGAAAGCTAAAAATAAAAAAAAACTTTCCTATGTCTGACCCGGCAATAGGAGGCGGTGTGTGTGTGTGGATATCAATTTTGAGATTTCATGTATTTATTATTGGCTTGTTTTGAACATTTCTAAATCCTCATTTTCACCCAAAGCACAGATTACAGGGTGGTGTATGCAAAAATCAAGCAGTAAAGCAACAAAATAATAAACCAGCACCATGAAATGTGAAGGGGAAGATGGACTTGACCTGGACAGCCCTTCAAACAATGGGTTTCCCTCTGCCATTCCTTCAGAGAGAGGCCACCCTGTTGAGTGATGTCATTAGAATCATAGAACTGCCTACCTTTCAACTTTTTCCGATGCAAAACTGGGATGTGCTTCCAGGTGAGTCATGGGACCTGTGTCTCACTCTCACACCCAAAAAGCACGGGGGGTGAGATCTAACATATTTTTGGGTGCCATACAAAATGTGGTTTTGGGTGCCATGCAAGATGACAGATTTTGGGGGGTGAGAGTGCAGCACGAGGGTGTGGGGGGTTGCAGCACCCATAATGGTTGTTGAGATCTCATGTGAAAAAGCAGGGTGTCCCTTTTTTCTGGGGCAATTGGAAGGTATGGAACTGTAGAGTTGGAAGGGACCCTCAGGATCATCTAGTCCAACCCCCTGCAATGCAAGGATCTCAACTAAAGCATCCATGACAGGTAGCCACCCACCATCTTTTGAGGGAGTCCATTCCACTGTCAAACAGCTCTTACTGTCTGAAAGTTATTCCTGATGTTCAGTTGGAATCTCATTTCTTGTAACTTGAATCCATCAGTTCCCATCACCCAAAAGTTCCCGGGAGATAGCTGCAGAATACTAATACATTTCAACATTAAATAAACAAGAAAACAAAAAAAACCTTTAACATCAATTGGTTAATTTCTGATGACTTTTTATCAATATTTTCAATCAATACTGTGATATAAGCAGCTGAGAGATAACTTTCTGATTAAGCAGTATATGAATCTTGCTAAATAAGCAGGTGCCCAATTTGTACCTATTAGTTCCCATGTCCACAACCTTCTTTAAAACAACCATAACAAAAAGCCTCCGCTGTCTACAGGCACCCTTGCTTTGTGCTTCCACCCAGTGTTCCCACAAGCCCCCACCCTCTTGCACTGCTGTACTGACTGTCCACTGCAAGAGATGCAGCTGTGAGCTTTGGCACTTCTATCTGTCAGGAAGGAGAGCCCTCTGGCCACTGCCCTTTGTCATACAGAACAGGCTCCAAACATCCCTGCCTTCCCCCCACAGTGCTAGTGCCATCACTCAACTTGACAGGCGTGGGCCAAGAGACAGGCCAGCATGATCACTGGCCAGGCCGGCAGGATGCAGGGCCTGCCATTGCTGTGCCTCTTGAGCAGCTAACACCTGATTCCGCCTTTAATTGTATCTTCCCCACACTTCCCCAGTGTCATGCTAATCAGAGCCCATTTGCTGCAGCTGCCTCAATTCAATTAGGGCCATCACATAATATACGGTAATTCTATTTCCATGCAGCGTCTCAGGCCCTCTTGGGCATAGGGTGCAGGGGCTGGGGGAAAAGGGGGAAAGGCATGCAGTGGAAATGTCCTTTGCCAATATTTACTTCTGCATTTTGATTCCATTTTTCCTTTTGTGAGAGGGTGGGCTAGGGCAGGAGATTGGATTAGCCTCTATTGTAGGAGCTAAGAAGTAGAGGAGCACAGCGACCAATCATGCATGAGAGGATGGCCACCATTAGCTAAGGGAATTTGCATTAGGCACTGAACATATAGGGTGACCCAACCAAAGAAGAGTCACCCTATATGCAAAGGAGGACGATGGCCCTGTGTTCTAACAGTTGTGAAGGAGAGAAAAATTTCACTGCTAGAACTTGTTCTGTGGAGAGGAGAAATACTGACAAGAAAGAAAGAAAGAAAGAAAGAGGAGCTATCAGGTCTGACCCTGTGATAGCCATAGCCTACGGGCCAGTAAGGAGGCTGTATTTGAGAATGCTGAGACTTCAAGGGTGGTGGGACTAGACTTGTGTTATTTCCAAGGGCCCGTTATAGCAGGGGTCAGCAACCTTTTTCAGCAGGGTGCTGGTCCACCATCCCTCAGACCATGTGGTGGGCCGGACTATTTTTTTTTGGGGGGGGGGATACGAATGAATTCCTATGCCCCAGAAATAACCCAGAAATAACCCATGCATTTTAAATAAAAGCACACATTCTACTCATGTAAAAACACGCTGATTCACATACATTCCGTGGGCCAAATTGAGAAGGCGTTTGGGCCACATCCAGCCCATGCGTCTTAGGTTGCCTACTCCTGCGTTATAGGATTACCTGATTGCACATGGGCAAAACTAGGAATAGTGAGAAAAGATGCAAGATTCTGGCTTTGATAAGGGCCACAAAGTTATATATTGCCTAAATGGATCTGCAACAGAAGGGGATCAGTTTAACCATCCACCAAGGCAGTAAAGGCCACCTCCCCTTATCTCATTCCCACAACTTTGGCCATCTCATACTGGCTCTGAAACCCAATAGCAGTTGCAGCTCAAGCCATTGCTCCTGGTTCTCCACTGCCCAAATATATGTCATGCATATTTATTCATGACAGCATAACAAAGCATAAGAAAAGTCCTGCTGGATCTGTCCAAAGGCACATCTACTGCAGCATCCTCTCCTCATGGTGGCCCCACGAGCAGCACCTGAGTTGCCTCAGCCACTTTTGCACCTCTCTCCACAGCTCCACCCACCACTGGAATGTGGCCCCCTGGAAGGCTGACTACAAAGGAATGTGTCCCTTGATTCTGTAAAGGTTTCCCTACCCCTGCCTTAAAAGGTCACTAGATTGTGTGAATGATGGACTCTGAATACTTGATACCTCTATGCAAATGTTAAGTATTATTATTACTGCTATGGTGCCTTCTCCTGGGATGTGGCATGAACACTTCTGCATTTTGTTCAGCGTCAGGTCAAGACATGGTTCGTGACCCTCTGGAATGCTGAAGTTTTTTTCCAAGAAAATAAAAAGTTTGGATAAGTATCTGTCTGGAGGGGGACTTGGACAAGGTGATTCATTTGATCCATTTTCTATTCTGTATGACAGGGGTGGCCAACTTCCAAGAGACTGTATGAGAACACTTTGCAGCTGAAGACAGAGGTCGTCAGTTCCCCCCCCCCAAAGCTCTTCTCCAGAATCAAAGCTGCTGTTGCCATTACACAGCATCCAGGATTCAGCAGTTGGTGAGTCTCCATGGCCCAGCAGGCTTGAGCTGCCTGCTTAGCATCTGAATGAGCTTTAGAAAGCTAACATGATTTGATTTAAGGGTTTCAATAGCCCAAACAATGTTCTCTCACGGGCAGGAAGTCCCATGGGCCTTAGGGGGGGTTGACTTGCAAGAGAGTCTCCCCACCCTCCTCTGCCTCCTCCCCTCCCCTGCTTCTAAGACAGGTCTGAGGGTCACACTCTTCACTAACTAGAAGGCAAAAGCCCACGGTGGTGCAGTTTTGATTTACTGTGGAACCGTAGTTGCTGTTACTATTAATATTATTAAATAGATGGCAAAAGTCTAGAGTGTTTCAGGCATGACTTATTGTACTATTAGTTATTATTATTGATATTAATATTATTAAATAGATGACAAAAGCTCAGAGTGTTGCAGATATGACTTATTGCAGAACTTATATATCATGTAATATCTTCTATCAATCTCTAATACATAACGGTGCCCATAATTACAGGTCTTTGGGGATGTATTGTTCTGGCACCGCTGTTGTATTCTTCTTGCTATATCTGCAGTAGAGAAGCAGAGAGGCAAATCTAACACTGATTAGGCACATTAGAAACATTACATTAAAGGCTGGCACTGATAGGACTAGACCTTGCTGATGGCCAGATGAATCTGTGTTTGGGACTGAGATGGCAAAGACTATTTTAGATAGGAGCTGCCTAACTTATGGGAAGAGAACTCAGTTCAAGGCCAGTCTTTGTTCTCTTGTCTACTTCTGATGAACCTCTGTCCAGGCACAAATCACCCTGGCCTTGGCTTATGCACAGATTCAAGACCTTAGGTAACCCGGACCCCACCTAGTCTTGAGGCTATGAGCTGTTTCTGTGCAGACAGCTGAAGTCTAACAGTTCCCATCTGCAAATGGTAGTGAAATGCATCCTGAGATCTGCCCCAGAGGGTTCTGCAAGCTGGCATGGGTCTTACATAAAGGTACACTAGATGGAGCACAAAACCGTCATCTATGCGCAGTCAAGGCAAAGGTGGAGTGAGGCATCCCCATGGGGTGTGTCTTCATACTAGATGTTTTGAGACCTAGCAGAATTAAGTGCTTAAGTCAAAAATTTAAAAATGGGCTGTGTACAAAAAATTACCATAGACCTCACATTTCTGAAACTTCATAAACAAAACAAAACAAAAAACTGGCCATTTGCAAAATGTTGATGTAGCTCATAGCATATTTTGAGATAGTCTGGAAGCACCCTAAACCATCTACCATATTTTTGGGTGGGATTCAATCACATGCCAGCAAATCTGGGTTGCACAATTATTCTTGATCTAGAGGTCTTGTGCAACAAACCTGCTTCCCCCAAAGCTGGCCTTTTTGCAATAAGAAAAATGGTGGGAAAACAAACTGAAAAGTGTGTGATAACACTTGCTTTAACATAAGGTTCAACATCAGCTCTTTCTGCAAACAAATCAGAATGAATGCTCATTTAACAGATGGTCTGGAAGTGCCCTCACTTGCCTTTAAAATACACTTTAACCACCCCTGCAATCCCAGCCCTACTTACCTGGGAGTAAGTCCCACATAATCCAATAGGACTTACTTCTGAGTAGACACCATAGGAACATGCTGTAAGATGCTGTTCACATAGCCCTTCACTTTGTGGGCTCCCCCCCCCACACACCCTTTCCACTCTTTTGCTGATAAGCATTTAACTGTATTTGAGGCCAGGAACAGGAATTCACAAGCTCATTTAATACTCATTTTGCAGCTTTAGTCAAAGACATACTTTCTCAGAATTCAATGAGGCATACTCCCAGGTAAGTGAGTTTAGGACTTCAGCCTTAACCATCTCTTGCATGAAGCAAGCAAAATGTGGATCAGTTAAGTATGGGTATGGGTGTGTGCATGCATGTGTGATATTAAAATAAATAAACAAATAACTAGCAGAATTGACCTGCTCGTGAAAGTAGTGAATTTACTACAACAACCGATGCATCTGAAATAAAAGCTTCTGTAAATTGCTGCATCAATAGGAGTATAGCATCTAGATCAAGGGAAGTAATAGTACCACTGTATTCCGCTCTGGTCAGACCTCACCTGGAATACTGTGTCCAGTTCTGGGCACCACAGTTCAAGAAGGATACTGACAAGCTGGAACGTGTCCAGAAGAGGGCAACCAAAATGGTCAAAGGCCTGGAAACGATGCCTTATGAGGAACGGCTTAGGGAGCTGGGTATGTTTAGCCTGGAGAAGAGAAGGTTAAGGGGTGATATGATAGCCATGTTCAAATATATAAAAGGATGTCATATAGAGGAGGGAGAAAGGTTGTTTTCTGCTGCTCCAGAGAAGCGGACACGGGCAATGGATTCAAACTACAAGAAAGAAGATTCCACCTAAACATTAGGAAGAACTTCCTGACAGTAAGAGCTGTTGGCAGTGGAATTTGCTGCCAAGGAGTGTGGTGGAGTCTCCTTCTTTGGAGGTCTTTAAGCGGAGGCTTGACAGCCATCTGTCAGGAATGCTTTGATGGTGTTTCCTGCTTGGCAGGGGGTTGGACTGGATGGCCCTTGGGGTCTCTTCCAACTCTATGATTCTATGATTCTACTTCATAAAGGTTCATCCTTCCTAATAAGGGTGTCATGCCATAAGTTCAGCCTTTTCTCTCAGCTGCATGGTACTTCTGTTTTACTTCTAAGCAATTCGGCTTTTGCTGCCCTCTGCTGAAAACAAGGTGACACTCCTTCTTCTGCTGGATGTTTCTCATTCAGCTCAGGCCAGATCTTGCAGATGATGTGGACATCCTATCAAAAGTAGCAATTCCACAACTCTTCCTCCTCAGTCCATTCCTTCCACTAATATGCAATACTACAAAACATCTAGCCATATTTCCTTCAAAGAGCTCAAGGTGGTCCCACTTTATGAACATTTGGTATGCAAAAATTCACTCATCCAGGATAAGGAATTAGTACCCAAACTTCATACCCGAACTTCAGTGCTACATACTGCAGATTCAAATAGCCAAACAGAGAGCATTTGTTACTTCCTTGCTTGCCTTTTGCTGGTTGGCTGAAGAACAGAGGGAGGGAGGGAGGGAGGGAGAGTGATTGGACACATCAGAGAGCATTTTTTTTCTGGGTTTCCCTGGTTTTTGTTTAGTTTGGGGGGGGGGATCAAAATTTTGTGGTTGGGAACACAATAGAAATTCTCCCCTAAGAATAAATGGAAATGGTTGATTTGCTATGCAAGTGCTTGCCTAATGAACAATTTCCAGGGAATGCAAAACCTGCGGGCACATGGGACTCTCACTCCCCATTTTGTCCTCACAACAACTCTAGGAGGTGGGTTAGGCTGGAAGAGAGAAACTGGCTCAAGGTTACCCAGGGAGCTTCATGGATGAGTGGGACTTGATCCCCAGTCTCCTAGAGCCTAGACTGACACTCTAACCACTACACCAAACTGCCTCAGAGGGGGAGATACGGGAATTAACTGAAAATGCCTGTCAGAATTGAAATACTGGGAATGCTGCTTTGGGTGCCAGTATCACATCTCCTATGTCATCTAGTGCCATCCTTAGTCTGCCTGTTTGAAGGGCTGCTTCGCCCATTAGACTCATGCTGATTGAGGATTGTTTGCAGCACTTTGTCTAGTGTGTGCTCAGTGGCAAACTCAGCTGTCTCCATAACATGTGAAGCAACCTCAAGGTACACTACCTTCTCTCCTGCCTGCTTCTTAGGTGAAGAGCCGGCTTTTCAAAGGTGACGTTCTGCGTGTAGAAGGTCCTGACTCCCAAGGCAGTTTCCTATATCCACATGTCTCTACATTTTTGGAGGTTTTCATTCTTCAACTGCTAGAGAAGAAATCATCATCGTCCTTGCAATGAGAAATTATAGGTCATGTGCGGGGGGATCCAAGGGGTTTGGCTCAAAGACAGCTGGATGGAAGAGGAAGGAATGTTCTGCTGTGGATTACTCCTATGCCTACACATGCAACAACCTCATCTCAACTGTAGACCCCAGTTGTTGAGCTGTGGGCATAGTTTAGCCACTATTTGGATGCTTGGCAGGAGCCTCTGACATCTGCCTTGGCATTTCCCCTGGGTTTGTGGCATGGCTGCCCTGGATGGCATCAGATACTATTTCTGTCTCTGGCACACAGTGAAAAACGGGCAGCCTCCCCTGCCACCACCCCCTTCCTTGTTCTTAGCTAGATTTCACATTTGCAGGGGTAGCTTTTCAGATGTATGTGCGTGTAGAGAGCACTACCAAAATACAAAAACCCAAGTGCATTTTTAACAGCACATGATTATTTTCATTATGCCTTGTGATAACAACAACATTGTTCACAGGGAAAACTGTCTTTTTAAAAAAGAGATTTGTTTCTCTGGCCTGTATATTGCCAAGTGCCCCCCCAATGATTTGCAGGCATTGTGGAGCTGATTTTCAGGGGCTTTTGAAAGTGGGGAAATACAGTAGTGAAGAATGAAGCACTGACATGAGTGTGAGGGTAACTCCTTTAAGGTCCTTTAGGGTTCCCATATTTCAAAAAGTGACACAAAAGTTGTTGAGCCTTTCTTGCAAAATCTCCAGAAATGACACATATGGCAACCCTAGGTCCTTCCTGTAAAGATTTAAGATGGCACTCGGTCAGCTCTTTCTTCTAGGCCTCAATAGTGTCACTAACTCTTATCCTGGATCTGATCTGGGTTGGGGAGGAATGCTTCAGGGGAGGGACTGCTATTTCCTAAGCTACTCTAAGAATTTGAGAGCCTGTACCCACACAAAAAAATCGTATCTTGGTCTGTATGTGACTTTTCCTCACCTCAGTCTTTCCTTGGAATTCATGCTCTTTTTGCACCATCCTGTCTCCCCTGGTTTCTCTCGAACCCATCACAAAACAGTAAAGTTTGCCCTTGTGAGAAAACCTCTGCAGCTATCAATCTAAAATTTGGCAGTCCTTGCTCCCCCAGAAGGTTAATCATGCCTGAAAATTGCATCCGATTTTATAAAAAAGGACAAAAAATATACCCAGTTTTAGATTTCTCCTGATAGTGAAAATGGGAACAGAGCTAATTCAGTCCTGACTATCGAGAAAATTGGAGAGAGACAGAGCTGCTCCAAAACATATTTGATCAGCATTGACCCTTGAATCCAGTAGAGTTCTTCTTATGTTCTTCTAAAACACCATATCTGCTATTTTTTTTAAAAAAAATATGGAGATAGCCTTACCTGCAATACAATTGTCCTATTAGAAAAATGGTGGGGAGGGTATGGCATAAAAGAGCTTTTCTGGATCAGACCAAAGGTTCATCTGGTTCAGCATCCTGCTTCCCACAGTGGCCACAAAAACAATACCTCTGAGCACCATTGGAAACTCCATCCAGACTCAGTCAATGTTAGTCCAGGAGGCTCCTGGTCTGAGTGGCAGCTGATTCTGATATGCTGCCTTGCAGTCCTGCAATCCACAGTCTTTTTTTCTCTCCCCCCTCCTTTTTAAATGGGTTTCTGTATCATCTTACTGTTTTGTGTTATTTTGGTTGGGCTAATTAAGGTATTGCCCCAATATGGATGAAAGATTTCATAGTACCGGTAAGTTTAACTTAGTAGATTTGTAGGGTGTCAGTGTGCACATTTGGGGGATGGAAGCAGTACAGTATTAAGCAACATTCAAAGAGGGCAACTTAATGGGAGATGATACAGCAATGGTCTTTACTCCTTACAGATTTTACATTAACTCCATGCCATTGTTAAACAGTTTTGTATTTGTATCAAACATTTTGACTCAAAAATGAGGATGTAAAAGTTTGAGGTCAAATTTCTGAAACATGGACCCACTCAGAAAGTCTCCAGATTTCACATTTTGATTTTAGCTCTCAACCACATGCTAAACCTTACCTAAAAGCTCCTCTGAGCCAGGGACTCTATGATTTGTATTTTGCACAGTGCAGAAGACACAAAGCACACACTGCTTGAATCATGGATCAAATGTAGTTGTTTAGTCAATGTTTGAGTTTATTTCCTCTGAATGGTGAGATGGCGACAACACACAAACTTATATCACTGGAATCATGCTATTCCCTTGCTTTTCTTATAATGGGACCACTATGTGCCCACAGGAGGTGTGTTGCAGGATGGATGCAATCCCTGAAACAGAAAGAGATTTTAAAGTTGGAGCAGTTGGAGGAGCCAAGATCCAGATCAAGGCAAGTGAACATCCATGCATAGCTGAGATGAGTTTGAATTAACATTTAAAAGAAAACAAAAAACTCAGGGGCTGTCACTTGGAGGCAACTTTTTAAGAATCCCGGAAGTTTGCTTCTGAACTAGCATCAGGCAAATGCCTATAAAATCCCAATTTTGGAAGAGGTGCTCTGGAAGAGCAGTGTGCAGGGAAGGAATGGGTTAAGCACCCCACATTTCTCTGCTCCAAGCCACCTCCTCCTTACTGCTTTTCCTTAGAATAAGCAGCTGTTGAGGTTTTGTTACAGAGATTTACTTCCAAGTAAATTTGCTTAGAATTAGTCTGTAAGTAATGACTGCGTCCTCTGATTGGCAGACGATGGGTCCTTCCAGAAGGCTGTTTAGTGATTTGTTTGTGCAAAATTATTATGAGACTGTACAACATCACCATCTAGTGGTTGTTACTGCCACACATTCTCACTTTTCTTATCAGACTTTTTGCAGTAAGAAAAATGATAGAGAACTCCATGGCATAACAGGCCCTGGATGCAAATATTGTGTGAACAAATCTGGGTGGATGCTCAACAAACCATCAGCCTGGAAGTTCTCTATGCAGTGGTGTAGTGGTTTGCTGGTGCCTGGGGGCGTGCACACGTGTGCACACAGCAGGGGGACAGAGTGCAGATAGTGAATGGAACCCGCAATGCCAGCCCAGTCCTCGCCACCACTGCAACTGCCCCTCTCCGGAGCCAAGCGGGGCCACACACCACTTCCTGCCCATCTATGCAGGGAGCCTGGCCAGTCAATGAAGCCCTTAGTGGGCAAATCCCCCTGATGCCCACAGGCGGGGTGAGGAGGACACAACAGCCATGTGCCCTTCAATTCCAGTCTCTCAAAGCGTCCTTCTCATGCCACTCTGCCAACCCTGCACCACTGCAGGGAAGCATGAGAAGCCAAATGCACAGCACTGTGCCCCTTTAAAAAATGTGCCCAGGGCCATTGTTCTGGCATTCCCCACCCCCCATGCTATGCCGCTGTTTCTATGTCCAAATGTGTCTTATTTCCTTCTTCCAAAAACATCATAAATTTCCAATGCTCTCTCCTTTGAAATGAACATGTAAAGTCTGACTTTAATTCCCTAACATTCAGGATATTTGGGAAGACAGGCAAACTAATATCAGTGTACTGGAAGAAGCAAAGATCACCAGTGTTGAAGCAATGATTCTTCAACATCAACTTCATTGGACTGGTCATGTTGTGCGGATGCCTGATGATCATCTTCCAAAGTAACTACTACTTAAATAATAAATTATTATTATTATTATTATTATTATTATTATTATTATTATTTAAAAATGGAAAGCGTAATGCTGGTGGTCAACAAAAGAGGTTTAAAGACTGTCTCAAGGCAAATCTTTAAAAAATGTAGTATAAACACTGACAACTGGGAAACACTGGCCTGCCAGCAGCTCCAGTTGGAGAACAGCCTTTACCAAAGGTGTCATGGGCTTTGAAGACACTCGAACTCAGGACGCAAGGGAGAAACGTGCTAAGAGGAAGGCACGCTTGGCAAATCCACACGTGATCAACTCCTGCCTGGAAACCAATGTCCCCACTGTGGAAGGACGTGTGGATCCAGAATTGGCCTCCACAGTCACTTACGGACTCATTGTTAAAACCATGTTTATGGAAGACAATCTTACTCGGCTATGAGTGATAGAAGAAGAAGAAGAAGAAGAAGAAGAAGAAGAAGAAGAAGAAGAAGAAGAAGAAGAAGAAGAAGAAGAAGATTGGGAAGAAATATAGGAATTGCCTTACATTGTTATGCTTATTTAAAATTGGATAGTTCATAATTCCCCTTTTCTGATGATGAAAAGGCCACACCACTGATCTGTATTGATTAGCAGAGCTAGCTATGAATGAAAAGGAAATACCGGTAATGGATTCGCCTGATACTTACTGAATGTAACTAGTCTCTATCTGTGTCAAAACGGAAAGTGGAGCTTTCGTTAGCATTCCATGGTTATCACCCTGTGCCGCTGCCTTTTTTTCCTTTAAAACAGTGGTACCACATGCACAAAACTGCTCACTGTAAATACAGCCCTGTCAAACCTACACTTGTGCATTGTAGACCAACTTCATAAACTGAAGGCAAGTAGAGATGGGCTGAGAGAGACAATGATGCAATGCATGAAATGTGGCCAGTTGCCATTCGCCCCAACACCTTCAGGACTCTCCCCTTTTAGTATTTATGCCCTGGCAGCTATATCTACTTTAGATCCCCTGCCCTGCATCGCCTCTCTCTCCAGTGCCCCTCTCTTTTCATTTTCTCTTTACTCTCTTCTTAAACTCACCATTTTCTTACTTTCCCCAAAATGATAAAATCCACTTCTTCTTCATATCACCAAGTGCTTCAAAAGTGTCTGCAAGGTTGCCCATCAAAGCTGGAAACAAACCTTTCTTATGGCCACGGGTGGTCACTGGATTGGGAGGAAAATGAGAGCTCGTGAGCCACACCTTTTCTTGTTTTTCTTTCTTAAGAACATCATAAGAGCCTGCTGGATCCTGTCCTCCTAGTGACCAACCAGATGCTCCTGGGGAGCTTGCAAGCAGGACACAAGCCTTCTTGCCACTTGCTATTCCCAGCAACTGGCATTCTGAGGCAGGCTGTCTCTGATACTGGAGGCATTCCTTCCCACTGTGTGTGTGTGTCAGCTCCCCAGACAACAGATCAAATGTTACTAGCACTAATCCAAATGTTGCACTACTATTGGCACAATGTTATATGGTCACTTTATAAATGTGCATTGCTTCTGTGGGCTGGTCTTACAATTCTGTCCACACACAAAAAAAGTTATAGCCCATTTGTTCATTGCTTTGTGTTATTCGCTGTGGAGACATATGAAGCACTGGATTTCTGAAGCAATGTTGTGCTTTGGACCCAAGGCAACATGAGTCATGCAGTGACCCATTCTTCAAAGCACCCAATTGTGATCAAAACGGAATCTTGTCTGTCATGCACATGGCTAACCATCACACCAAGTCACCAAAGCATTTTTGTAACAGTGGGTACCAAGCGGGGGGTAGCTGCAGCCAGTTGATTGGAAAGGAGAATGAGTCCTGGCCTCCCCAAGCAGATGATGGGAAATATCAAACTTCATTATGCAAATCCTCTTTTCACTGTTATTTGCTGGTGGACCTCAATGAGCAAAGACACCATAGCGCTGACTGTGCAATATTCTCATCTTGTGCAACCTGCCATGCACAAAGAGAACATACTGTGCCCATGTAGGATTGGGGTAACTTGTGCAGCACATGCCCATTCAACAGATATTCAGAATTAATCTACTATGCTCAAAGGGGGTTACTCCAGGTTAGAGTCATAGCATTGCACCCTAAGAACAATTCACAAAACATGAACTAGCAACTTGCTTTGGGGAGACGGTGTCAAAGACAATATGGCAGACTGTAAAATCGGATCAATGATGTAATATAGAAATTTATTTGTGTAGGTCTGCATTTCAAAGTACAGTATAGATGTATAAATTGGTTACCACTGTATTTAACAGTGTATCTATGCATATTCTGCACAATATGCATAGAATACTTGTGTTCCCTTTTGGGTTGAAATGACCAGGATGGTTGCAACAACAAATAAACTTTGACTTCGACTTTGAGATACTTGCTTAAATTGCTGAACCAAGAAGAACTCACCGGCGCTGGTGGTGCTTGTTTCTGTAGAAGTCGCTGTAGATAAGAAGACATGGCAACATGAAACAGAATTCCTCTAATACCCAGACACAGAGGGCAAAACTTGAACCATTCCTGCAAGAATTCTTCAACCCTGAAGAATATTATTCCATTTCCCCCCGACTTCCAGTAAAAGAAAGACAATTATTTTATGCCCACAGCTGAGTTTGCAGCTAAGCGTTTAGAACAGTGAATGTTATGCAGTATGCTGGAAAGCACCGCTATTCGACTTCCAAAAAGTTCAAAAACCAAAGCGCGGCTTTTGATTGGCTCCAGGAAGTGGCTGCAGCCAATCAGAAGCCACAAAAGCCCTGTCGGACATTCAGCTTCCAGAAATAGCTCGCAAATTTGGACAGTCACTTCCAGGTTTGCGATGTTTGGGAGCCAAAGCATTTCACTCAAAAAGGCATTTGAAAACCAAGATACAACTGTAATTCCTCAGGTTCTTAAGAACTGTTACTTAGAGCAGACTTGCAAACATATACAGTCGTACTTCGGAAGTTGAACGTCTTGTGAGTCAAATGTTTGGTTCCCAAATGTCACAAACCCCAAAGTGACTGTTTCGGTTTGTGAACTATTTTTGGAAGCCGAAAGTTCAATGGGACTTCTACGGCTTCTAATTGGCTGCAGGAGGTTCCTGCAGCCAATCAGAAGCTGTGCTTTGGTTTTTGAATGTTTTGGAAGTTGAATGGACTTCCGGAACGGATTCCGTTTGACTTCCAAGGTAGAAGTGTAAAGGAAAAACTGAAGGTTTTTTTTTACACACAAGATATTAGGCAATCCAGGAATCATTGTTCTCTTCACAGTTGTATTTAATTAAACTAAAACCTTGTTTTGAGAACTATCTATATGATTTACCAATCTGTTCACTTAGGAAGGCACTTGTGGCTCTGAGTTTTCAGACAATGCCCTCAGCATATTTAGATGGTTGCTGCAGGAAAATTCCAGCAAAAAAGAGGCATTCTCTACGTGGCACTCAAGCAACAGAAGACCTGTACTGCTATGTACTCGACTGTCCTATGTATTCTGAGCTGAAACCTAAGTACATTTGTGAACTATTGTGTACGATACTTGATGTGGACTATCAAGTGAAGGTCACATATTTGCTGTCTGGCTCTGATATGTTTGAGACAGACAACATAGCAAGATTCGTGGTTGCATCCCAAAAACTAAGAACGTTAATCAAAGACAATATGGCAGACTGTAAAATCTGATCAATGATGTAATATAGAAATTTATTTGTGTAGGTCTGCATTTCAAAGTACAGTATAGATGTATAAATTGGTTACCACTGTATTTAACAGTGTATCTAATATGCATAGAATACTTGTCTTCCCTTTCTGGTTGAAATGACCAGGATGGTTGCAACAACAAATAAACCTTGACTTCAACTTTGAGATACTTGCTTAAATTGCTGGACCAAGAAGAACTCACCAGCGCTGGTGGTGCTTGCTTCTGCAGAAGTCGCTGTAGATAAGAAGACATGGCAACATGAAACAGAATTCCTCTAATACCCAGACACAGAGGGCAAAATTTGAACCATTCCTGCAAGAATTCTTCAACCCTGAAGAATATTATTCCATTTCCCCCCAACTTCCAGTAAAAGAAAGAGACAATTATTTCATGCCCACAGCTGAGTTTGCAGCTAAGCGTTTAGAACAGTGAATGTTATGCAGTATGCTAGAAAGCACCGCTATTCGACTTCCAAAAAGTTTGAAAACCAAAGCGCGGCTTTTGATTGGCTCCAGGAAGTGGCTGCAGCCAATCAGAAGCCACAAAAGCCCTGTTGGACGTTCAGCTTCCAGAAATAGTTCGCAAATTTGGACAGTCACTTCCAGGTTTGCGATGTTTGGGAGCCAAAACATTTCACTCAAAAAGGCATTTGAAAACCAAGGTACAACTGTAATTCCTCAGGTTCAAAGTACAGTACTATAGATGTATAAATTGGTTACCACTGTATTTAACAGTCTATCTAATATGCATAGAATACTTGTCTTCCCTTTTGGGTTGAAATGACCAGGATGGTTGCAACAACAAATAATCTTTGAGATACTTTGACTTTGAGATACTTCCTGAAATTGCTGGACCAAGAAGAACTCACCGGCGCTGCTGGTGCTCGCATCTGCAGAAGTCGCTGTAGATAAGAAGACATGGCAACATGAAACAGAATTCCTCCAATACACAGAACAATACAGAGTTCAATACTTGAACCTTTCCTGCAAGAAGTATTCTTTAATTTCCCCCCAACCTCCATTAAATGGCCAGTGTCATACACTAGAGAGTGCCATCTGTCTTTAAAAATTCTACACGTGCAGGGTTTTTATTACATATTATGTGGATGCACTAGATCTGTCACAGTCACCATGAGCTGCACTTTCCAGTCACTGATCTGTGCTTTAAAGCTCTGTGTTGAGTTGGATTTTTTTTTATCCCAATGCTTTCCCAGGAAAACCCACATTTAGCTCTGAATTGGAGCAAATAATGGAAAACCAGTTTGATGTTTGCTCCAATTCAGTGGTAAAGCACAGGTTTTCTTGGGGAGAGCATCGGGACAAAAAAGAACCCCTCTCAGACACAGAACTCTGGGTAAGCCTCATGATAGCAGGCTAAGGTGCAACACAGAAACCCAACATTTAGTAAGAGGGCATGTGTGCACTAATCAAGTTGGATTGGGGCAAATGTCTTTAAGATCCATGCATGAGATCTCTTTTCAGAGAACATGAACTACAAACCTGTCAGGATTTCTCTCTCCATCTCTCTCTCTCACACACACACAAAAACACAGACAGGTGGTTGTATAAATTTATAAATTTGCAGAGCCACAATTTACTAGTCAACCCTTTCTCTCCCGAAACCCAAAACGAAAGCCATCAAAGTAGAAGTCTTTGGGCTTAGCATTAGTAATACATAAAGGGAAAATCTCCTTCTGATCTTCTGGTATTCACTTTGGGGAGATGGTGTGCTATTATAAAATCAGAAAGTCAAAATGGATCCCCATGATGACATATTTCCAGAATACAAATACCATAGCCAGCAGTACAGATCCATGAACACAGCACTAATAAAGTAGGAATGGTGGACAACATCCATCATCCTGAGCACTAGCCATGCTAGTAGCTGGGACTGCTGGGAGTTGGAGTCCACCAATGTCTGGGGGGCGGGCACTGGTTCCCCATCGCTGGCTTAAAAGTAAATCGCTCCACGGGCTTATGATACACATTAGTTGCAGGAGGAGGGGAAGTTGTACCAGAAGTGGAGGGAGAGTTGTTATCTGGGAAGGGGAAAGCAAATCATTCTCCTATCACCATGTTGCTGTGTCTAAGTTGAGTGCTATGAATCATAGAATCATAGAATCCTAGAGTTGGAAGAGACCACAAGGGCCATCCAGTCCAACCCCCTGCCAAGCAGGAAACACCATCAAAGCATTCCTGACAGATGGCTGTCAAGCCTCTGCTTAAAGACCTCCAAAGAAGGTCTCCACCACACTCCTTGGCAGCAGATTCCACTGCCGAACAGCTCTCACTGTCAGGAAGCTGTGATTCAGATACTTCCTGAAATTGCTGGACCAAGAAGAACTCACCAGCGCTGGTGGTGCTCGCTTCTGCAGAAGTCGCTGTAGATAAGAAGACATGGCAACATGAAACAGAATTCCTCCAATACACAGACACAGAGCATGAAACAGAATTTTCATGAAACAGAATTCATGAAACAGAATTTCTCCAATACACAGAACAATACAGAGTTCAATACTTGAACCTTTCCTGCAAGAAGTATTCTTTAATTTCCCCCCAACCTCCATTAAATGGCCAGTGTCATACGCTAGAGAGTGCCATCTGTCTTTAAAAATTCTATATGTGCAGGGTTTTTATTACATATTATGCGAATGCACTAGATCTGTCACAGTCACCATGAGCTGCAATTTCCAGTCAGTGATCTGTGCTTTAAAGCTCTGTGTTGAATTGGATTTTATTTTTTTATCTCAATGCTTTCCCAGGAAAACCCACATTTAGCGCTGAATTGGAGCAAATAATGGAAAACCAGTTTGATGTTTGCTCCAATTCAGTGGTAAAGCACAGGTTTTCTTGGGGAGAGCATTGGGACAAAAAAGAACCCCTCTCAGACACAGAACTCTGGATAAGCCTCATGATAGCAGGCTAAGGTGCAACACAGAAACCCAACATTTAGTAAGAGGGCATGTGTGCACTAATCAAGTTGGATTGGGGCAAATGTCTTTAAGATCCATGCATGAGATCTCTTTTCAGAGAACATGAACTACAAACCTGTCAGGATTTCTCTCTCCATCTCTCTCTCACACACACACACAAAAACACAGACAGGTGGATGTATAAATTTATAAATTTGCAGAGCCACAATTTACTAGTCAACCCTTTCTCTCCCGAAACCCAAAACGAAAGCCATCAAAGATCAAAGTAGAAGTCTTTGGGCTTAGCATTAGTAAAACATAAAGGGAAAATCTCCTTCTGATCTTCTGGTGTTCACTTTGGGGAGATGGTGTGCTATTATAAAATCAAAAAGTGAAAATGGATCCCCATGATAATATATTTCCAGAAATATGATTACAAATACCATAGCCAGCAGTACAGATCCATGAACACAGCACTAATAAAGTAGGAATGGTGGACAACATCCATCATCCTGAGCACTAGCCATGCTAGCTGGGACTGCTGGGAGTTGGAGTCCACCAATGTCTGGGGGGCGGGCACTGGTTCCCCATCGCTGGCTTAAAAGTAAATCGCTCCACAGGCTTATGATACACATTAGTTGCAGGAGGAGGAGGGGAAGTTGTACCAGAAGTGGAGGGAGACTTGTTATCTGGGAAAGGGAAAGCAAATCATTCTCCTATCACCATGTTGCTGTGTCTAAGTTGAGTGCTACGATTCAGATACTTGCTTAAATTGCTGGGCCAAGAAGAACTCACCGGCACTGGTGGTGCTCGCTTCTGCAGAAGTCGCTGTAGATAAGAAGACATGGCAACATGAAACAGAATTCCTCCAATACACAGACACAGAGGGCAAAACTTGAACCATTCCTGCAAGAATTCTTCAACCCTGAAGAATATTATTCCATTTCCCCCCAACTTCCAGTAAAAGAAAGACACAATTATTTTATGCCTACAGCTGAGTTTGCAGCTAAGCGTTTAGAACAGTGAATGTTATGCAGTATGCTAGAAAGCACCGCTATTCGACTTCCAAAAAGTTCGAAAACCAAAGCGCAGCTTTTGATTGGCTCCAGGAAGCTGCTGCAGCCAATCAGAAGCCACAAAAGACCTGTTGGACATTCAGCTTCCAAAAATAGTTCACAAATTTGAAGTCACTTCCAGGTTTGCGATGTTTGGGAGCCAAAGCATTTCACTCAAAAAGGCATTTGAAAACCAAGGTACAACTGTAATTCCTCAGGTTCAAAGTACAGTATAGATGTATAAATATGGCGGACTGTAAAACTGACAATGATGTAATATAGAAATTTATTTGTGAGGTCTGCATTTCAAAGTACAGTATAGATGTATAAATTGGTTACCACTGTATTTAACAGTGTATCTAATATGCATAGAATACTTGTCTTCCCTTTCTGGTTGAAATGACCAGGATGGTTGCAACAACAAATAAACCTTGACTTCAACTTTGAGATACTTGCTTAAATTGCTGGACCAAGAAGAACTCACCAGCGCTGGTGGTGCTTGCTTCTGCAGAAGTCGCTGTAGATAAGAAGACATGGCAACATGAAACAGAATTCCTCTAATACCCAGACACAGAGGGCAAAATTTGAACCATTCCTGCAAGAATTCTTCAACCCTGAAGAATATTATTCCATTTCCCCCCAACTTCCAGTAAAAGAAAGAGACAATTATTTTATGCCTACGTTTAGAACAGTGAATGTTATGAGTTGCTAGAAAGCACCGCATTCGACTTCCAAAAAGTTTGAAAACCAAAGCGCGGCTTTTGATTGGCTCCAGGAAGTGGCTGCAGCCAATCAGAAGCCACAAAAGCCCTGTTGGACGTTCAGCTTCCAGAATGTTCGCAAATTTGGACAGTCACTTCCAGGTTTGCGATGTTTGGGAGCCAAAACATTTCACTCAAAAAGGCATTTGAAAACCAAGGTACAACTGTAATTCCTCAGGTTCAAAGTACAGTACTATAGATGTATAAATTGGTTACCACTGTATTTAACAGTCTATCTAATATGCATAGAATACTTGTCTTCCCTTTTGGGTTGAAATGACCAGGATGGTTGCAACAACAAATAATCTTTGAGATACTTTGACTTTGAGATACTTCCTGAAATTGCTGGACCAAGAAGAACTCACCGGCGCTGCTGGTGCTCGCATCTGCAGAAGTCGCTGTAGATAAGAAGACATGGCAACATGAAACAGAATTCCTCCAATACACAGAACAATACAGAGTTCAATACTTGAACCTTTCCTGCAAGAAGTATTCTTTAATTTCCCCCCAACCTCCATTAAATGGCCAGTGTCATACACTAGAGAGTGCCATCTGTCTTTAAAAATTCTACACGTGCAGGGTTTTTATTACATATTATGTGGATGCACTAGATCTGTCACAGTCACCATGAGCTGCACTTTCCAGTCACTGATCTGTGCTTTAAAGCTCTGTGTTGAGTTGGATTTTTTTTTATCCCAATGCTTTCCCAGGAAAACCCACATTTAGCTCTGAATTGGAGCAAATAATGGAAAACCAGTTTGATGTTTGCTCCAATTCAGTGGTAAAGCACAGGTTTTCTTGGGGAGAGCATTGGGACAAAAAAGAACCCCTCTCAGACACAGAACTCTGGGTAAGCCTCATGATAGCAGGCTAAGGTGCAACACAGAAACCCAACATTTAGTAAGAGGGCATGTGTGCACTAATCAAGTTGGATTGGGGCAAATGTCTTTAAGATCCATGCATGAGATCTCTTTTCAGAGAACATGAACTACAAACCTGTCAGGATTTCTCTCTCCATCTCTCTCTCTCACACACACACAAAAACACAGACAGGTGGTTGTATAAATTTATAAATTTGCAGAGCCACAATTTACTAGTCAACCCTTTCTCTCCCGAAACCCAAAACGAAAGCCATCAAAGTAGAAGTCTTTGGGCTTAGCATTAGTAATACATAAAGGGAAAATCTCCTTCTGATCTTCTGGTATTCACTTTGGGGAGATGGTGTGCTATTATAAAATCAGAAAGTCAAAATGGATCCCCATGATGACATATTTCCAGAATACAAATACCATAGCCAGCAGTACAGATCCATGAACACAGCACTAATAAAGTAGGAATGGTGGACAACATCCATCATCCTGAGCACTAGCCATGCTAGTAGCTGGGACTGCTGGGAGTTGGAGTCCACCAATGTCTGGGGGGCGGGCACTGGTTCCCCATCGCTGGCTTAAAAGTAAATCGCTCCACGGGCTTATGATACACATTAGTTGCAGGAGGAGGGGAAGTTGTACCAGAAGTGGAGGGAGAGTTGTTATCTGGGAAGGGGAAAGCAAATCATTCTCCTATCACCATGTTGCTGTGTCTAAGTTGAGTGCTATGAATCATAGAATCATAGAATCCTAGAGTTGGAAGAGACCACAAGGGCCATCCAGTCCAACCCCCTGCCAAGCAGGAAACACCATCAAAGCATTCCTGACAGATGGCTGTCAAGCCTCTGCTTAAAGACCTCCAAAGAAGGTCTCCACCACACTCCTTGGCAGCAGATTCCACTGCCGAACAGCTCTCACTGTCAGGAAGCTGTGATTCAGATACTTCCTGAAATTGCTGGACCAAGAAGAACTCACCAGCGCTGGTGGTGCTCGCTTCTGCAGAAGTCGCTGTAGATAAGAAGACATGGCAACATGAAACAGAATTCCTCCAATACACAGACACAGAGCATGAAACAGAATTTTCATGAAACAGAATTCATGAAACAGAATTTCTCCAATACACAGAACAATACAGAGTTCAATACTTGAACCTTTCCTGCAAGAAGTATTCTTTAATTTCCCCCCAACCTCCATTAAATGGCCAGTGTCATACGCTAGAGAGTGCCATCTGTCTTTAAAAATTCTATATGTGCAGGGTTTTTATTACATATTATGCGAATGCACTAGATCTGTCACAGTCACCATGAGCTGCAATTTCCAGTCAGTGATCTGTGCTTTAAAGCTCTGTGTTGAATTGGATTTTATTTTTTTATCTCAATGCTTTCCCAGGAAAACCCACATTTAGCGCTGAATTGGAGCAAATAATGGAAAACCAGTTTGATGTTTGCTCCAATTCAGTGGTAAAGCACAGGTTTTCTTGGGGAGAGCATTGGGACAAAAAAGAACCCCTCTCAGACACAGAACTCTGGATAAGCCTCATGATAGCAGGCTAAGGTGCAACACAGAAACCCAACATTTAGTAAGAGGGCATGTGTGCACTAATCAAGTTGGATTGGGGCAAATGTCTTTAAGATCCATGCATGAGATCTCTTTTCAGAGAACATGAACTACAAACCTGTCAGGATTTCTCTCTCCATCTCTCTCTCACACACACACACAAAAACACAGACAGGTGGATGTATAAATTTATAAATTTGCAGAGCCACAATTTACTAGTCAACCCTTTCTCTCCCGAAACCCAAAACGAAAGCCATCAAAGATCAAAGTAGAAGTCTTTGGGCTTAGCATTAGTAAAACATAAAGGGAAAATCTCCTTCTGATCTTCTGGTGTTCACTTTGGGGAGATGGTGTGCTATTATAAAATCAAAAAGTGAAAATGGATCCCCATGATAATATATTTCCAGAAATATGATTACAAATACCATAGCCAGCAGTACAGATCCATGAACACAGCACTAATAAAGTAGGAATGGTGGACAACATCCATCATCCTGAGCACTAGCCATGCTAGCTGGGACTGCTGGGAGTTGGAGTCCACCAATGTCTGGGGGGCGGGCACTGGTTCCCCATCGCTGGCTTAAAAGTAAATCGCTCCACAGGCTTATGATACACATTAGTTGCAGGAGGAGGAGGGGAAGTTGTACCAGAAGTGGAGGGAGACTTGTTATCTGGGAAAGGGAAAGCAAATCATTCTCCTATCACCATGTTGCTGTGTCTAAGTTGAGTGCTACGATTCAGATACTTGCTTAAATTGCTGGGCCAAGAAGAACTCACCGGCACTGGTGGTGCTCGCTTCTGCAGAAGTCGCTGTAGATAAGAAGACATGGCAACATGAAACAGAATTCCTCCAATACACAGACACAGAGGGCAAAACTTGAACCATTCCTGCAAGAATTCTTCAACCCTGAAGAATATTATTCCATTTCCCCCCAACTTCCAGTAAAAGAAAGACACAATTATTTTATGCCTACAGCTGAGTTTGCAGCTAAGCGTTTAGAACAGTGAATGTTATGCAGTATGCTAGAAAGCACCGCTATTCGACTTCCAAAAAGTTCGAAAACCAAAGCGCAGCTTTTGATTGGCTCCAGGAAGCTGCTGCAGCCAATCAGAAGCCACAAAAGACCTGTTGGACATTCAGCTTCCAAAAATAGTTCACAAATTTGAAGTCACTTCCAGGTTTGCGATGTTTGGGAGCCAAAGCATTTCACTCAAAAAGGCATTTGAAAACCAAGGTACAACTGTAATTCCTCAGGTTCAAAGTACAGTATAGATGTATAAATATGGCGGACTGTAAAATCTGATCAATGATGTAATATAGAAATTTATTTGTGTAGGTCTGCATTTCAAAGTACAGTATAGATGTATAAATTGGTTACCACTGTATTTAACAGTGTATCTATGCATATTCTGCACAATATGCATAGAATACTTGTCTTCCCTTTTTGGTTGAAATGACCAGGATAACTGCAACAACAAATAAACTTTGACTTCGACTTTGAGATACTTGCTTAAATTGCTGAACCAAGAAGAACTCACCGGCACTGGTGGTGCTCGCTTCTGCAGAAGTCGCTGTAGATAAGAAGACATGGCAACATGAAACAGAATTCCTCCAATACACAGACACAGAGGGCAAAACTTGAACCATTCCTGCAAGAATTCTTCAACCCTGAAGAATATTATTCCATTTCCCCCCAACTTCCAGTAAAAGAAAGACACAATTATTTTATGCCCACAGCTGAGTTTGCAGCTAAGTGTTTAGAACAGTGAATGTTATGCAGTATGCTGGAAAGCACCGCTATTCGACTTCCAAAAAGTTTGAAAACCAAAGTACGGCTTTTGATTGGCTGCAGGAAGCTGCTGCAGCCAATCAGAAGCTGCAAAATCCCTGTTGGACATTTATAAATTTGCAAAGCCACAATTTACTAGTCAACCCTGTCTCTCCCAAAACCCAAAACGAAAGCCATCAAAGTAGACGTCTTTGGGCTTAGCATTAGTAAAACATAAAGGCAGAATCGTCTTCTGGTCCTCTGATGTTCACCACTTGTAGGAATAGTCTGTGAAGATATACTATGCATTTAGGGTGGGTGTGATGTTGTAGGTTGGTAGCACCATCTGCCTGGGATTTTTTTTTTAGCACTGTCTGATTTAAATACAATGCTAGGTGAACATCATGCTTAAATCAGCCAACACCTACTTCTGCATGCCAGGTATCTGTCATCTGAGTGCCTACATGATGGCAACCTGATGCTTCTCATGGACTGTGTAGCAGTGACCCGTATTACACATGCAGCTGACCATGTGGGATCCTACTTAAATTTTCCAAACAGGTGTATCCTCATGTATAAATCAGATGTGCCACACTTTCTTATGTGAATCGGGACTTCTTTTGATTTCCCTCTCACTTTAGAGTGGCTACTGTGCAGGCAGTCTGATGATTATAAAGTGAGTCTGCTATGACTGCCTACGCAGAAAATAAAGAATAACTCTGCTTGGATGACTCTATGGTGATGATCTAGCTATACAAGTGCCCTAGAATCTGGATCCGCCATGGCATTCTGCTGCCCTCTTAACACAGTCACTACAGTCACATTGTCCCAAGGATTATTCTACTGGGCAAATTATTCAAAAGCACATGCTTAAAATGCTCAAAGCTCACCAGTGCTGGGAGCCAAATCTCTGGGAGGAGGTGATGTCTCTAGAATGAGGACAGACGATCTCAAAACTATTATCCTGAATAATGGTAAATACTCACTTGTTGAAACTAGCATTTTCCTCTGGTGTCATTCAAACCTTTGCATGCCAAGCTGATGTGAACACAGCTCATTAAAATAAGAAGAATTCTGCTGGATCTTACCAAATGTCCATCTAGTCCAACATCCATTTTCTAACTTTGGCCAGCCAGTGCTTCCAAGAAGTCCATAAACAAATAAGAAAGGCCTTAACCCTCTCCTGTAGTTTATCACCAGTGTGCGGTCCTCAACTGTATACTACTTTTGCTCATGGAAGTTCTATTTTCTTCTCATTGGTAACTTCATAGATGTCAACAGATGTATCCTCAATGAATTTGCCTAAACCAAGGATGTGGCCCTTTGAATATGTTGCTCCTGTCATTCATCTCTATACTAGCTGAGGCTGATGGGGATTGCTGTCCCAAAACATCTGGAGGAGTACAGGTTCCCCATCGCTGTCTGAAACCATTATTGGAGCCACCTTAGCTTGTGTTTCATAGCTATCACTGTGTGTGTGTGTGTGTGTGTGTGTGTGTGAATTCTATCCGTTATTTATGGAATTCACCCCAAGGAGGAGGAAAGTGCACTGGGCCATTGAGAATTACATACCTCCAGACACTAGAGCGCAAACCAGCAGGAGTCCCCATATCATCTTCATGGTCATGAATGACTTGGGAGGTTTTCAGGAATTCAGGGCAGCCTAAAGAAGCCGAGGAATGTTGTGGTCTGATCTACTCTCACTGGCTTATGAAGAAAGGAAACACCAATGAAAATGGTTGGGTAGTGGGGAGTGGAATCGTGGAGGGAATCAGGATCCTGGAGATGAAACAATTGGAACAGATTGGATAAATATGCAAACGGAAGAATTAAGATGGCACGCAGCACTTGTGCCACATGAGAATAGGCACAATGTTAATTGGTCTTCTAAACAAAGGGAGAGGCAAGGAAATCATTTGCTGTGCCAAGGCTTTCTAATCTGTATTCTCAGAAAAGGGATTCTGTTTTTCTTCCCTGCCTCTGGCAAATCCTGGCTGAGGCACGGATGGTGGCATCTTCTCCTGATGCACCTCACTTTAGGCTTCTCAAAGGGTGTGAAAGCAAATGTATGGCTTCTAGACAATGTGGCACAAATGTGGAGTTTGATGTTATGTGAAGAATTCAGGTTCCCTGAAAATATTGTATTTCAATTAAAGGAAAAATATGTCTAACTCCAATACCTACAAATAGATGTTTGAAAATGTTTAAAAAAAAAAAAAAGGTAAAGGACCCCTGACAGTTAAGTCCAGTTGCAGACGACTCTGGGGTTGCGACGCTTATCTCACTTTACAGGCCAAAGGAGCCGGCATTTGTCCACAGACAGTTTTCTGGGTCATGTGGCCAGCATGACTAAGCCACTTCTGGCGCAACGGAACACCAAAACCAGAGCAGCGCATGGAAACACAGTTTACCTTCCCGCCGGAGCGGTACCTATTTATCTACTAGTACTTTTTGGTGTGCTTTTGAACCACTAGGTTGGCAGGAGCTGGGACCAAGCAACGGGAGTTCACCCTGTCGCGGGGATTCGAACCACCGACCTTCCGATCGGCAAGCCCAAGGCTCAGTGGTTTAAACCACAGCGCCACCCGCATCCCCATTTGAAAATGTACCTATCTTAATTCTCAGAATGTGACTGAGGGATGGGATTATTATTAGTAGTAGGAGGTGCCTTGTGCTGCCCAGGATTTTTTTGTAATCCAAATAATAATAATAATAATAATAATAATAATAATAATAATAATAATGTTGTTGTTGTTGTTTAAAAAAGCAGGCAAAGTCACACCAAGGTCACATTTGGGTCTGCCATATTGATCCAAAATGGCAGCCAGAGTCTAAACATCAATGAAGAGCACCACCCCCACCTCAGGAACCCTTGTGCAAAGTTTGGTGGTGGTATTTGAGAAGGATCTGAAAGTATAAAGAACAAACAAAGAAATGGAAAGAGAAACCACTTTCCAAAGTATATGGTAGATTATGATTATGATTATGAATTGCATTTATATCCCACTTTTTTCTCCAAGGAGCCCAGAGTGGCATACATGGTTCTCCTCCTCCTCCTTTAATCCCCAAAACAGCCCTGTGAGGTTGGATCAGGATGCAAGATTTGCAGGGCCCAGGAGGCTTTGAAGCCACAGCTGGCATCTCCTTTTCCATTCATGCCAACATTGCTGAGGTAAGAAGATATTTACCTGGAACATAAATACATTTAAGTTCCAGGTAAATATCCAGGAACCGTTTTGTACTAACTGTAAATTTTAATCTTAAATCCAAATAGGAGTGTGGCATTGCTCTCATTCACTTAGTATATACAAGAGGCAGTTAATATGACCGTTACAGCCTTACAGTGACAAATTCCTGCTGGGCAACCATGATAGGCTGCTAGAACAAAAACAACTGAGTCTGGTGGGACTTGCAGATTTATCACAAAGAAAGAAAGAAAATCTTCTCTCCAGTATGGAATTGGGTGCGAAGTACCATCCATCAACTGCCCTGGTAACCCTGATGTTATGCTTGGTAGCAAAACTGGAGCCAAGGCATATTCTACAATAGGAATAGGGAATCTGTGGCCCTTTAGATGCATTACGGTGGGTCATGCTAACTGGAGCTGATGCAATTTGGAGTCCAAGAACATATGGAGGACCGTAGGCTTCTAATCCCTGCTCAACCATCCCAATTTAAGTGGGACATCCCGAAATTACAAAAGCTTCTGATTAAATCCCAGAATGTCCCATTTTTGGATCCAGCACCCTGGCATGAGCCAGCTGGCTCTTGAGAATGCTTGGGACAAAAAAACAAAACCCAAGCATCTCAATTTGAATCAGCAAATTGGAAGGGCATGTTTGACTTTCAGGAGTCAGATTTGTGGATAATGGCCAATTTGTCATGTCCTGGCTAATCCCGTCTCCATTCCAGCATATGTAAATGGTGGCATTCATCCTCAGGGCATCCTGTATTTATTTATACACATTGACTGTTTTCTCTATAATTAACATCATTGTGATGCAATACCTCAACTAAACTTGTAATATTTCTCTGCTAGCACCTTTGATTGCTTTCTGTCGCTTACATAAAGTCAGCAGTGTAGATACTCTGCTCAGCATCCTGAGTGTCAGGAAACATCAAGGCTGCTTTCTGTGTTTCTGCAATGAAGACTCTTTGGATCCTTCTCCTGCTGGCAACTTCCACTTGGGCTTTTGTTGCTGCGGGTAAGTAGGGAGTGTCCACCCAGGAGGTGTTTCTTGTTTGGGGTGTTTCCTGTCCTGCTGTGAGAAACCTCTACAGGTGTCCAGTATGAAAGAAACAGTTCTATGTTTAGTGCCCAGCTCATAATGCTCAGGTATATGGTAAGTCAAGTATCATGTGCCACAAAAGCTTTTGTCCAGCTCAGAAGGTAAAGTGAAGTGGGAGTTCTTTTTTCTGTAATGTTCCATAGATGTGCAGGCAGTGTGCAGCACACTATGTTCCCCAAGTCAAATGCTTGGTAGGTGTGTACACAGAAGTTATTTCATCGTAAACCTTTTAAGCTCATTGAAACTCTGGACGTTTGTGAACTACAAGGTCAGCCCACTTTATAGAACTTCAGAGGTCTTTAATGCTTACTATTTTTCTTGACACTGTTAAAACTATCTGACCCAACTATCCTTCCTACTGCAATCAATTCTTTCATTGCAAACCTTTAAGTGGTTGTGTGTTATCCTCCAGCCAAATCTAAAGGGTAGGGGACATCAAAGTGTTTGGGAGGTTGTTGTTTTTTTGCCGTGGGGGTGATTTGATTCCATGAATGGTAATGCAATAAGAGACCCGCATTTAATACTATCTGTGTGTCCATGCATTAATATTATAACCCAGGAAAAAAACCACACACAATTCTTTAGAAATGCTTGCTAAAATAGCTCATAGACACTGGGTCAATTCCAAGCTAAGTTTTCAGGGATTTTATCATGGGTAGTTGAGCACTGGTGATTTTCTTCCAGAGATGGGGGAGAAATTGTATTTGTCCAAACATGTGTATTTTAGGAGAAAAATGCACTGAAATGCTGTCTTTTTGTGAACTTTTTTTTAAAAAAGAACATTTACACCCATCTTGTCTAGAATCCAGCAATGCTGCTCAAGAGTCCCGACCAAGCTCCAGTCCTGGTAAGCAGATTGACACTGCTAGTGGGAAGGGCACTGAGCCTAACTTGGTGACTGATGTAAATGTGTGCGGAAACCCTAAAAAGTAGGTCCACAGTAACATGAACTAGAGGCAGGACAGTGTAACACATGGAGAGGTGAGCAGACACTTTTTGTGCTAAGCAATCCTGCAAATGGCTGGGAAATCTTCTATAGCTCAGACGCTGAGCCAACTACTGAAACGTTAGAGACCTCAAAGAAAGAAAACAGTGAAAGATTTAAAAATATACATATATATTTCTGAATCAACCCTCCATCCCACCACATCTCATCTTTTGGAGTTGAAGGGGCAATCGCTGGGTTGGGGAGGGAGCAGAGCTGTCCAGTGTGGGAATCAAGCCATTTGAAACAATTCACAGAAGGGACTAATTATTATTTTTTCCATGGCACCCAGGGGCAATTTCTACACGCGGATTCCTCTCAGATATGGCCGGTGTGGTTGGCACTACCTCTGAAGTGTTCGGTGATTTATTCTCTCAAATTGTTCAGTCCATTTGGGGAGGAAAAGGTAAGTGTTGGAGGCCAATACAAGTGGGGAGCATGAGAGGGGAAAAGTCCAAATGCAATGTGGAGAGATGTGGATGAGGTTTTCTAAAATGCAAAAGCCATGCAAGGAAACTGCTCTAGGGCTGCTCAGTCTAGAAGAGCTCATGTGCTAGCAGACAGAGGGTGGAATTCAATGCCATACTGTGACAAACGTTCTGCCAGGCCCCTGCAATGTATTTTGCACAAGTTCCCACAAGAAAGTATAACTGCTATGGGCCATTTCCACCTTCTGTTATAAAGATGTGGGTGTGTGGCCCTGGGAGGCTGCAGGGAAGGTGGGGACCCATGAGGGAAGGGAGACAAAGGCAGGGAGAGAGATGCAACAGGATTACTGGGAGGTGAGGAGGATGGTAATAGTGAAAAAGTTAACCCTGCTGAACTTTTCTTGATAGGAACCAGAGAAGTGAGGAGAGAGGCTGATGGATCTCTAGGCTTTGAACCCAGGAACAGGAACTGATTACCCATGGTAAGCAGCTCTCTGAGGGAGCTCCAAGTCATAAAGTACTGGGCACTATCTGGAGGGCCACAAGTTTCCCATTCCTTTGCTTGAACTTCTGCCCCAGACATGAAATGAAACGACAGTGGTCCAGTCCTTCAGTTTCTTCTGTATGGTGAATCTTGCTGTATTAAGAATATTGACTTTAAGTCATGTTCAGTTTCAGATACTTGCAGCAATGGTACAATTGGACTTCTGCATGGTCTAGAGCAGTCCTTTCCAACAGGTCGGTCGCGGGATGTCCCTGGTCTATCCTGTCAATTCAGGCCTGGTCTATCCTGGTCAATTGCAGGATCCTGATCCCCCCCCCCAAAAAAAAAACAGCTCAACAACTTTGGTTGGCTCATCCTCCCTAAAACAACTTTGATGAAGCTCCCCCCCCCCAAAAAAAGCTCAAGAACTCTGGTCAATCCAATGCGTAGATCACTGTCATTTTTTTTTATAGTGGGAGTAGATCGCAGTCTCTTGGAAGTTGGACAGCCCTGGTCTAGAGAATGAAGGAGGCTTTGACATCCTGGTGTTTCAAATTGCCACATATCTATACCAATTGATCAATAAAGTTCTAGTCAAGCAAATCATTGGCATTTGACTCTATGTACCTCATTTGTAGCTTTCTGTATAGTAAGTCATAATTATACATTCTCACTAACCTGACACACTAACATGTGTTTTTCAAGACACATTGGCTAGGATTCACATAACCAGACCCACCACTTAGCCTTGTGCAAATATTTCTGCTTGTGCAATGGGGCTTCCTCCCATCTCCCCCATGCTCCTCATGGGTCTGGAGAACCCCAAGAACAGCACAGGGGGTGAGGAGAGGGAGGATTGTTCTGCCTGACAAGCTGCAATGGTTGTGTTGAAGGAATTTCAACAGGGGCAAATGTAAGGTTCTGCACACAGGCAGGAAGAACCAGTTACACAGAAATAACCTGGGGGGCAACTGGCTGACCAGCGCTACATGTAAAAAGGATCTGGGGGACTTAACAGACGCAAGCTTAACAGCAGTCTACAAGGTGATGCAGCAGCAAAAAAGCTAATGCTATTCTAGGCTGCATCGACAGAAGTCTAGTGCACTGGACAGTGGAACAGACTCCCTCAGGAGGTGGTGGACTCTACTTCAATGGATGTTTTTAAGCAGAGGTTGGGTCTGTCATGGATGCTTTAGCTGAGATTACTGCATTGCAGGGGGTTGGACTAGAATACCCTTCCAACTCCACAATTCTGTGATTCTATGAATCATTGAAGGAGTGCAGCACTAAATTCCACCCACAGAATTTGACATTCATGCTTTACCCTTAAAACCTCCTTATACAATTTAATTTCATTAAATTTACATACTGCTTGACTGTGAAACAACCAACCATCTCAAAGCAGTTTACAAAAAGAATAAAACGATAAAATTATTGATAAGAACAGTTAAAAAGAACTATTCAAAACATTCAGGGGAGAAAATAAAACCAGAGATAAATTAAAAACACACACCATCGTTCTAATAGGTATCTGGGTAGGCTTTGTTGGAAAAACACTCTGGGGAGACGGCGAACTCCCCAAGATTCTGGAGCGTCCTCCCGGTGGCCCTCTCTGGCTGGCATGTCCCTTCAGTCCAGAGCGCCAGTAATCTGCAACCCTTTTCTTATGAAAAGAGCACACAGGTCTTCTAGCATCACACAGCAAGAAGAAAGACTCATCTGTAGTTCTAAACTACTTTATTTATAGTCTATATACAGAGACTCCATAATCATGTCTGTGTTCTCCAAACAAGAGTACAAACTGCAACATGGCAGAAGTGACACTAAACAATAACAACACTTAGGCAGAAGAGATAAGACAGATTTCTGTTCCCACTCTCTCTCAGACACTCATGTGATTTACACTAATCACAAGTCCTGCTGAAGCAGCACAGGATATATAAAAATCCTAACAGGCTTGTCCACATAAGACCACATTCCTTGCTGTATGCAAAACTAGACCAACCCAGGCCACAGCCAGGAATAATATTTGAAGCTCTTCAATTAGAAGGCTTATCACCCGATCAATGTCCTATTTTCTGGGCTCTATTTCAGTTTGTGGTAGGAAAGTAATTTATTAATGCTTAAGCCATTCACATATAAGATACGTGAGATCAATAAATACTTCAAAATACTATGTAAATTGCATGTAACATGTATGAAACTTACAAAATGAAATTTAATACAGATTAAAAATATTAATTATTCAAATATATTATGCTTAAATAAGTACCTCCTCCAAGCAGTCGACTGCCATCTCCTTAACAACTCCTGCCCATATTTCCATTGCTGCTACGGCAAAAAGAGAGACCTTGTGGGTTAGCCTACAATCAGTGTCCAACAGAAAGTAGAAAATCTTTTGTGGAATGGTATTGGATGAGGAAGAACAGATCCCAGAAATTTGGTGCTTGGTTCAGAATAAAGTGAACCAAAGAACAAATAGTGAGCCAGTTCCTCAATTTCTGGGGCCCCACAAATATGCAAGCAGAGCAGCAAGGGAGTATGAGAGCGCTGACATTCATAGCTGTGGGCATTGTTTGGGAACAAAGGGCTGCAAATGCTTGCCTAAGCTTTGGAAATGTGAGCTTTGCAAGGTAAGCAGCCATTTGGTGGTCCAATTTGTAAAGTCTATATTATTTCAAAAAATTAGAATTATTAATGTCCTTTCTGGCAAGGACATTATATATATTTTCCACCATGGAAAATATATAGAATGTCCTTGCCAGAGAAGACATTAATAATTCTAAATTTTCTACAATTCAAAGGAGTTTCTCCTTTGAATTCAGAGCAGAAAAATGATTGAATGGAGCAGGGTATGAATCAAGCCACTTCCAATATTTTAAGTTCCAACTTTTGCAGTTTGATACCTGCTCCAAACATAACTTGGGGAATACCCTATCAGGAGACACTTTTATGATTCACCAGTATGGATGGGAAAATGGATGGGAGATCAAATGGAGGGGGAATCTACCTCTTCCTTGACCAAAGCTGAAGGAGTGCCAGGTGGAAGTCTTAACAATTTCCCAAGAAATGTATCTTGGAGGGCCTAGTTTAGCCCATCCTCAGACAGCCACACCTTACAGGATCTGAGCAATAACTTTACTTTGAAATATCTTCAGGGCTAGCACAATCAGATGTCCCGCTGAGGTGTAATAAAATCTCAGAATTGCCCCAATTGTTCTCATAGCCACTGCTCTGATAGCTTCTAACTGGATGCCAAGATTCTTAAATACTTGGCATTGTTCAATTTGGTGACCATTAATAGACCAGTTCCTCAATTAGGAACAATAAACAGTTATCTGTATTAGTGGTGGCCAGTTTATAATACCACAATAGTAGGGTTGGGTTTTTTTGGCCAATGTTGTTAAGTTTTTTTGTTTTGTTTTTTTAGCAAAATCGCAACAAAATAATAATGTTGTTTTAAAGCTATTTTTATGGAAAATGGGCAAAAACAGCACTGCCAACATTGGCTGCCATACACCTGGATTTTACAGGACATTTTCCAGACATTGCTAGAGGCAGTGGTATTCCAGATATGTCCAGGACATTCCAGACGTATGGCAACCCTACACAACAGGCTTCTGTCGATCGAATCAAAGGCTACTGCTACTGTAAGTCGGCAAAGGCAACATTTAAGTGTTTGGTAGGTCCAGCAATTGCTTATTGGGCTAAGAAATGCAACACAGGCAGTCATCAATAGTGCTTTTCCTTTTCCTAAAACCAGCCTGTTCTGGGCGGATAATGTGGTTAATAGATTCCCAGTCCTCCAATTTGTTTAACAAATATTTACTATATAGTTTAGAATCAGATCAAATGGTACATTGTTTGGTTTTGTAGGTTCAGGTGTCTATGCCAATTCCTTTAAAAATAGAAATTAGTTTGTTTCATGTGTTCACAGTTGAATAATGAAGAGTACATTTTAATAATTTAAAATTTAAAAATTACATGACATTTCAGAAATGGTGTGGAAAGTTTCCCCTGTGGAAATTGGTCTTTTTACTTTCAGTTCTGTAAGTCACATGTTGATGCAACAGGTATCCCCACATGCCCCCCCCCCGCTTTTTAGTGTTTAATCAGACAATCTCTTGGATCAATATTTGAGCTAGATGACAAAAGAAATTGTTGGAGGAAACACATTGTCTTTAGCAAGCCCCAAAAACCATTGAATCAAGGCAGGAAGTCCTGGTTAAAAACCAAGGTGCTCCAGGACCCCTACACCAATTTGCGCCCTTCCCAATGTGAGCAATACTTTATGTGGAACACTGAACAATTTCCCACAGGTACTTTGTCATTGTTTTAAGGCCACAAAGCATCCACTACACTCCCTGTTTCCTCCTTGCCAGCTTCATTGGTTCTGCTCTATTTATTTGCCTTTTAATTAAAGTTTGCCTTTTATATAAAGTTATTTGCCTTTTAATTTTTTAAAAATGCCAAAGTGGAGTAAGGTCTTGGGGCCACAAAAATATTCTGGTATACTAGATACAGGCCATGGGTTAGCCAACCTTGCTTTACAAGAATAAAGGCAAGTCACTACAATTTAGCACCCACGGTGCACTTGTGGGTCTGAAGCAGATAACATGTAGCAGCTCACTGCTAAGTTCACAATGAAAGCAGCATTTGATCTGCCAGCTTTCTGGCTTACGCCTCACACTCTTAGCCACTGTGCTACCTCAACTCTGTCAAGATGTCCCTACAGTTCTCCTCTCTGGTGGGTGAGTCCCTTTCTGCTGACCACTCCCCAAGGGATTCTTCACTGCTTTCCTCTGGAGATGAAACCACTTCTAGAGAATGGTGCCCATAACAGTACAGTTCTTGATGGCCAAAGTGGTCTGGCCCCTCTATGCTTTCTTCACCCATGCAGTGAGAAAGCCATGGTTCCAACTTTGAATGAGATGTAGCTTCAGGGCAGTAGTGGGAAGAAATCACAGGAGTCGTCTCCACTACGGTAGACTCTGAAGAGTCACTTCCCATTCCGCCATGATGGAAGGGGACTTCAGGGAGTGCCGTGTGAGTTTCATCCTTCAAGCCTTCGACATCAAAGTGGAGCTTGTCTCTGCGGGCCTTTTCCATCACTTCCCACACTACCCGTTCCAGGCGGCTCATAGAAGATTGTACAGCGGAAGGTCCTTGAGGCTCTCCTCGGGCGGAAGTGTACAAGCACATTGTGGAAATAGCTTTTTGCAAACGCTTGAGAGGAGGCAGAGACTCTGGCTGGGAAGGAACATCCCAAGAATCTGGGATGTCTGGGGTAGCCCAGAACCAGTGGGCAGGGGAAATCTTTTGGATGGGAGTCTTAGACACATAAGAGTAGAGGCAGAAGAAAGCATCAGCCGTGACAGCCAGAGTCTGGACTTGCTTGAATCGACCTGTGAAAGGAAGGGTAGAAAGTGTCAGAGGAAAACCAGTGTAGATCCAAGAGACCCTAGCTTCCAGATCTTCCAGGTCACATCTGTATGGCAGGGACTGTACACACACCTGAAAACTAGGCTTCATTTTCCTGGGTTCTAGTTTTTTTCTGTCTTCCTCTTGCCTAAGCAAAGGCTTTTGTTTGGTCCTGTCTTCTGCTCCTGCTCCCAGTTCTACCTGCTTTCCTATGTTCTATCAAGAACAGTGGTCCTTTCCCATCACCTGCTACCTGAGCTCTTTTCAGATTTCAACCAAAGATGCCAAGGGTTGAACATGGGAACTTCTGTACATGCTCTGAGCCTCACCCATTGATTTCACAGTCCCAGAACTGCCAGCCATGAAATGCTTGTGGCACTTACTTGCTAACATCAAGCAAGGATCCTCCATCTCTAACCGTTGTACCTGGGCTCTGAGGAAGAGCTGGAAATCAATGCCCTCAGCTTGGGAGGGAACTGAGAAGAACCGAGATGGGATCCAAGATGCAGCCTGTGTCTCCTCTTGTATGAAGCCCAGGTTGCACAAGATGGTCTCAGCATCAGCTTCACAGAGGTCCAGCACCTCAGATATGCTAGGCAGAGAAGATCAGTGTGAATCCAGGAGTGTCCCAACTGATTACTGAACTATTTTCAGGTCATAGCCCCATAAATGCACCACTAGGTATGTCCACAAGCCCTTTTCCTTCAGAGAATAATGGGCAGCATCTGTGGGATTTCCTCACCCCCAATTTATCTTCTTCACAGCCTTGTGTGGGTGATTGCAATAAGATTCATGGTGGTGTCTGGTATGGATAGCAAACACAGAGCCCTTTGTATGTTGTTGGACCACAATTCCCATCAGCCCCAGCCTGCTCAGCTAACAGTCAGGGATGGTAGGAGTTGTGGTCCATGACATCCAGAGGGGACCATGTCAGCTGCCTCCAATGTACAGACCAGAGGCTAGGTATCTCTGCTCCAATCACTGCTGGTTTGTTAGTGCTGTAGGTAGATCTTTAAGCCAGTCCAAGTCATACACAATACGATCCACGCTTACCTGGAGCTGGTCTTGTTAGTGCTGCCTGAGATGGCACTGGAAGTCATGCTGCGATCCAGATTGAGATGTTGGGAAGGCCAGAATGTATGTTTTTGGGACCTGCCATGGAAGAAGAGACAGTGAAGAGACAACCTGCTGCACACTTGCACAAGACTGCTAGTGTAACAACACCTTACAATGTTATTAGACAAATATGCAGCCAGTATCTCATTTCAGAAGTAAAACTAGAAATCTCAGGGGGGGGGTCACTGCCCCCGCAAAACAAATATAAATTCTGAAAAATGGCTGGATTTCAGATTTGTCCAAACTTTGGCTCTAGCAACGCTAACCTCCTTAGCACTTGTTTCTCACCTAGGCTCAGCTCTGTCTTTGTCCAGTAGCACCATTGCTGGAAAGAAGAAAAGAAAGGTCTCTCAGGAGCAAAGGATACATTGCATTCCTACAAAGAGAGTTGACAGCCAAGGAGCATATTGGCAGTTGCACCATCAAATTAGCATTCTTGCCAACCATCCATGGGCCATCCTCATCACTCACCTTCTGCTCCCAGGCTAAGGTCATCTTCAAAGCTGGTTCTGTTGCTGCAGGATCCTACAGGATAACACAAATACATAGTCACTCAGAGCAAGCATCCACAGGTGGAAAAGGGACTGGGTGAGGTCAAAAGGCTGAGTGGCTTTCATCATCATCATTCTTTATTCAACCATCAGTCAGAAAAGATACATTTATCCATACAGAATTAAAACATCTAAAGGAACTTTAGAATAAAACATAGCCAGCACTAACATGAAGCTATGCAGATAGCGACACTTAAGAGCTAGAAAAAGAAATTTGGCCACCAAGGAAGCTGTTTTCCCCGTAACATTATTCAACAAATATAAAACCTGTCTTTCTCTGGATAGAGAGCTAAGTTGAGATAAGAGTGGGGCTATAAGATTTTGCCTGAAATCTGTATAGAAAGGGCAGCTCAAGAGAATATGTTCAGTGGACTCTACCTCTCCCAGGGCACAATGACAAGTTCTCTGGGCATATGGGACTCCCCTGTACCTTCCCCACAATACCGCAGATTCGAGGACATTTAATCTAGCCGCTGTGAGGAGTCTACGGTATTCCACATAGTGGATTTCCGCAAGATAAGGAGCTGGTGTAACCTGATAGATCTGCTCCCCCAGGAACATCCCTGGTTTCACAAGGGCTATGTCCTCTTGTCTAGCAATAAGTGGCTTTCTCCATGCAGTTTTATCATGGACTTGCCACAACACAGCTCTACATGGGCAGGACTGTGTGAAGGCTACAGTTCCACAGAAGAACAGGAAATCCATAAAGGGTAGAATTTAGCTTCCTAAAATGCTCAGATTTTTCTTTCTTTCTAAGTTTCTGAATAAGATTTCCAGTGAAGGGGGGGGGAGCAGTTTGGTGCCTTGTATTACCCCCTTGCTTTCCCCCTCAAATTAGTATATATTATTGTTTAATTAACTTATGAATCACTTTTCAAAAACATTGCAAGGCAAATTACAAGCAAACAATAAAAATAACTAAAGTAGGTTTTGAAACAATACCAGAAATGATAGTGGCTGCCTTTCAATATTTTTTAGAAAAAACATTGATGACTTCCAGTGCTCCCTGCCTTAATGGGTGCAGCTCCCACATTAGCAGAGAATAAACAAGGATGATTTTGAGGGTAATTGTCCTTGCAAGTTCCCCCCAGGGCCCGGGGGGAGTGAGCTTCACCCGCAGATCGTCTTGGCTCTCGCTCCGGCATGGAATCCGGGAGGCAGGAAGACGCTGGGTGCCAAAGCACTTTGCCTATCGGAAACTCCCTGATGCAGCCATTAAGATGCAGGGGCTCTTCTATTTAGTAGGGTGAAATTGGCTCTAATTTACAGACATGTGTGCAGGATGGATGGGACAAGTGAATCAGCTACTGAGTCGCAACGTTTAGAACTGGAAAGATTTCCTTTGTAGAAAAATATGGCATGTGAAGGGGGAGGGGGGTCTTTTATATATACCATGTTTGCTACATAAATGATTCGGCAAACCTCCCCATGAATGCCAACAAACTGATAAAAAGCAAGAGGAGAAAAAGAGAGTGGGATTATATTTATGGATTAATATGAAAATAGAACTGTGTGAGAACACTGAAATGATTTAAAGCACTGAACTTCCACTTATCGCAATTTGGACTATATGGGCTTTGAAGACTGGCTGTAGCTCTGGCAGGACGCCAGATTGTTAGTGATTTAAGGGTTGGAGGAGAAGGGGAAACTGGAGAATCACCCGGAGCTATGGTGGGGAAGCCAGATTACTCCTTATCTATACACAAGCAAACAAAGATGGCGACTGGCACAGCTGAAATTACATGGGAACAGAGGAAGAGAAAGAGCAAAAAAGTGGAAGTAGAGATGCTGCATACGACATGATCAGAACAGAAAAATGAAGAAACAAATGGAAAAATAAACTTCTCACACAGGGAATTTACAGAATATAGAACTCCTTCTGCAGAAATAAAATTTATTAAATGTGTTAATACGAATGGAAGTCCAGAACTCTGCACTTGTTGATTAGAGACTACAATCAGGACTGAATGTAATTGGATTAATCAAAATAAAATAAAAATTCCTTCCAGTAGCACCTTAGAGACCAACTAAGTTTGTTCTTGGTATGAGATTTTGTGTGCATGCACACTTCTTCAGATACATGCACACGAAAGCTCATACCAAGAACAAACTTAGTTGGTCTCTAAGGTGCTACTGGAAATAATTTTTATTTTTTATTTTTATTTTACTATGGCAGACCAACACGGCTACCCACCTGTAACTGGATTAATCAAGATTTCGGAAGCAGGAAGAAATAATAACTTTGCACTCCGAAACCCAGCACACGGGAAGTCACACAAATTGTATAATTGGCTTTATAATTTATATGTATTTGGATATGAATGGTAATTTGACATTGATAAAATGTGGCTGTTATTGGACTTTAGTAATTGAAAATTAATAAAAAATGTTTTTTTAAAAAAAAAATTAGAAAAAACATTGATTGGTTGATTATATTTCTATGTTGTTTTTCATTCAAATGAATCCCCAAACAGCTTACAAACAATAAATAAAAAATAGAACATTACAAATACAGCATAAATCATATAGAATAATTAACAAATCATCAATAAAAACAAGTACAACCTATAAAACACTCTTAACAAAGCATCAACTAAAAAATAAGCTAAACATCACAATTAAAGCAAAAGTAATATTACTGTATATGATTAACAAACCAATACAGCATTTATCTATATATATATATATAAATGTTCCCATTGCATGCGTGTCCGGCTGCACCTTGCTCAGTAACCACTGGACCAAACCACATCAAATTTAGGACAAATTGTAACATGACCATGGGGGAAGGATATAGCATAATAAATTTTTTTTAAAAAAAACACACCTGTCATGCCTAAAATATAGAATACTAGTGGTTTCAGCCCGTTAAAATAACGGGCGCTAGAACATATGTGGTGATTATTTTTTTTAAAACTCAGTTTTTAAAAATATTTCTTCTTTTTTGTCGGGGGGGGGGCGTTTAGAAAGTGAGACCCCATAGCAACCCCATAGTTGCCTTTGACTGTACTTAACGGTCCAGGGGTCCTTTACCTTTATTATTATGATTTGAATGGCAGTGTCCATCATCTTGTGGTCGGGGGCAAGCACCCTCAAATATCTCAAGGGGGGGGACAGGGACCTCGGCCCCCAAGAAGTTGGCTCCTATGATAACAACCCCAGCATACATGCTCAATAAGCAGCAGGCGTCGCACAACCTTTATGCAAACGCCACGGAGGCTCAATGAGCATTGAGCAGGTGGCTCCGAAGCGCCCAAACGAAACGCATCTGGAATGTGGGAAGCACGCCAGCTGCCGCTTTGCTGCTTCATAAATCCCCTTCTCTCACACACACACAAACACCCTGCCGAGCAGTTCTTTCTCTCCCCCCCCCCTTCCTCTACGGATGCTGGGCAACGTCCATGCACACCCAGGTGGACTGCAGTCGCTGCGCCCCCAGCTCAGCCTCTCCGCCAGCCCCTGGCTTGCCCTGCCCGCTGCTTCGCGCGCTCCCTCCTCCCCTCCCCTACGGCCCAAGACCCTCCTCGGCTCCTCCCCGCGTCCAGAGCACCAGCCGCCTCTCGGTTTTCTCCCTGCAAGCGAAGGGAGAGAGCAGCGCCAGGCGAAACTCGGCCGGAAGGAGATTCCCACCAAAATGGTGCCCGGGCGGCGGGCGCTCTCATGGGCTGCACTCGCGCTGGTCCTCCTCCTCGTGTGCCTGAGTAAGCCCCGTGCGCTGGAAAGGGGCCGGGCGGCGGGTGCTGCCCCACACTTGGGAGAAGTGGGGCTTGGGGAGGCATTTTTGTGTGAAGGGGGAAAGAGGGCGGCGGGCATGCAGGATGATGCCCCCCAAGGCAAGGGGGCGCACGCTGAGGCTGAGTGAGGCAGCAGCTTTCCGCCAGAATTCCCCAAGGCCAGCGGATGTCAAGGAAGAATGTAGCGGCGGGAGCAGCAGCGTGGCCTCCTCGGCTTCCCCAATCTTCTGGAGAGCCAGCGTTCCGATTCAACGGCCCCGCTTCAACTGCCGGCCCGATGTCTCTCCATCCAATCCCTGTGTCCCTGGGGCACATGCGCAGTAGCGCAAACCCAGAGACACACGGACTGGACGCAGAGACACTTGCATTTTATATATATAGATAGGCCAAAAAATGGCGCGCCTATTATACCTCACCAGCAAAAGGAATGAAGACTCCAACAGCATCCAATAGAAAGGCGGATTGCCTGCTGACGTCATCAGACCTGGCCAGAGCAACAATGCCTTTGCCCTCACCTAAAATGGCCGCCGCAGCTTCGCATGTGCCGAGAAAAAAAAACACGGAGCAGGAGGCATGCCTGAGAGGTCGCACTGAGTAAGACCAGCTCTGAGGGGATTGTGTCGCTGGGGTGCGTGATTTTGGGACTGGGTAATTTTGGGACTGGGGTAGGGGAGAATGCTCTTTAAGGTCGTCAGTGCCCTCACCTAAAATGGCCACCGCAGCTTCGCATGCCTGGTGTTTTTACATGAGTAGAATGTGTTCTTTTATGTAAAATGCATCTCTGGGTTATTTGTGGGGCATAGGAATTAGTTCATTTCCCCCCAAAAAATATAGTCCGGCCTACCACATGGTCTGAGGGAAAGTGGACCGGCCCACGGCTGAAAAAGGTTGCTGACCCCTGCTGTAAAGGGACAGGGAAGAATGAAAACAGGAGCTTCCAGAATACTCTTGGGGTCAGGAGAATTTTAAAAAAGAAAAAAGAAAAAAACCCACAGCAACGTGAAAGTGGGGTGGAGGGAGACAGAGAGGTGCCAGGCAAGAGTTCAACGGGAGAAGCTGCGGGGAGGAAGGCAAAAACAGGAAATACGGAGAGGAGGCAGGTGGAAGTTCAACGGGAGAAGCTGTGGGGAGGAAGGCGAAAGCGGGGGGAGGGAGACAGAGAGGTGCCAGGCAAGAGTTCAACGGGAGAAGCTGTGGGGAGGAAGGCAAAAACAGGGGAAAGACAAACAGGAGGCAGGCGGAAGTTCAACGGGAGAAGCTGTGGGGAGGCAAGTGAAAATGGGAAATACGGAGAGGAGGCAGGCGGGAGTTCAACAGGATAAGCTGTGGGGAGGCATGCGCTTTCTCTTTTACATCTTCCTTTTCCATTTCACAAAATGAGCCACAGCAACACGTGGCCGGGTGAGCTAGTAATCTATAAAATAATATCAACAGCATTAACAAAATAGCAACCCAAAAATAAGCCAAGCACTGTTCATACACACATTCTCCACATCCCCAGGGCTCATAATCTTTCACTCTGTTCAGTTCACATACACAAAATGCCCTTCTAAAGGTTCATGACTGAGGCTGTGTACATAACCATACATTAAAGTACATTTGAAGCACACACCCCCAAGAATCCTGGGAACTGTATTTTACTTATCAGAGAACTATAATTCCCAGCACCCTTTAATAAACTACACTTCCTGGTACTCTTTGTTTGGGTGTGTGCACACTCAAAGTGTGCTTTAAACGTATGGTGTGTATGCAGTCCAAGCTTTAGCCGACCTTACTTCATGTTTGGGAAGGCAGACCGAGCAAATAACAGAAATTGCAGAAAGCACTTACCAGCATAGGCACCCGGAGCAGAGGTGCTCTCTGAGAAGGGGTCCAGTGAAGAGCTGAAAGCCAGAATCAAGAGCTGCATCATTACAGCTATAGGAGTCCCGAAATCATTTTGCCATTTTTCTCCTAGGACATAGCCGGAACATCGCAGACAGTTAAGTCCCACTCAGCAAACAGTGGCACCATCAGGGCTGGTGCTGCATTAGACAGAGCAGGGCAGCTGCCTCAGGTGCCAAGCTGCAGGGAACGGATAGAGCTCTGAGTGCCACATGGCTACCCTGGGACCCCTACGCTAGCCTCCTGTCCTCTAGTGCAGTGGAGGAGACCATCCATTCACTAGTACTGAAGGAAAATCCCCGTCCAATTGGCCTCCGTATGTTCCTTGGGAGAGAGCAACATCTTCTCATTCGCCTCAGGCAGCAAAAGGTCTTGAAATGGCCCTGGTCGCCCTAAGTGCCAACCTCCAGTTTACAGATCTGAAGCCCAGGGAATCCACAAATGACAATGCAGTGTCAGTACTGTGTGTGGAGGGAGACTCTACACCAGGTGTGAGGAACCTTTGGTCTTCCAGATATTGCTGAACTACAACTCCCATCAGGCCCAGTAAACATGGCCAAAGGCCAGGGATGGTGGGAGCTGTAGTTCAGCAACATCTGGAGGGCCAAAGGTTCCCCTCACCTGCTCTAGACAGTCACTCCATCCTGAGTTCAAAAGTTCTAACACCTGGGTGGGACCAAGGAGGGGCAAAGGCCAGAGCCAGGTCAGTTGGTGGTGGAGCCAAGGGACACAGCCTAGTATTCTTTTTTGGGGGGGGGGGAAGCAGCTCTAGGGGTGGAATGCAGTTCTTTTGCTAGGCCTGGTTGTACAATGCAGAGCAAAAGCAGAATATTCACAAAAACTGGCAATTTAGAAATGAAAATAGCTGAACAAGGACAATGGTTAGTACTAGATTTCTTCACTTTGAACGATGCAATTGCTCCCCATAGTAGAATAGACATGAATAAGCTTCTTTTGTGCAATGGAGGGGTGGCCATTGGCTTCAGATTCAGTACAGCACCAGTCTTCAACTGGTGGATCAGGACCCACTAGTGGGTTGCGGCCTGATCCAAGGAGCACCTAAAATCATGCTCCATATTCATTTTCTCTGGAACCATAAATCTTCTAGGTCCTGAATGTGTATCTAGGATGTGTATCAACAGGTTTTCCACACCTATCATCCAATCCCCCATTCCCACCACCCTTCTGAGTAATACCCCTCCTCACTCTCTCACTATATATAAGGGTCTGGTGACTTCTGTTTCAGTGTATCTGAAGAAGTGTGCATGCACATGAAAGCTCATACCAAGAACAAACTTAGTTGGTCTCTAAGGTGCTACTGGAAGGAATTTTTAATTTTTAATTTTGTTTTATCTGGGATGTGTTAATCTGGGATAAAATTCTATGATATATAGCAGGCATGTCCAACCACTAGATCACGATCTACCGGTAGATCCCCAGCTGATCCTGGTTAGATGGCGAGGACCCTTATCGATCATGGGATTAAACAAAGTTTACCAAAAGTTAACAAATAAAAGCTGAAGAACTCTGGGCAATCCTACCCCCAAAAAGCTCAACAACTCTAGGCAATCCACCCACCCCACATACACTCCTCCTCCCTCCAATGACAATGGGTAGATCACTGCCAGTTTTTTTATACTGGGAGTAGATCGCAGCCTCTTGGGAGTTGGATATGCCTGATATATAGGATTGCAGCCAAACTCATCTAACTGCAGCCCCTTATATATTTGCTATATTTCTATATGTAGGGGTGTGCCAACTGATTTCTGTGGTATTTAAGCAACTATGTGTTCCATGGAGCACGGTATTGGTATAGATGGGTGTATTTGTTGTTGTTCAGTCGTTCAGTCGTGTCCGACTCTTCGTGACCCCATGGACCAGAGCACGCCAGGCACGCCTATCCTTCACTGCCTCCCACAGTTTGGCCAAACTCATGTTAGTAGCTAGATGGATGTATACACACACAAATATAGCAGCCAATTCAAGATTATACTTCTCGCACACAATGAAATTAACTGTAGTCTACGAAAGCTTATGTTATGTTTGCTAGTCTTTAAAGTGCCATGAAAAAAACTCTTAGTTGATTTTGCTACAACATGCCAACAAGGCTACTGCTCTGGAAAATGTTAGGTAGATGCAGTGATTTCACACATCAAACAATACAATTACTCTCCCTAGTGGGGCATCTGTAAACACACGTCAGATTAAAAAGTTGATTTCATGAAAGGCAGAAAATGACATGTAGACGCATTTCCCAATCCTTGCCACCTAGAAATGTTTTATATTTAGATTCCATAAATATTCTCTTCCCCCACCCATATTGTTCCTGTGGTTTTTGAGCTTCAGATTGTCAGAACGCAATAGAAACTACAGATTGAAAAGGCAGGAAAGCAATATAGGCAGACTTTTAGAAATCAAGGCAGAAGCTCTTGCATTATAACCAGTAAAACTAGTGCAATGAACTGAGTGCGATTAGGAATCTATAGTTCTCCAGATGTTGTTGTACTACAACTCCCGTCATCTCTGACCAGTAGCTATGCTGGCTGGGGCTGAAGGGAGTTTGAGCCCAAGAACCACAGTTGCAAAGTATGTGCATATCTAAAAACGCTCCTGATTCTTGAAATCAAAATATAACCTCCTCCGTGACCTCCCTCAGGTAGACTCACCTGCATTCCTGCAGCCAGCTCTCAATCTTATTGGATGAGCTCCCTATTGGAAACAAAGAAAAAGATGCCTGTTTAGTGATAGGGCTCCTCACTGACTATAGTGAAGGGTCTGTGTACGTTACTGTTGGCTGGGGCCAAATGCAGCCATCTAAGGCTTGTTAGCAAAGCCTCTCAGCAAACCACACTGGCAGGATGCCTGATGTTGCCACTACATAGGCAGTAGCAAAAGAAGAGGAGAATAAGGAAGAGGAATAATACCTGAATGTGAGTAATGGAATGAATGTGGTTTAAAAATATGAATAATTAAATGAACTCATTATTTGGTAGTCATTATGGACCTGTGAGCCGGGATGCAGGTGGTGCTGTGGTCTAAACCACAATCAGAAGGTCGGCAGTTCAAATCCCCACGATGGAGTGAGCTCCTGTTGTTCGGTCCCAGCTCCTGCCCACCTAGCAGTTCGAAAGCACATCAAAGTGCAAGTAGATACTCTGGTTTGCCAGAAGCAGCTTAGTCATGCTGGCCACATGACCCAGAAGCTGTCTGTGGACAAATGCCGGCTCCCTCGGCCAGTAAAGCGAGATGAGCGCTGCAACCCCAGAGTCGTTTGCGACTGGACCTAAAGGTCAGGGGTACCTTTACCTTTACCTTTATGGACCTGTGAGTCCTTATTGCTGCTGAACAGCTGCATAGCAGTGGAGAGTGCAATTTGCATAGAAGCAGGAGGAAGAATGGTTAACCCTTCCCCTCCCTGCAGCTTTAGCTCTGCAACCACCTCCTCTAGCAGCTTTCTGATTGCTTTTCTTTTCTTTTAAAAAAAAGTGCATATATACACACATCAAATATACAATAAAAAGAAGAAAAATGCATACATAAAAAAGAAAAAGAAAAATACCTCCAAAACAAACATTTTCAAATACACTTCTATGTAAGGCGTACAAGCCGCCTCTGACTGCTTTTCCACATGCCGTGTTGCATCTGCTGTGCTGGACCTCTTTTCTCCATGCTCAACGAATGAACACTCACCATTCTAAAACTACGGTAAGTGTTACCCTGTGTTAGCTGTTGGCATTAAAAAAATGACATGTATGGGGGGGGGGGGATTTGCAAAAGAGAAGCAGTACTGGGAAGAGAGACAGGAGCCTTTCCCTGGCCACTGCTTTCCCTCACAATCCAGCTCTGGTGCTTTTCACTCCATCAGAGATTCTAATACGTTTTTGCTGAAAAGCAGCAGGGAGGAGACGTTGTGAAGGAAAATAAACCCCTCCCCACCACCATTTGCAGGGGAGAAAAAGCAAGTGGGAAGGAGATGCTGAACCTTTTCCCCATCCACCCCTGCTTGTCTCCCGAAATGCTCTCCCCATGTTGCTTTTGTCTTTCAAGCTCTGGGACCAGATCTAAGCTTGGGTACCATTCTAGACTCTGGAACTAACAGTCTTGCACTGAACCATGGTCATGAGCACTTACTTAAAAATGCCAGAAAGGCTGCCTTGTTGCATTTGCAGGCCCTCCTGCTGATTTGGCAGAGGGAGGCCCTCAACCGCTGCCACAAAGTGATAACACTACTGAGTAAGTGCGGCAGAGGAGAATGCAGCTCAAGGTGGCTATCACAGAGGAGGAAGCAGGGTGGAAGAGTACAACATCCCTTTCTAAACAGCCACTTTCCTGTTTCCACCCATACACTCACCCATGGTTTATTCTTCGCACACAACCCATGTTCTGACAGACAAGGATGTGCTGCCATCCTGCCCAGTTAGATTGCTTAGATCAGGGGTCCCGGGGGCCGGATGTGGCCCAATCGCCTTCTAAATGCGGCGTGCGGACAGTCCAGGAATCAGCGTGGTTTTACATGAGTAGAATGTGTGTTTTTATTTAATATGCATCTCTGGGTTATTTGTGGGGCCTGTCTGGTGTTTTTACATGAGTAGAATGTGTGCTTTTATTTAAAATGCATCTCTGGGTTATTTGTGGGGCATAGGAATTCGTTCATATTTTTTTTCAAAATATAGTCTGGCCCCCCACAAGGTCTGAGGGACAGTGGACCGGCCCCCTGCTGAAAAAGTCTGCTGATCCCTCACTTATAAAGCAACACACACAGAAGCTGCTGCATTCAAAGTCCAAGTGGGTCTCCCCCCTGCCCAGAAAATGCACTTTTTAATGTTCGTTTTGCCAATAACATATGAGTTGCATAATGTAACATGGGTGTTATTTCATCTGTGCTGAGGGGAGAGTGGAAACCATCTGCCCGTTTTCCATACTTGTAATAGAAAAAGAGAAAGTGAGAGAAAGTGGGGGAGGAAGAAGTGCAGAGGGGATATTGAAATGACTCAAGGGAATGCATGGGTGCCTGAGTACATGGGGGAGGCTGACAGCTCAGTGGTGGAGCTCATGGGTTGCTTACAAAACCGCTAGAATCTCAGCTAGCAAAAGGCTAGGGTGGGGTAGTGCCCTCTAGATGTTGCTAGGCACTTTAGCCCCAGCCAGCATGACCAATGGTGAGAACTGGAGTTCAGCAGCACCTGGAGCAACTTTTCTCTCTATGGACCACTTGAAAATGCCGATGGTGGGCCACTTAATGAGTTTTCTGCCTGCTGTAGCAATTGTAATGTAACATACTAGATGCTGTGCAATTTTTAATTGTATTTTATTGCTTCTTTTATTTCCCTGCATATGCTATATATTTTACTGTAATGCAATTTGCATCCTATAGAATTCAAAAGGCAAGGCAGTACAAGAAATACAGCTCAAGAAGTAGAAGAAGCAATAGAGATGCAATTTAAAATTCATATGAGTACTGAATGTCCCATGCTGTGGACCACCTGAATGAAGCTGTGGACCACTGGTAGACCCCAGACCACAGTTTCAAACGCCCTGATTGGCTACCTACGCCTGAGTTAGAGAATCGGCTCTAGGATAAGGTTACCAGATTTTTTTTCAATGAATCTGGGGACACATCCGGGGAACAAACAGGGCTGGTTTTAATGGGCCGGTGGCTTGATGCAGGAAGAAGGAAGGCATCATGGGAACAAAGCTCTAACCACATCACTCTGCTGAGTGTTTGCATGTGTGAGTATTGGCTCACAGCCAAAGTGAACAAATTGACTCAGTTTCTAACTATTACTTTCTTCTTTCCCACCCATCCCCAAGTGCTGTTTCAGACAGGCCGACCACCTATCTTTCTAAAACACCACATTAGTGTTTGTGCATTTATCTGTTCCTTCATATAGTTATATGCATATGAAACGTTTTGAAAATGGGGGTTGAAAACAAGGCATTTGGGGGTGACAAGCATGGGTAAACAAGTCCATTAGCACCACACACATACAGGTTCTGCATCAAACATTTTGACCTTCTGTCCAAGCTCAATTCTGGAAAGAAAATATTTATTTGGGCAGACCACAGTGAGGTTGCTTCCAGAGCATTTCCATTTTTCTATATATTATATTAGATGAGAGAGAGAGAGAGAGAGAGAGAGAGAGAGAGAGAGAGAGAGATTGAGAGAGAGAGAGAGAGGGGATACAGGCTCAAGGAGTTTGTCCTATTGGATCAGGCCAAAAAGCCAACTAATTCAGCACCCTCTTCTCAGAATGGCCACCCAGAGGCCCAAGAGAAACCCACAAACAAAAGGATGCATCAAAGCAAGCTGTACTAAAGGAATGAAAAATTGGGCCATTGATTTCAATGGGACCCATGGTCAGCTCACTTAGCCTGTGCCATCTTCTCCCTACCACTCCCATAAAACAGCTTGTCTACAAGCTATGGAGATTGTATACACTGTCTGAAAGCACCTCACACTGAAATATTATTACATAATAATAATAATATTTATTATTTGTACCCCGCCCATCTGGCTGGATTTCCCCAGCCACTCTGGGCGGCTTCCAACAAAAATCAAATACAAAAATATCAAACATTAAAAACTTCCCTAAAAAGGGCTGCCTTCAGGTTTTTCCTGAATGTCAGGTAGTTGTCTATTTCCTTGACCTGTGATGGGAGGGCGTTCCACAGGGCGGGCGCCACTACCGAGAATTACATAATGAGAGTAGGAGAGTAGGAGTGAATGCGTGTAAGCAGTTTTCCCACCTTGCAAGAAACCATCCTCCAAGAATGAGGGTTCAAGAGCTTCTTGGGGTGTGCAGGATGCCTCCCCTTCAGCATGGGACCCCTCTTCATCTACAGCCACACTTGGCTTGGCCCATGCCTTCCGGCGCTCCCAGGAAGAGTGGCTCAGCCAGGAGGTGAAGTTGTTGTCCATGACTGGCAAGACCCTAGGGAAGAACGAAATGTCAGGGTGCTGAGGTCATTGGATGCTCAGCTTTGTAGCAGTTATTAATCTTCTCCACTTGGGCAGTTTTGAGTTACTTGACTGCCTTTTCATACCCTGGGCACGGAGTTTCTCTTCACCACCACCATCCCAGAAAGCACACTTCACAGTCCAAGAGATAGCTGTGGTTCCTGGTGGAACATTCCTTCATTAGGCAAGTTGCTGAGTTGCCCAGAACAGGCAAACAACTGGAGTTTTGGTTAAAAGTTGGAGATGGACAGATCTGACCATTTTGTTTTCTCTCCATTTTATGTTTGCTTTGCACCATTTATGCAGCTAACAGATTGAGGTTCAATCCTGACAAGACAGAAGTACTGTTCTTGGGGGACAAGGGGCGTGCAGGTGTGGGGGACTCCCTGGTCCTGAACAGGGAAACCGTGCCCCTGAAGGACCAGGTGTGCAGCCTGGGGGTCATTTTGGATTCACAGCTGTCCATGGAGACGCAGGTCAGTTCTATGTCCAGGGCAGCTGTCTACCAGCTCCATTTGGTACACTGGCTCAGACCCTTCCTGCCTGCAGACTCTCTCAACAGAGTGGTGCCTGCCCTAGTTATCTCCCACTTAGACTACTGAAATGCACTCTACAAACAATGGGCACCCAAACAGCAGCCTTAGGATAGCTCTTTCAGGATCATGGTTATGTTTCTGGAATGATCTTGAGCAGAGAATCCCAATGCACCCCCAAGGGGGAGATCAATCCTGCATGAGGCCTCCCTATTCCAAAGGGCTACAGCAGAGATGGGTACAGCCCTCCAGCTGCTGTTGGTCTTCGGTTCTCTTCAGAGCCAGCTAGGGTTGGGCAAACATGTCACTTTCAGCTCCTCTGAGTTTTTCATCTTTCCCGCTCTGTTCTCTGCGTTTCTTCATCAGCTGCATTTTGTATGTGGGTTTCAGTTTGCATATTGTTTCAGGAAAGGCAAGTTGCCTAAGTTTGTCTTTCCATGCAAACTGAATCTCATTTATCCTTCTCCCCTGTTGGGGACACCACCTGGAGAGTCAAAGGTTCCCCACCTAAGAGGAGTGGTAGCTCAATTGTTCCTCTTTGGGGTGATTTGGTTTTTCAAGGCTTGCCCCATTAGGACATGTTGAATTTTTCAACTTTCAAATTCCTAAAATGAGGGGTGCTAAGAAGTTGTAACATGACTTGGGCATTTAAAATATATTTTGGCTAAATTAATATATTTTTTGCTTTTCTTGGTAAGTAAAATGTGTGTAAAATTGTATTGAAATCATTAAAAATGATTGCAGAGTACTTGCAGTTATATTATCTCTATAAGGCTCTTTGAACACTCCCCAAATGACATCCAGCACCAGGCCTGTTTCATGCTCCCTTCTAGTACTTTTGCCTGGCTCAAACACATCATTGAACTGTAATAATGCCTTTGCCTTGTCTGGGTGGAAGGAGGAGAGAAATGGATGTGTAAAAACCTCTGATCTCAAAATCATGAGTTCCAGGGCAAAAAAAAGTGCATTGCACATAAATGACCCTTGTGGTCCCTTCCAACTCTATGGTTCTATTCTTATTCTTATTCTTATTATTTAGCATTACATGACATTTTCAGAAGGTAAAATTAAAAATTAAAATTAAAATTCTTTGCAAAATAAAATAAAAAAATCCTTCCAGTAGCACCTTAGAGACCAACTAAGTTTGTTCTTGGTATGAGCTTTCGTGTGCATGCACACTTCTTCAGATACACTGAAACGGAAGTCACCAGACCCTTAAATATAGTGAGGGAGTGGGGAGGGGTATTACTCAGAAGGGTGGTGGGAATGGGTGATCAGCTGATAGGTGTGGAAAACATGTAGACGACTATACATGTTTTCCATGTACAGGTGTGTCCATGTACTGAAGTGTGCATGTACAGAAGTACAGAAGTTTTCCATGTACAGAAGTGTGCATGCACATGAAAGCTCAAACCAAGAACAAACCTAATTGGTCTCTAAGGTGCTACTGGAAGGATTTTTTTATTTTATTTTGTTTTGACTATGGCAGACCAACACGGCTACCTACCTGGAACTAAAATTCTTTGCTTGCCCGAAAGCAGTTTATGTGCTTCTTCATCAAATGTAAACTTATGAAGCTAACTGTTGTCCAATCATAAAAATAGTAGCAGATTTGAATTCCTCATACTCAAAAAAATATTTTAAAACCTCTCACTGAATAAATTAGCAAAAATTAAGTTTTACCCCCTAAAATGACATGCTTATCCCTTCTTGTATGTCACAGTTTGGGCTTTATTTGCTTTGGCTGAGGAGCTGTGACTTGATTCTGCCCTGACTTCCAGGTGGGACTTCTGGGAAGTAAGTGTTTTTCTGAGCATTTGAAGTTGGGTTTGTTTTTTGTTTTTTTCCGTGCCAAGACCACTTGCCCTGGATGTAATGTGCACCATCTCCCTTTGCCTCCAGGAGAGTGAGAAGCAGAGCTGCTATCACAAGCTGCACTCCAGGCCACAAGAGACTGGTTTCCTCCTTGCGGTTCAAGCTTATATCAGCAGACCATCGAAAGAGCCTGCAACGGTTTGAGTGGGTGGTGGGACAAGTTTCATTTAAGACCAGACTAGATGTGACGTTTGTCATGTAGGCTGCCTTCCGTCATGTTGTTCCTTAACAAATGAGCTGATGTGGAGGTGGGAGTAAACCAGATCAGGACCCCCTGCATGGGAGGAAGGGGCTTTAACCCCATGTCTCCGCTGTGGTCCCCATCAGAATTCCACCATTCCCTGCCCCACCAAGGCTGCTTTTTGCAATTCGAGGGAAGCTTCCATTAGTGCCAATGGGCAGATTCATCCTGTTGCAAATGGAAACATAGGAAGAGTTGTCGTATGCTGAGACAGCCCATTGGAAACTCTAGCTCAGTATTGTCTTCACTGACTGTCAGGTTGTTCAGGATTTGAGGCAGCTCTACTTGGATACACTGGGGATTTCTAAATAAAGTCAATGTTAGAAAGACACTGTTAAACATCTGGTCCTCTCCCATCTGGGAAACCAAACCTGAGTGGTACTGCCTCCCGGGAACTTCTAACCACTCTGAGAGGGTGCAGACCTGGGTTTCTTTAGCACCATTCATCTCATTAAGGACGTGACACAGCAGTGAGCACATCCTACACTGAAAAGTGCTTGTAGTTCACAGGAGAGAAAGAGAAGGCAAGCAGGGGAAGACATTTTAAAATCTGAAGACATTCCCTGGTACACCTAGAAGAGAAGGGCTAGCAGGGGTCAGCAACCTTTTCCAGCCGTGGGCCGGTTCACTGTCCCTCAGACCAAGTGGTGGGCCAGACTGTTTGGGGGGGGGAATATGAACGAATTCTTATGCCCCACAAATACCCCAGAGATGCATTTTAAATAAAAGCACACATTCTACTTATGTAAAAACACCAGGCAGGCTCCACAAATAACCCAGAGATGCATTTTAACAAAAGGACACATTCTACTCATGTAAACACGCTGATTCTCGGACCATCCACAGGCCGCATTTAGAAGGCGATTGGGCCGCATCCGGCCCACGGGCCTTAGGTTGCCTACCCCTGGGCTAGAGCTCCTCTGAGAGAGTCTGTATTAGAAGGGAAAGGGCTGTGGCTCAGCAGCAGAGCACCTGCTTTTGCATGCAGAAGGTCCTTGGATCAATCCAGGTAGGGCTGGGAAAGACCTGTCTGAAATCCTGGCGAGCCACTGCTAGTCAGTGCAGGCGATACACAGCTGAATGGACCAATGCTCTGACTCAGTAGAAGGCAGCTTCTTATGTTCTTCCCTGTCTCTCTAGTCCCTTCCAGGGCTCTTCCACATGGCAATTTATTGTGAACTCAGCGCTGCTCATGCATGCCAGTTCTGCACAGCATAAAAACAGAGAGGTTTTTAATATTTGAGGTTTTCTGTGTTTTAATATTTTGTGGGAAGCTGCTCAGAATGACTGTGGCAACCCAGTCAGATGGTTGGGAAATGTTATCATTATTAACCCAACACCATATTTTCCCATTTCTTCCTGGTTTACCATTTCCATGGAAAAGCCATTAAGTTTTTTTTTAAACCCTGCCGAAATGATACATCCAAGTTATATCTTTTTTAATCATTATGAGTTTGTTCTGAACTGCATTAATTGTTTGTTGAAATATTTGCTTTTGCTTTACTTATATGGTAGTGTGTGTGTGTAAGCTTATATTGGATAGAAACGTTGTTTGCTCCTTTTTCAAGCTTTGTTATTATTATGAGACACTTTCAGCTCCACATTATTGCTGAAAAGTGGTATACAAATATTAAACCAAAATCACATCACATTTTGGGGGTGGTTATGAGATGGCACTGTGATGAAAACCATGAATCAACTGAATCAACAGTAAACTGCCGTGTAAAAACACCCCCCACCCACCCCCAGCATTTTCTTTCTCCATTTGCAGCCCACTCCCACCCCACCCTATTGCTGTCCTCCAACACCTCCTTCTCAATATCCTCCTCATTCCCATTCCATATCACCTCCACTCCTTCCCTCACCTCTGTTCAGAGGATGCTGTCAGAATTAAGCCTGTCTGGTCCTCAGCCTGTGAGTGACAGGGCCGCACCTTAATTCGTGGGCTTCTGCTACTTACCCGGCCCTGGGAAGAGCATGCTGGGTCCTAAGGTCATCCCCTGGTGAATCTGGCATCGCATTCTGCATCTCAGCTGTCCAGAGTAGGACTATTGGAGGCCCTTGCCCATTGCTGCCCCTCTCCCCACCTCACCCGATCTGCGTCAGCAGAGAATGGAGGAAGCTGATCTGTTTTCAAGAGGAAACTTTCATGCTCATCTCTTTTGTTTTGTTTTTTTCTCATGAAAACCTCAAACGGTGGCTCACATCCGGCTCTCACCCACCCCGCGAGGGAAAAGCTTAATGGGCTGCTGAGTGAAAGCAGTAAAGGAGGCGGCAATGTATTGGCCTCTTAGGCTTGGCCTGGAACTATTTATTCTCTCTCTCTCTCTCCTACTTGCCCTTTTCTGTGCCTTCTTGAACTCTGCGCTTGCTTGTTTGTTTAAAATAGTTCACTGTGCTTCACTGTGCTGTTCAACAGTGGAACAGACAGTGGAGGATTCTCCTTCCTTTGAAGTTTTAAAGCAGAGGTTGGATGGCCACCTGCCCTGTACGATCTAGTTAAGATTTCTGCATGGCGGGGGGTTGGACTAGATGACCCTCAGGGTCCCTTTCAATTCTATGATTATATGATTCCATTATCAGAAGAATGTGACATGAAAGCAGTTTGCACACAGTATATAAATGCAATATATTTTGAACAAATGCAACAATACACATCAGACTAAAAAACACGCCACCCATAAAACTGAAGAACATATACAAATGGAAAGCACAAGCTTTGTCTTGGGAAGAGCCGTATAGGTCAGTGGCAGAACATCTGCCTTGCATGCAGAAGGTGTAGACAATACTGGGCATAAGGGATCTATCTGTATCCCTGTGTCTTTGGAATGTGGCAATCAGAACTGTGCATGCATATCATTGAAAGGAGAAGCTGGGTGTGATGGTGCCAGAGTTTCATGTAACACAGTTACCTTTCACCATCTGCCTTGAAAATATTGGGAATGCCTGTAAACGACAGGTCAATTCCTTGATTTCCTTCCTGGAAATTGCCCTTTGCTTGGCCTTGGGCTGGTCACTCCTCCTTAGTCTCAGTTCTCCATCTACAAAATGGGAAAAACACAGATTTTGTAGGATCGTTGATATGGGAATGAAATCGAGATGTAATTAGAGAATTATACTATAAAGCCAATCCGGACCATAGTAATACATCAATGGTGCTCAAAGCACTGCAATGCACACACCTTGACACGTTCCCTGCAAGCCAGACCCATATTCCCGTGGCCACCACATCACATTTACAGGCGAGTTTAAGTATCTCAAAAGACAGTTTTCTGTGAAAATTTTGCAGGTTGCAGATAATGCAACAGAGCAGTGGTCCAGACCACAGCACAATTCCCTTCTCTGCCTGGCTGATCGATGCCTTCTTGGAATCTCTGTCTTAGGAAGAGTTTTTTGTTTGTTGAGTGAGGTGTTTTCCATGAATTGTGAACCTTGACATCTCCCCCTCCTGACAGGAACATGGCAAAGGGTGTGAGGCAAGACATACATTCCTTCCTCTCCCCAGAATACAGTCTTTTCCTGAGGAAGAAAACAAGTGTCACGAAGTGCTGCAAGATGTTCAAAGCCTTGAGCTGTAGCTGCGGAGGGTCGCCAGCAGACCCCAACAGAACTGCCAGCAACTTGAGCAGCAGCAGCAGCAGCTTGACCTGCAGAAATAAAACAGATGGAGCTTTTCAGGGCATGAAGATAACAACAATCACTTGCAGCTGCAAGCACATATGAGAGCCAGTGTGGTGTATATATTTGGTGTTAGCTGCCCTCAGCCCTGTCTTGGCTGGGAAGGGTGGGGTATAAATAAATAAATAAACAAATAAATTGTTGTTGTTGTTGTTTAGTATGTATTTTATTGTTGTAGGGATATTTATAAACCACCAACTCATAAAAAATAAATTCAGGTAGGTAGCCGTGTTGGTCTGACACAGCCAAAATAAATTTAAAAATTTAAAAAAATGTCCAGTAGCACCTTAGAGACCAATTAAGTTTGTTCTGGGTATAAGCTTTCATGTGCATGCATCTGAAGAAGTGTGCATGCTCATAAAAAATAGTGAGACTGCATAAAACAAAACAATTAAACCAGCATGACTCTATCATTAAAGCTATAACAGGAGAAATGACTGACAGTAAAGCAGATTAATCCTTTTTAAAAAATGCTTGGCAAAACAAACACATTTTCAGCAGGCAACAAAACATCAGATTGTAGGTGCCTTTCTAATTTCCCTAGGAACAGTGCTTGTGGTAGAGCGCGAGACTCTTAATATCGGAGTCATGGGTTTGAGCCCCACATTGGCAAAAGAGATCTGCATTGCAGGATGTGGGAGTAGGTGACCCTCGTGGTCCCTTCTAGCTCTACAAGTCTATGATTCTAGGAAATTACTGGTGCTGCTGCACGAAGAACCTTGGTGAATAAAAGTACCTGTATGAACAGTTTTACCTGGCAATGGATGTACTTCTATTGGAGAGAAGTCAGGCGTTAGTTTCCTATTACTGTCAGAGAGAGACAAAATCCTTGCCTGACATCCTGACTGGTGTGACCTCTAAGCTAGAAAAAGTAACAACAAACCACTCACTGAAATAATAGACAAAATAATAATAATACCAAAGTGGAAAAATCAAACAATGGAACCAAATACACTTATATACATGTACGTATATGACCAAAATCTACAAAAGAACCATTGGAGAGTATTCAAAAGTCAGCCAACATAAGCGTTACAGAGCAGGGGAGTTTCCTATTACTGTATTTATATGTTGTTTTTTGTCAGAGAGTAATCCCTTCAAGACAAAATCCTTGCCTGACATCCTGACTGGTGTGACCTCTAAGACCTCTAAGCTACCCATGACATGGTGACAGAAGAGGAATGTAGGCATTCACAACAGTGGGAAGGTCCCTAGCTCACTGACAGAGCAGAGTCCTTGGTTCAATCCCTGTTTGATGTCATATTGTATTTTAATTTGTTGGAAGCCACCCAGAGTGGCTAGGGTGGGGAACCAGGCTGAGAATGAGGGTGGGGGTGAAATACAACAAGCCTTTCAGTCAAAGACGTAAGAGGGACACCAACTTGTGATAGCCAGAGGATGAAACTCCTCACCCATTACAATGGCTAAAGGCAGTTATCCACTAGCTAAATTGACTGCTAGGAGGTGGCATTGTAAATACATGGTAAAAGGTAAAGGACCCCTGACCATTAAAAGGTAAAGGACCCCTGACTATTCAGTCCAGTTGCAGACAACTCTGGGGTTGCAGCACTCATCTCACTTTACTGGCCGAGGGAGCTGGCATTTGTCCGCAGACAGCTTCTGGGTCATGTGGCCAGCATGACTAAGCTGCTTCTGGCGAAACCAGAGCAGCGCACACGTTTACCTTCCCGCCGGAGTGGTACCTATTTATCTACTTGCATTTTGGCGTGCTTTTGAACTGCTAGGTTGGCAGGAGCAGGGACAGAGCACAGAGATTCAAACTGCCGACCTTCTGATCGGCAAGCCCATGAAATAAATAAATTACCAGTTTGCTGGCTCAGCAGCTGTGGGGATTCCCAAGCTGGGCATTTCCAAAACGATGTTCTATAATGAATAGCTGGAGCTAAATCCAATCTGAAAAAGAGAGTGGCAGAAGCTCTAAGCTGTGTGTTCCACTTTTGAAAATGGCATCTTAAATGCATTTCCATCAATAATTGACAATCCCTGGGTGGGAGCTGTACAGGACCTGGTTACACTGTGCGGCAAATGGAGAGAAGTAGTATTAATGCCAGGCTCTTTGCACATGCTTTGGTTGTTGCTGCTCAGCAATGGGCTGGAAAAGTCTTGTTTTAACCAAGGATGCTTTTCAGAATCACGAGAGCAGGCACTGCACTAGGGCTCAGGTAGGAGTATGGTGCTGAACTTTACAAGACAATCCCATTGGCCACCCACTTGGATGGGTAATTTTGCTGCAAATCTGTGCCTTGCTGGAGTGTGTGTGTGAGCAATATGGAAGTATATACAGGCAGGGCATAAGTGAAGCAGGGAAAAGCCCTTTGACTGCAGGGATTTGTACCAGGAGCTATCTAGACATAAGTCAGTTTGTTCACAGATCTGCTGCACAGGGACTTGTAGCCCCAGAGATGGTGGAAGAGAAATGAGAGCTGAAAGGGACAGATCATCCTATCATCATCCAACTCTCTCCCCTTTGCTGCCCCAGACTCAGGAATATCCCATATTCCAGGCCTGAAGCTGTCAGGATGCTTTCTTCTGACCCAGTTAGTTCGCCAGCCAAAACTAAAAAAAGAAAGAAAGACACCCTGACCTTCCAAGATTGATGAAGCTGTGGATTTAAAGCTGCAATTAGCTTCTTCTGTCTGGTGGGGAAGCCAGTGTGGTGTAGTGGTTAAGAGCGGTAGACTCGTAATCTGGTGAACCGGGTTCGCGTCCCCGCTCCTCCACATGCAGCTGCTGGGTGACCTTGGGCTAGTCACACTTCTCTGAAGTCTCTCAGCCCCACTCACCTCACAGAGTGTTTGTTGTGGGGGAGGAAGGGAAAGGAGAATGTTAGCCGCTTTGAGACTCCTTTGGGTAGTGATAAAGCGGGATATCAAATCCAAACTCTGCTTCTTCTTCTCTGCAGCAATGTCTCTCAGCCATTGAGGTGTAGCCTGAAAGCAGATGATGGTAATAAAGCTGAGCGGAGCTGGAGCAGGACATCCTGCCTGGATGGGAGATGGGCAAGAGCCTTATAGTTCCCTTGAGCTGCCCAAGGAAAATGATGTAAATGCAATCAATAAATGTGGTGTGGTGTCAGAGTCATTCTCCCCACCCCACATGCATACAACATGCTGTGTACACTAGAAACAATTTGATTCATGTATAAGCTGGGTACACCCTTCAAAGAAAACCCTCTCCACAAGGAATACTGGGAACTGTAGTTTGTGAAGGGCGCTGAGAACTGTTAGTATGCCCCTCAGCAACAGCACCCACAGCAAACTACATTTCCCAGGATTCCTCGGGGAGGAGCAAGTAAGGCTTTAACTGCATGGTGTATATGCAATAGAGCTGGCCCACTCATAAGGCTGGGTCAGGCGGTTGCCTCAGATAGCACCCTCCAAGGGGCATCACCACCATCCCCCCCACCCAGCACTGCCACCAGTCTCCCCAGCCTCTAGGGGCACAGAGAGACCAGCAGCAAAGCTCTGTGGAATGCCTCCCCTCCTGCCAAGTTGGCACAACACCATAGCTAAAAACATAAAACATCAAGTGTTAAAAACCTCCCAATGCAGGGCTGCCTTCAGGTGTCTTCTAAAAGTTGTGTAACTCTTCATCTCCTTGACATCTGACGGGAGGGCGTTCCACAGGGTGGGCACCACTACTGAGAAGGCCCTCTGGCTGGTTCCCTGTAGCTTCACTTCCCGCAGTGAGGGAACCAGCAGAAGACCTTTGGAGGAGAACCTCAGTGTCCAGGCTAAATGATGGGGGTGGAGATGCTCCTTCAGGTATACTGGGCCAAGGCCATTTAGGGCTTTAAAGGTCAGCACCAACACTGGTAGATAGACCAGTGGTCTTCACCCCTTTCAGACACAAGGAACCATTTTCAACACTTTGAGGCACAGGACCCACTTTTAATAGCCACACTGGGAATATATTTTATTGCAAGTTATTTTATTTGCTGTTTTAACTTTTGCATGTTTCATTGTTATGCTTATTTTTGCTGCTGCTGCTGCTGCTTTGTGGTTGTTGTGGGTCACCCTGAAAATGTTTACATTGAAAGGAGACATAAGTAAGCATTTAAAATGAATGAATATACAGGTGAACAATTTAGTAAAAATCATGGATGGCTGGACCTCCAGGAACTATTACTGAATACAAATCCATGCCACTGTACATGGCCTAGTAGAAAAATATCCTTGAGGAAATACAGGAGGTGTCATCTTCTAGAGATTCCATGCCTCCTCCTCAGAGGAGATATCTCCAGGGCCTCATCTAGATAGGATCCTGACACTCAGCATATTTACCCAATGTTTGGGGATGATGGGAGTTGTAGTTCAACACTATCCAGAGGGCACCACATTGGCTAACCTTGGCCTTATGTCTTTCCTGCCAGGAGAACCCAGCTGAGGATAAGATGTTTTATAGCATGACTTTACTGGACATTCCACCTCTGCAGTCCCCTCTTGGATTCCAAAAAACAGTCTCATGGTCAGGAGATCTTCCTCTGTGTTCCACTGATGCTATAACATTTATGTTTGGATCAGGAAGTTGCTGTATCTGACATCCTCATCCTCATCCTCCACCCACCACCCACCAGCCTAATATTATCTCAGACCAGATCATTCCATGAAGCACAATCCTATTAACCACAGCAGATGAAAGTCAAAATTGTTCCTCTTGCTTAGACACAGTGAGCTCTGCTGTGAGCACATTAACCCCAAACACTCTCTGAAACCAATGACTAACCCAGTCAAAGAGATTAACATTTCCCATAGGTGGGAGATGCAAGAATCAGAAATAGCTCCCAATATTGAATCTATATATAGAACTAACTCAAAAACCACAAAAGCGAATAAATGGCCAGCGGACTGTTTGATTAATTTCAGGACAATGGAGATAAGAAATAAAATCTTGCAAACTAGTAATAGGAAAAAAATTGGTGATCCAGGGGAAAGAAATAGTGATATATAAAATTATCCCATATAGACTGTTAAAAAAAGAGAAGTGTTTAAACCTCTGGTGGAAGCTTTAAAGAAAAAAGACATAAAACATAAGTGGGAGTTCCCAGAGGGGATATCTTTTTTTAATAAGGGTATGAGAAAAAAATGTCTGTCAGGCGAGGACATGGAAAAATTCTGGAGAACGTATAAGGGGGACTTTGGTGATAGAAAACAACAGGAAACAGAAGTAGGAGAATAAGTTGAAGAAGAAGAATCCAACTAATTCATTTTTTTATTGAATAAACTATATTAATAAATGAAAAATAAATGATGGAATTGAAAATAGCATCATGGAACATAAATGGGTTAAATGAGAAGAAGAAAAGGAACAAAATATTTCATGTGTTAGAAAAACAAAAAAAATGATATCATATGTCTACAGGAAACTCACATCATACCAAACCATCAAAGAATGTTAGTGAACAGAAAACTGGGCCAAGAATTTATTGCTTCATATAACAAAAAGAAAAGAGGAGTAGTAATGTATGTACACTCAAAACTTGAGCCAAAATTTTTGTACAGGGACGACCAAGGGAGAATATTGATGGTAGAAATCCAAGTTAAGGGAGAGAAATTGATTCTAACCGGAATATATGCTCCAAATGAAAAGAAAAAAGAATTCTACCAGGGATTACAGGAGGTATTACAGGAATATATAGGGGAGAAACTTATTATGATGGGAGATTTTAATGGGGTTGTGAGAAACTTATTATGATGGGAGATTTTAATGGGGTTGTGGAGCCCAAAATAGATAGATCAAACAAAAAATTGGATGTTAAACAAAGTAGACTACCCAATTCTTTCTTTCAAATGGTTGACATCACCTTCTAGTCGAGAACACCAAATGGCGGACGACGCCGGTGCTGCAGGAGGGGCAGGAGGAGCTGGAGCAGCTGCAGGTGGAGGAGCTGCTGCCAGGGGAGGCTTCCGAGGAGGCTTTGGCAGTGGAGGCCGAGGGCGTGGGAGAGGCCGTGGCAGGGGACGTGGCCGAGGGCGTGGAGCTCGGGGCAAAGCTGAAGACAAAGAATGGATTCCAGTCACCAAACTTGGTCGCCTAGTAAAGGACATGAAAATCAAGTCTCTGGAGGAGATTTACCTTTTCTCTCTTCCAATCAAGGAGTCTGAAATCATTGACTTTTTCCTGGGCTCATCCCTGAAGGATGAGGTTTTGAAGATTATGCCTGTTCAGAAACAAACGCGGGCTGGTCAGCGCACCAGGTTCAAGGCCTTTGTGGCTATTGGTGACTACAATGGTCACGTTGGTCTTGGGGTCAAGTGCTCCAAGGAAGTTGCCACTGCAATCCGTGGGGCCATCATTCTCGCAAAGCTGTCCATTGTGCCCGTGAGGAGAGGCTACTGGGGGAACAAGATCGGCAAGCCGCACACTGTACCTTGCAAGGTAACAGGTCGGTGTGGCTCCGTACTTGTGCGTCTCATCCCTGCGCCGCGTGGTACTGGAATTGTGTCTGCCCCAGTTCCCAAGAAATTGCTGATGATGGCTGGTATTGACGACTGTTACACATCAGCAAGGGGCTGCACTGCCACCTTGGGCAACTTTGCCAAGGCCACCTTTGATGCCATCTCAAAGACCTATAGTTACCTTACCCCTGATCTGTGGAAAGAGACTGTGTTCACCAAGTCACCTTATCAGGAGTTCACTGATCATCTTGCAAAGACTCATGCTACCAGAGTGTCTGTGCAGAGGACCCAAGCAGCTGCTGTGGCAACTACCTAAAAGATGTACTTTAAAATAAAGTGACCAAGAGTGATTTTTAAACCAAAAAAAAAGGTTGACATCATAGGACTATTTGACTCCTGGAGGTACAAGCATCCTTCTGACAAAGAGTTTACGTACTATTCTCATTCAAAAAAATCTGCGGGCAGAATAGATGCGGATCTGGACAACAAAAGAGCTACTGGGGGAGATTTCGCACAGTAGAAATCCATCCTAATATTTTATCAGATCATAATTTAATACAACTGATCATAAGAGGTAGGCAGATAGGAGGTAGGAGATGGAATTTGAATGAAAGCCTTCTGAAAGACGATAAGATCTTGTCAATGGCAAAAAAACATTGAAAGAATACTTTCAAATAAATATCAGTACTGAAGTTAATATTAAAACCATCTGGGAGGCGAGCAAAGCCGTCCTTAGGGGCTTTTTCATACAGCAAAACTCCTACCAAAAAAAAATGAAGGAAAAAAAGAAAATAGAGCTCTGGGAAGAGATAAAAAACCAGGAAAGAGAATTATTTAAAGATCCAGAAAAGGAGACCATTAAGGATAAAATAAAATTCCTTCAGATCCAATATGAAATTATATTAAATGAAGAGATAGAATGGAAAATTAGGTCCACAAAACAAAGATATTTCGAACATGGAAATAGACCAGGCAGATTGCTAGCCTGGCAATTGAAGGAAAAGAAAAATCAACGTATCATAAATAAAATTAAAATAGGAGAGAATTGGATTACAGATCAGATAAAAATAAATAAATCTTTTATAGAATATTTCACGGACCTATATAAAAAAGAAAAAGAGGATATAGAAAAAAATAATTTGTACATAAAAAAGAATAAGCTAAAAGAGATACCAAAGGAGAAATTGAAGGAATGGCAGAGGGGCATTACAAGATATATATGGCAAGGCCAGTGACCTAGAATTAAACATCTTAATATGATTGATATTAAAGTAAGAGGAGGACTGGCATTGCCGGATATAATTTTGTATTATGATGCCGCCTGCCTTACATGGTTAGCTGAGTGGTGCCGACTTGACAACCTGGAATTGCTTGACCTAGAAGGATTCAATCTGAGGTTCGGATGGCATGCATATTTAAACTATGATAAGTATAAGATCCACAAAGATTTCTCAAACCACATCATAAGAGGCTCTTTATTGAAAGTTTGGTTGAAACACAAACATTTACTGGAACAACGTGTGCCATGGTGGAACTCCCCATTAGAGGCCCAAGCGAGAAGATGTGGTGATTTTATGTCCAAATGGCCAACATACCTAGATTTATTGGAGAAAAGAAACAACAAATTAGAATTAAAATCATATGAAAATTTAAAAAACACAGTAAATGATTGGTTTACTTATTACCAACTTTTTGAGAGATACAAAGTTGATAGCAAAATAGGATTTGAGAAAGAACCCTCTAAATTCCAATTGGAAGTGGTAAACTTCAAAACAAAAACTCTCTCAAAAGCGTATAGGATATTGTTGGACTGGACAGTTATGGAAGAACAAATTAAATCTTCAATGACACACTGGGCACAGGACATAGGACATAACATCATGTTAACTAGATGGGAAAATCTATGGAAAGTGAATTGGAGTTTCACCACTTGCAACTCGATTAGAGAAAATATGATAAAAATGTTTTATAGGTGGCACATCACCCCCCACAAACTTTCGAAAATGTATAGGAATGTAAGCAATACCTGCTGGAGATGCGAAGAAGTGGGGAATTGGTACCACGTCTGGTGGGAATGTAATAAGATAGAGTCTTTCTGGAACGAGATCCACTCAGAAATAGAAATAATATGTGACACCAAATTCCCCAAAACACCAGAAGCCTACCTTATAGGTATAACAACACCAGAAATACCAAAAAGGGTGAGAAATTTTTTCTTATACGCCTCAGCAGCGGCAAAAATTTTAATAGGATCAAAGTGGAAAAGTGCAATAGTACCCAGTAAAAAGGACTGGATTAACAAAACGCTAGAATTTATAGAGCTGGCATATCTTTCAGAGAAAATAAAAGACAATCCGAAGGAAAAATTCATAAAGGAATGGAATGATTTTATGCAATATCTAAAAAAAAGGTGCAACACTAATACAGTTATAATCTTGGAATAGCTCCTGCCCTACCAAGAATTGGAACAGCAATAATGAAAATAAAAAATGATAAAAAGAATACTAAAAATAAAAAACAACAAAACAAAAGAAATTAAAAGAAAAAGGAAATAGAAAAAGAGCAACATCTGGGCCGAGTCATGAAAATATACATATTGAAAGCATGTTTAATGTCTAATTTAATGAAGAGATTAAAAAGGGAAGCCCAAGGAAGAGATTATGTACAAATTCAGCCTTACTGAAGCGAACAGGAGGCTAGAATGAACCTATATTTTTAAAGAGTTTTTGTAATAAAAATATATGGATGAAAATGTATATGGAATTAGATTTATATGTGTAGGTGTGTTTAATGTGTATTTGTTCTATGTGTATGTGTATGTATATGTATATGTGTATGTATATGTAAGTTTGTATTTTGATTAATAATAATAATAAAAAAACATTTCCCATAGGGAGACAAAGCCTCAAAAGCCATACCGTCTTAAGTCTAGGTCTATTGTTCTAGACATTACAGTATATGTGACCAACAAAAATATCAGGTGTATGTCTGGTAGCACTCTCCTGCTGCATCAAATCAAGGAGCACCCATGTCCTAAAACATCACACAAAACAATGTCTCCACCACCACCTCTGCACTTTATCACATTGGTTGCCACTAGAAGGGAGTGACACCAAGTACAACACAAGGGTTTGTCAGGACCACAAACCAGGCAACTGGTTTATTTCAAAGGTGCCTGCACCAGCTCTATAGATGTCTTGGTGGGAGAGACCCAGCACCTGCACTTTGTACAGAGGTGCACAGGGCTATAACCTCATCAGATGAATGGCCTCCTGATCTCTACCAGCTGCCTGAGGCATAAAGGGGAAGAAGTATAAACATATACAAAAAGAGGATCACAGTGGACTCTTGGATTGTTTGATGTGCTGCCATTATGCTGCTTGACAAATTGTGTGTTTTATTATTCTGCAGCACCAAAATTTTAATGCAGAAAATATATAGGATTGGTGCAACTGCCAATGTTACTAGTATTAATAATCATAGTAATTAGAATAATCCCAATGGATATTGCAGACTATGAGTGATAAAGCTGCCTGTGTGAACTGGCTCCAGGTATCATTGCGTTCTATCATAGTGTTCTCCACTAGAGGGCCTTCTGGTTCCTTCTAATTCTTTGACTCAAACCCCCCAAACTACCACCAACCTACCTGGAGATGCTGACCAAGACACATTTCATAATGTTTTTGGAGGTATACCTAAGAAGTTTTTGTGTGAAAACTAAAGTATGAATGAGGCAAAAGCATTCACATGACTGGATCTCAAAGGTGCACTTATCAGGAAACTAAGACTAATAGCAGCCTGTCAAGTGTGCCCTATTTGATGTCCGGTCCAGGTTTGCTGTCTTATAATCTATGGAACAAGTCATAGCTTATGATGAAGGATGAGTATCAAGAGATTGCATCAATGGCTCTTCAGTAAGAGATTTTGCCATACACTTACAATACTGCCAGCCCTGTTTGTGTTGTTTTTTCCCGCAATCGGCTGTCTTTGCCTTTTGTACTTGTGATTCAACCTGACCTTTTCCACAGAACTGTCAGTTGTTATATGAGACACATCAGCATCCATTTACTGAAGCCAGCATGCACCTGAACACTGGGTGATGTTGCCAAAAGGCAAAACAAACCTTTCAAGAATTTTCTCCTGCTCCCATCTCACATTTAAGAGGCTGAGAGTCGGAACCCCATGCATTCATGTTCTGAAAGGTTTCTCATTGTGTGCCTTCCTGGCTGCTGCAGTCACAGGAAGGGGAACTCAGAGCGGCTTCACAGAGTGAACCTTGGCCATAATACACCACAACTGTGGCCCAAATAATTGGTTCAGGGATGTAGGGGCAGAGAAGGGAGCATCAGAGGGTCTGAATACCCCCAAGTTTGGCTGAAGCTCAGTTGAAGGGGAATGGTACAATAGAGCAGAACTCCCATTAGCCCCAGCCAGCATGGGAAATAGGGGTGATGGGAGTTGTAGTACAGCACCTACTGGACAGTGCCATGTTGGGTACCCTTTAGCAAGATCATTTGCTGTTTTAGCAAGATAATTTGCTGTTGTCCTGGTTATTGATGCTGGTAACATCAGATCAGAGGGGAGTAGGCTGAATAAGGCAGCACACCAACTGCCCAAGATCCCTTGCTTAGTGCATTGGTGAACCCTTGCTAAATGGCACTGAGCAACATAGAAGTGGAAAGGTCCGAGCTAGATCACTTCACATTTAAGTGCCTGCCTCCTTTTAGTTCTTGAACCTGTTGGAGGAAGAATGCCTACCTTTGAGCTGTCCTTGGTCCTGGAAGGGAAAACAGGAAGAGCAGTCACAGTAAAAAGAGGAAAGGTTTGCTATTGCTGCTCTTGTAGACCAAACATAATTCTCGCATTGGGTGTGAAAGGTCATCAGTTCAATTTCCATCCATGCTCTTGGAGACAGGTAAGCAGACTTTTTGAAGAAGGGGGCACAGCCAAAGCACACACTTTGCATGAGAAAGAACCAGATGTAAACCCCAGCATTTCCTATTAGATGATTCTCAAGCACCAGGATTGAAAAGGACCTCTACCTAAAAGAGCTTGGAGATCTGCTGACAATCTATGCAGACAGTGCTGGACTAGATGGATCAATAGTTTGATTTAGTGAAAGGCAGCTCTGTATATGCCCTTTGTGTAGACGGTGCCAGATGCTTTGCGACTGGCATCACTCCTACTTTGGGCCAGACAGGGAAGCAAATGAGTAAAGAATTGAAGACTGGACAGAGTAGATGGTGGGGATTGGAATCATATCAAACCTTGTGAAAATCTCCATACAGATATGTCCTGCATGTTCAAAATAAAATTTTAGGGTGGCATTCAACTACTGTATCCTGTCAGCACAAGGATTTCTGTTTGTGCAATTGGACTTCCCCCATTCTTTCCCCTGCACATGTCACATGCCCTTCTCAAATTTGCACCAGAGGGTGGGGTGGGGGGCAACTCCTGGAACAGTATTAGGGGGTGCAGAAGCAGCAGAAAGGGAGAATGTTCCACTGCACAAGGATGTTCTTTGCACTGATGGAAAATGACTTTAGTGCTACATTGAGTTCTACCCTTAAAAACTCATCCTGTCCATAACAGAAGCAACTCTCTGTTGCTCTGAGCCAGTTTCAGGGACCGAGCAACGGGAGCTCTGTCGAACCGCTGCTCTGAGCCATGCTCTGTGGTTTCAGTGCTTCTGAAAAAAGAAGAATCAAGGGTCTCTACTGGTCTTTAAAGGTTCACATCTGCATATACTTCATGGACCCAAGCATAAATCTCGGGCAAAAGGAGTCTGAGCATGGCAGACAATCAGCTCTGGAAGCAGCTGGCAATCTAAAATTGGACTGTATGTATCTGAGCATCCCTGCTGAGATGCCTTTAGTTGTTGCCAGCTGTGCCAATGGTCAGTGCTGCCTTACAGCTGAGAGAATAAATCTGAACTGAACTGAATGGAAGACTTGGGAAAGAGCTAATGGTTTGGAAGGAGATAGATGGTACATTTCCAAGCAACACCAGCATGGAGAGAAGGAAAGAAGGGCAGAGAGAGAGATCTGCTGGGAGGGCAAAACAAAACAAAACAAAAACAACCCCTCAAAGCTGATTTAGCCCTCGAATGTAAAAAGAAAGAGAAAAAGTGCACTTTGCTAAGTCATACATTGGTGTCAAACTGATTTCTAACAATGTAAATGAACGAGATCCAATAGACAAGTATTTTTGTTTCAATTTGAAATATTAAGGGATTAAGGTTTGTTGTGTATAGTAGGGCATACCCACCAAGATTCATCCGATGAAAATAGGGACATCTCTTTCCATAATGATAATTTTACTATTTATACCCCACACATCTTACTGGGTTGCCCCAGCCTCTCTGGGCAGCTTCCAACATATAATAATAATAATAATAATAATATATAATAATAATAATAATAAAACTTTAAACATTAAAAAAAAAACTTTCATACACAGGATTGCGTTCAGACAGCTTGGGGGTCAGATAATTCCACACCCTCCATCATTTCTCCAATGAAAAAGGGACATCCTTAGGAAAAGTGGGACATTCCGGAATCAAATCAGAAACCAGGATGGCTTCTCTAAATCATGGACACCCCTGGAAAATAGGGACACTTGGAGGGATGCCCTTTAGTCACAGTGATTCCCCTCCCCCACAAAAAATTACATATCTATCCTACTTTTTCTCCAATGAGCTAAAGGAGCCATACATGCTTCTCCCCCTCCCCATTTTATCCTCACAGCAACCCTGTGTGGTAGGCCAGCCTAAGAGACACCAGCTATCCTAAGGTCACACACTGACCTTCCTAGCTGAGTGGGGACTGCAGCCCTCAGGATGAAATGTATTTCCTGCCTCTGCTCTAGATATTATAAGCATACTTTGATGCTGGGGGGAAAGCTCATAGTTAAGTCTGCCTGGGTGAATGCTGGTCTTTGAGTTTCTACAAAAGACATAAGGGGGAATTGATGATTGCAACATTTATCTTGATTTGTTTCAGTGGGGTTTGGATCATCCACTGACTGTGCTGATGTGATATTCTGTTATCAAAAGTGACTTGGGAAGAGAGAGCAAGGCTCCCTGGGAAAGAATGGACCTCCACACCATGACTCAGCAGTCCCGTTTCCATTTATTTAAGATGACAGTGGAGGAGGTTTGACTATTGTGGGGTACAAAGGAGATTTTCCAGATAGTTAACCCCCCCCCCAGGCCTGGGTAGGTAGAAAAGCAGAGAAGAAGCTAACAAAGAAATACACGCAGTTGTGTTTCTGTGAATGTGTTTGGAAAAGATTCCCCTTATTCTGTTATTGACTAAAGATCTCTTGTTGTGTTTTAAACATAAGTCAGACTGAAGGAAAAACAGTGGCTTACATGGCTATTTTCCATTTCAGCCTTCCACATGATTCAGCTTACCTTCTCAACTCCCAACCCCCAATCTTCCTGGCTTTTCATTAAAAAAGAAAGAAATACAGAGCATAGAGGGAGCCCACCAACTCATCATGAATGTGTTTGCACCACACTGACCCCACCACCAGCTCCCACTCTCCATCCTGTTATGAAGCAGGTGGAGATCAAGTGAGCAGTGGCCACCCATTCCTGCTAGTGGCACTTCCTGGCAAGGCCCAGAAACACAAGCAGCAACCACCCCCCAAACATTTCCATAATTTCTCCCATTCATCCAGCCGAATTGTGTAACCTATATCGCATGCCCATTTAATCATAACTTCTTTTACTTCTTCATCCTTTAACTCCCATTCTAATAATAGATTATACATTTTGGATATACTCTTTTTTGAATTTTGTAGCAGTACTGTTTGTAATGTTTATTCTTCTTTTTCAAATCCTATTATTTTATCCTGATTAAGTATTTGGGCAATTTGGTGATATTGTAGCCATGTGGTGTAATATTGGGTCACCTCTTCTTATGGTCTTAATTTTAATTGGCCCTGTTCCTCCTTTAGGAACTGCTGGTATGTCACCAATCTTCCTGTCATATTTTTCCTTTTTGACCGATATCACTTCTAACAGTGATACCCACCATGGGGTTTTCGGTTCTAACAACCTTTTGTATCTCACCCAGACCTTATACTGTCATACCTCGGGTTGCGCTCACTGCGGGTTGCGCGTTTTCGGGATACGGACATGCTGAACCCGGAAGTACCGGAACGGGTTACTTCCGGGTTTTGGTGCTCTCGCATGCGCAGAAGTGCTAAATTGTGCTTTGTGCATGTGCAGAAGTGCCGAATTGTGTCATGTGTGTGCACAGATGCAGCGACGCACATTGCAAACGCTGCGGGTTGCGAACGTTCCTCCCACATGGATTGCGTTCGCAACCAGAGTGTCCACTGTATAACGAATTCCTGATTATATGACTTAGAAAATCATAGGTGGAGATTATTTTGAGAAACTGTGGCTGGGGATTGAGATTTCAGCCTAGCATAGCCTGAATTAGCAGCAAGAGCTTCTGGGAAGCCACAAAGTGGTGCTAGGGCCATTAGGGCACCCAACTGGAGCAGTCAGTCTGGCTGCATAAGGGCAGGTAGGTTTGAGGGCTGCTGGCATGGAGGCTTCCCACACGCTTGGGCAATTTTTGGTGCAGATATGAATAGGATGTTTGCAGACCAGCAGCACCACAACTGCACTCATGCCAGATGCAAAGGGGCGCAAGGGTGCTGTTCTGTGGATGGCGGTAGAGGAGGGGCAGGCAGGGGCGGGGCTGGCGTGCGTCCTGGGAGCGTGGATCGCTCTGCTGGGGGCGGTGTGTTCCTCCCACACTCCTCTTCCTCTGCCAGTGCCCTCCAGATGTTTTCAGACTACAATTCCCATCATCCCTGACCACTGGTCCTGCTAGCTAGGGATCATGGGAGTTGTAGGCCAAAAACATCTGAGGAGCCGAGTCTGAGGAAGCCTGCAGTAGAAGGAGTATCAGCAGATTCAGATTTTATTATTTTATTTGTTTTACAGGCATATATAGCACATAATAAACAGCAGTATCCAGGTGGTGATAACACATGGACAAAACAGCATGAAAGTACTTGGCATCTATGCAGCCATGCGCAAGGGCTGAAGGCTTCAGCTATGCCTTAAAAAAGGTCTGTGCAAACAGAAAAGGCTTCAGTGAGCATCTGAAACGAAATAACAATGGTCCTAGCTGAATAGAAAGAGGCAAGGAGTTCCACCAGCTAGGTGTAGACACACTAAATGTCCTCTGTTTCATAGAAGCAAGAAGAAGATGGCACCCTTAATTGGGCCTCTTGGGCTTGAACATAAAGATCAGGCAGGTATATATAAGGAAAGGCAGTCTCTCGAATCAGCTGGTCCCAAGCTGTTCAGGGCCTTGTACAGTAAGCTTAAGACTTCTGAATTTGGCTCAGCAGCATATAAGCAGCTGGTGCACATTCTTAAGCAGAGCTGTTGATGGGAAGCCTCTGCCAGGATGAGCGGCACCAACCAAAAACCCCTCTTTCTACACAAAAGTGTCCTGTTCTGCTTTGCATCTGGTGTCCCTACTTTCTCATGAACTGTTCCACTCATGCAAATGACAGGTTACATTTGGATCAAGCACATAGCAGTGAGCTGAGTGGGCTCATTTCCCTAAGAACTTTCATTGAAGGGTGGTGTAAAATTATGATTAATAAAGCATTTTTCCCAATTCTTATTTACCACAAATAATTCTGAATGCAATTTTTAATCTATAAACATTTGCTGCAATTCCACAGGAGTACAGGAATTCCACAGAGAATGTGGCACTGGCTGTAGATCTGTAAATCTCAGCTTTCTTTTTTTCAAAAGAACATGCATTTCTCCGTTGTGGTTGAAAAAAAATGTGCTTTAAGTGCATCAGCAAATCCTGCTGAAATCTTAGAAACTGGAATATTAACCAGGAAATATTTCCGTTGATTTAAGATGAGGCTTTAAGGTGTCCAACGTGTATGCATTCCCCTTCCCATGACTAGCAAACTCAAATAAAACCACAATGTAGTGAAAATGGGCAGAACAAATTGTGCCAATGAATGAGGAAATGCATATGTGTTTAATTAACTGACATAATATATACATTTGAGCTTTCATTGGCACCAAATTTGGTGCAGTATTTCAAAACTGATTGATACAAAATACACATAACTGCCAATAAATAGCTCAGATTGTAGTTCCTTCAAAGTCTCGCTACCCTCTTGGCTGGAAAAGACCTCGGCCTGATGACACTCTGAAGTGCTTCTGCCAATCATAATAGAAACTTAGTCAGCAAGTAGTTTCACAGGAGGGTCACTTGGAGGAGAGGGTGGAGGGCAATGGGCCAAAGGTCCCATCCTTAGACCCTGAAGCAGAGTGCCAGAAATTCCTATTGCGAAAGCCAGTACTCTCCCAAAATAGCACACCTCTTGTCAAAAGATTGGCAAGTCGGGGATCAGTTGGTACAGTTCAGGAGAGACAACAGGTGTTGACTTTGATCTTTTGAACAGGTGCGTTCTAAGTGTCTATGGCAGGAGTGGGGAACCTGTGGCCCTCCAGATGTTGCTGGTCTCCAACTCCCACCATCCCTGACCATTGGCTGGGGTGACTGGGACTGATGGAAGTTGGAGTTCAACAACAGGTACTACCTTGAGAGTGGATATCCTCAAGCAGATTCCATGTTCCCTTCATATATAACCATGGCGGCAACTTACAAGTTACATAAAAGAAGACATCCCTTTGAATAATATTTGCATATGCTAATTTATAGGTATAAAAGTACATTCAGAAATAATGACCTTAATTTAAACAGAAATACAATACTGTGATGAAGTGCCTGTCTCTACCTGCTCAGTCTGTTGATGGGCAGGGGTGGACTTTGGTAATCATTTGTAATAGGGCACCCTATGCAAGGCCAAATTAGGTGCCTCTAAAGGGACCTTTTCAATTATGAATCTTCTCAATTTTGCACAAAGGCTCAGCTCCCTGTGCTGTGACGGCCCCTCCTGCTCTGCCTTCTTAGGGTTTTGGTATTGTTGTTGTTGTTGTTTTTGTTGTTGTTGTTGCTGCTGCTGCTGTTGGATTTATACTGAACAACTCTTCAAATTGAGGGTTTCCTAAGATAGAGGACTGTCCTCTGTAAAGTAGGTCAGATGGCCACCTTTGGTCTCATTTTAGGAGTTCAGCATTCTCAGGAGTATCAACCCACCTCCATTCTGCATCTCTTTTTGCCTGCAGGTATCAGGACATTTGCCAATGGCGTGCTGTGTGGTGTAGGGCAGGGCAGGGGGCTGATGGCTGCTGGATTCCCAGAAAGGAAGCAGGCAAGGTCAGAGGAGGCCAGCAGTGCACAGAGGATGCTCCCACCTCTGCCCTTTGGACTGGTGACTGCAGACGTCAGGGCTTGTATTTGCAATCCTCCCAGCTCTCTGCAAACATTGACTCTCGCAGGTTTCCATCCTTCTGCACATGAACCCAGCTGTGCCCAAGGCCAACCTACATTTGCTGCAGCCCCGGTGGGAGACTTATGGAGGCCCTACAGAGCTGGGCGTCAAACATTCCAGGTTCACGTGCCCTGAAAGAAAGAGCTTTGTGAGAAAGCGCTTGCCAGCTCCCTGTGAGTTGATTGTTGACTGTGCAGTGCAGGCAGCTTTGTGCTCCGCTCTCTGTGTTATTATTGACACCTGCTATGAAAAGAGCACCACTGTGGCCTGGGACAGAGCCAGAGCCATCTGACAGATCACCAGATGCAAGAAACAGATGCAGGGGATGAGGAGGAGGACCTGATTTGCCCTGAAGGCCAGACAATGGCAGGAACCCCCCCCCAAAAAAAGCCCATTAAATAATAGGGAAAGAGAAGGATCTATTTGTTAGCTGACATTAAACGTTTATGAGGGTTGCAGATTTTCAAATCTTGCCCCCTCCCCAATAACTTACATAAATTGGTTGGTCTGTGGAGCCTTTTACTCTAGGGCAGAGGTAACTAACCTGTTGTTGGGCTATATCTCCCATTGTCCCTGACCACTGGGCATGCCAGCTGAGTGATGGGAGTTGCAGTCCACAACATCTGTAGGAGCCCACATTGGCTACTATGGCAGAGATAAGGAACCTGTAGCCTTCCAGATGTTGATGGACTCCCTGACCTTTGTCCATGCTGGCCGGGGCTGATGGGAGTTTATTTTAGTGATTTAGGTATTTTAGTGATTTCAAACTGCTGTGCGAGACAGAAAAGTGGTGCCTAAGCTTTTGAAATAAACAACCCTGTTTCTACCAGTGTGGAGCCCATAAGCAGGGCAATAAAACCCCAGTCCTCCCTTATTGTTTGTGGGGGACAGAAGACACACAGGCCACCATCGTTGAACTGAACCTCCCTCAACACTACCCATGCTGGAAGAAAACACTTGAGGAAGGTGGATACTCCAAGCATGGAGAGGAGCTGAGCACATATCACAAGCCAACAGGTGCCATTCAATGTGTGGTTTGCAGTTGTATCAAGAAATAGAAGGAGATCCTAACAAAGGCCACTACACTCATGGCTGCCTATTAGTTTCTAGGCCCAATTCAAATTGCTGGTGTTGACCTATAATGCCTTCCATGGCTCAGGGGGACCTCAATACCTTAAGGACCGCCCCTCCCTATACAAACCGAGCCAAACCCTGAGGCCCTTCTCTGTGTCCCCACTCCCCGAGAAGGGTGGCAACACAAGAACAGACCTTTTCTATGGTGTCTCCCCAACACTAGAACAGATGCTTTTCTATGGTGTCTCCCCAACTATGAATGCTCTCCTCAGAGAGGCTCACCTGATGCCATCACGACATGTCTTTAGGCACCAGGCAAAAACATTCCTCTCTATCAAGGCCTTTGGCCATTAAATAATTAATGGCCTTTTAAAGCGGGGGAGGGTTGTTAATTGTGATTTTTAAATTATTATATTGTCTGTTATTATGCCTGTTATTATGTTTTTATTATTAATGCTCCATAGAATGTGTTCTTAATGCTATGCATTGCTCTGGGATCTTTTGATAAAGGATAGTATATAAACCAAATAATAACAATAAACTTTTCCCCATGCCAAGATCCTGACAAAAATTGCTTAACCCCCCTCCCAAAAAAAACAACAACAGCCATAGGTCCACATTCTTTCTGAGCAACCTTCTGAGGGCCATGTGCAAGTGCTGGGCAAAGCATTTTTTCCTTTGTACAGTATGCTGGTTTCTATATCTACAAACGCACCCCTTTCCCCCATCCAGGCAAGCAAAATGCATGATCAGGATTCAAGGACACATTCCAGTCAATCAAAAACACTTGGGGTGAAGCAGGGTGGATGACGGAGGGGCAGGAGGGCATGGATTTGACCCCCTGGCTTGAGGGTCCCCAGTTCTGCCTTAAGGGAAACTGCTTTCAGAGCAATTATCCACTTCCTGCCCAGGGCAAAGATAATAGCTTTAGGGAGGTGCTTTTTTAAAAATATTTTTATTAAAGATTTTCAAAGGTAGTACATGTCTCTCTCGAATTTTTCATATAACATTTTTATGCTGTGTTGGTGAGACATTAGAAAAAAGGGGGGAAGGGGGGAAGAAGTGGGTGGGACGGGGAGGTAGGTGGGGTGGGGTGACTGGTTTCTTTTTTACTTGAAAGAGGGTTTGGTGTCAGCATTGTTTATAGGTTCTCTGTTGTTTGCTTGTGCTTGAGAGAGGTAGGGATGTGGTGCGTTTTTTCTGTGGTGATCTTTGGTTTCTTGTGTGAGTGGGGTTGGTGGGTATTTTCATCAGAGGGAAAGAGTTAACCCTCCTATCCAGCCCCACTGTGATCCAAATCCAGACTGAGAGGAGACTGACCCGATGCAAAAGTGGACAGGGGTCTCCTCCTCCTGTCAGAGTTATGAGGAAGTGGGGATTTCAACAGGTATAGCTTGTCATGCAAAGCACACCTGCTGAAATCTACACAACTCTTAAAGGTCCTCTTTTGCATCTGGTCAGCCTAGCTGAGAGTGACAGTGAGCAGCCCATGTAGAAACACACATTCTAAACCTTTCAAGTGATAAATTCTTTCTGCAGGGGAGGCAGGAGGGGCAGCATGAAAAAAAGTTGTGCTCCACTGAGAAGCTTGTGTGCCCCCACCCCCCACCCCTTTGGATGAGCTTGATGTCTGTCAAGTGGGGAGGTAGGTTTGTGACAGCCTGCAGAATCCCAGCCAGAGGCTTCCCCCTTCACAGTCCATGCCAAGTAAGTGAGGCAAGTGGAGGGAATGAGGCAAACTAGCCTTCCCCCTTCTCTCTTTGCTGATTTGGCAAATCTGGATCTGCAATGATGAGCCTCAGAGAGAGGCTGTTTTGTAATGCAAGAACTGTGTGGTCTCTCCTCTCCTCTCCTGGCCACCATCTCTGCAGCATTTGCAAAGGGAGGAGAAGTGGGCGGCAGTGTGTGGGCTGTCTGCTCTGGAAAGTGTGTCATCAAGTAGGTGCTGCTGAGAGGAGGTGAGAGTGTTGCCTTTGCACCAGGCCCAAAATGGTCTCGCTAACAACTTCTCCACCTAAGTGTCAGAAGAAGAAGCTGGATATTTTTAGGCTGAGGGACCAGAAATGCCAGACTCGCTGGGAGTGAGGGACCATAGGTCAGTGGCAGAGCATCTGCCTTGCATGCCGAAAGTCCTCACTTCAATCCCTGGCATCTCCTGAAAGAGCTGGGGAAAGACTCCTGTCTGAAGACCTGGGGGGGCTGCTGCCCATCAGTGTAGACAGGTGGATCAGTGGTCTGGCTCAGTAAAAGGCTGCTTCCTATGGGTATTATTGTGCTCTCGTCCCCCCAAGTTGTGAGATGTTCAAGGTGGGCCTTACATATCCAGTGCTACAAGTCATGATGGCTATATTTCCTTGGATCAGGCAGACTACGCTGATTTATATGCATTGTGGAGGATAAGGCTATCTGTGGCTACTGGCCACAATGGCTATTTTCTGCCTCTACTGTGGCCACAATGGCTATTTTCTGCCTCTACTGTTGGAGGGAGAGTATCTCTAAATACCCTCTGCTTGGAATCAAAAGGGAGGAGAGTGGTGCTGCACTCATGTCCTGCTCGTGGACTTCCCATAGGCCACTCTGAGAATACAGATGCTGGACTAGATGGGCTATTACTTCCCTTGATCTAGATGCTATACTCCTATTGAGTATAGATGGGCCTGACCCAGCAGGGCTTGTCTAATGTTCTTTATCTATTTACAAATCCACAAGAGCTATGCAGGTGCAATTGGGGAGGCCTCTTTAGCAAGCCATCTGTCTAAAGTTGATTTAACGCTTCAATGATATAATTTCATCAGGTATTTCAGCAGCATGAAAAATAGAAATACACAGAAATAAGAGGGAGGGGGAAGCATATTGCAATAATCAAATCTGAGATTTACCATAAAAAATTAAAACCTGAGATTTACCAGAGCATGGAGTAGAGTGGCCAAGTCATATCTGTGCAAAAGCGGCCGCATCTGGTGAGCCAGACAGAGTTGGATAAAAGCACTTCTACCCACTGAGGCCACCTGAGTCTCCAGTTATAGTGTTGAATTCAGGAGCACCCAACAAGCTGCAGACCTGTTTTCCAAGGGAATGCAGCCTCATCCAGAACAAGCCATCTCCCCCACCTCTCAGGTGTCAGGACACATAGTGACTTGGCCTTTTCAGTTTATTGGCTCACATCCAACCCATCACCACCTCCTAGGACCTGTCTAACACTGCAACCAACTCTCCCAATTCAGAAGTGTGCATCTTGGGGCCGAGTGTTGGCCCTTTAAGGACTCCAATTCTGAAAACAAGTGGAGCCAAGGAGAGGCAGAGACTCAAAAGGGTCTCTGTCCAAGTTTCAGCCCTTGTTGGAGCAAGTTGCTTATTTAGAGCACTCCATGGTGCTATTGCACCTAACCTAGTCCATGGAACATTCTGCGGAACCAGAACAAGACAGGCCTGAGAGATTCCTCTTACTAGAGCTAAGTGCAAAACTGAGGTCAGTGGGCAGAGCAGAGTACATAACAGTAGCTTAGAGAGTCAGCAATCAACTGCACCTCATATGTACTTATATATGGTATATTCAAGTACAACCTTGGCTAGATCTAGACACATCAAAAAAGCAATTCAGTTAAACGCGTTGTAAACTTCATACAGGGAAATCCCATTGGGTAATGGCTGGAGGTCACGCATCACAATAGGCAGGATTGTCACCTTTCGTTTTCCCCCACCTCTCTGCTTCCAAGGAGAAAATGGTTCTTCCCAGGTGGCCCGTCCTGGACCTGGGTCCCCTCTCAGTTCATAAGGAGACAGTGGGGTGTAGATGGGGTATGGGTGGGGTGCACTCCTATTACATTTATATATAAAGCACTTTATCTTTATGAATGTAGCTGAATCTGCTATACAGTGGTACCTCGGTTTAAGAACAGTCCTGTTTACGAATGATTCGGTTTACGAACTCCGCAAAACCAGAAGTAGTGTCCCGGTTTGTGAACTTTACCTTGGTCCAAGAATGGAATCCAAATGGTGGAAGGGCACCGGCGGCGGGAGGCCTCATTAGGGAAAGCGTGCCTCGGTTTAAGAATGGTTTCGGTTTAAGAACGGACTTCCGGAACAGATTAAGTTTGTAAACCGAGGTACCACTGTATACTAATTACTATAAATCAGAGGTTAGTTACTGCTATAGTTTATGCTAAATTAACAATTGTTTAAGCTCATTAAGTATGGACCAGAGATTCCCTGAGTGGGGACATGGTTATGTAAACACTATCCAACTATCAAGACTTTTCCACTTCTGTCTACCTTGGGCAGCGGGGGGGGGGGAGGATAACCTTGAATTACACAATGATTTTCTTCACTCAAAAATTCTGGGAATTCTGGGCTTGGGAACGAATTCCAAATCATGGGCGTAGCCAGGGGACAGGGGGGCAGACGCCCCCCCCCCTAAATCAAGTAAAACAATAGAAATACTTAACTAACTGACCAATCCTGTCGGTTCTCCCAACAAAGTCCTGCTCCCCCTAACAAAAATCCTGGCTATGCCCATGTTCCAGATAGTTCTCCTTTACTCCCATTCTTAGACCACTCATGGTTTCTTGACCCATCTAAATACAGTCAATATAAGGGATGGGAGGGAAAGGGTTTAGCTCTATCCAGGATTTGTTACACAGAAGGAAACCTCTCACTTTCTAACAGTTAGAAGACCTATTGATACATGTGATAAGTCCAGATCTTTGCAGTTACCGGTACTTACCTTAACAGAGCTGAAGTATTGCTTAGGGTTTGTTGTTGTTATTAATAATATATTGTGTTGGCTCTTCCTTTTTAGATTTTATAGTGATTTATGTGGAAATTATTCAATCATGGTTGTGTACTTCTGATATATTTTATTTATTGTTTATTGCTACTTTTGTTATGTTTGTAATTATGAAAATCTTTTCCGCCTTGAGCATGGTTTTAACTATGGAAAGGAGCCATACAAATTAAATGATGATGACGATGAAGAACTGTGTAACATATATTCCAGGAAGGTGAGGGGTGAGGGAATCAGTTATTCATTGATCATCAGTACTGGGACAAGAGCTGAACGTGGGGAGCAGGTATAGGGAAAATGAGGGCACTAGAAGGCATTGTGGTGGTACTCAAGTGTGCAATGAGGTCCCTTCATTCACATGTTCTCTCCTGCCCCTCAATGTGATTTCTTGGGATGATTTGATTATTTGATATCAATTGTTTGTTTTAATGTTTTGTCTGATTTTTTTTTAAGGGAAATGGAGGGAAGGATTGTTCATCCTCATCAAAGTCATGGCTTGGAGGATCATCTCAGCTGAGAAACTGCAGCCTTAACTGAGCTTTCAAGCTCTGCCTCCCAGCTCTGTAGTATTTAACATTCTATTGAGCCAGAGTTTAGGAAAACTTCTAGCCTTAGCATGTCAAGTAGAGAATATTATTGTTGCTGAGTTTTGAAAATACTGAGGGCCATTTTTAATCATTCTACATGCCTTCTTGTCATGCAAGCATCTTGCAACACTGTAGACATTAATGAATTCCAGCTGGCTAGTATCTAGCTGATCTCTGTCTTTTTCAGGCATCTCGCAATTTATTTATTGCTGCCTAATCAGGATGGGTGCTGAGCTCCTACTCTCCTTGCATACAGCTTAGCTTGCACTGTGGACAAAGAGATGAGGCAGATTCCCATTGCATTTTCAGGAAATGAAGGTCTAATCAGCAGCTCTGAACAAACATTGTAAAAGAGAGAGAAGAATCTTGGGCACAGCATGGTTCTTTCCCCACAAACGTACCCTAGCTAGGCAAGACATTATGGCGGCTGTTCACTGATATGCAGACAGTTAAGGGGGGCACTGAAGGACACAGTGGAGGTAGACAAGGTGGTTCCCACCATCCCTGACCATTGGTAATGCTGCCTGGGCTAACCACCATGTTGGCTAACCCAGGGGTAAAGCCTAAACCTGCTCCCTGTGACACCAGGGTTTGGGGCAAGTTGTAGGCACACTCCCTCTCAACCATGAACAGGGCTGCTGCAAGTTTTCTTTCCTCCATATAACTTAATGGGAGTCATGGAGAACCAGACCTGATCTTCTTGCATAGTCTGTCCTTTCATCTGTATTCTGGGTTTTCTTCCCTAGTTCTGCTATGACAAGGATGAGGTACCTGTGGCCCTCCAAGCATTGCTGGACTACACTGCTCATCATCCCTTGCCACTGGTCATGCTGGCTGGGGTCAATGGGAGTTGGAGTCCAACAACACCTGAAGAACCGCAGATTTCCCACCCCTGTGCTAGAGCAGGACGGAATCTTGGAAGCTGATGCTTATGTACAGGGGTGCCAAACGGAATAAAATATTGGAGGGCAGGTAAGCCCCATCCCACATAATCGATCACATGATGTGGTGCACACACACCATTTGAATGGCAATGCCAATTAACTTTTGGGGGGTCCAGGCCCTTCAAATAATTTATTGGGGGGCTAAAGGGACCTCGACCCCTAGGAGTTGGCTTCTATGATTATGTATAAATTGCACACAATCTATATGTTCTTTTGCTAATTTCATGGCTGATTGACTTAGCAGTTTCCCCTCTCCCAACAGAACTAAACACTCTAGGTGCAATATTTTAAAAAATTCTGTGTGCAGCTTCTTATGCCTGCATGGATCTCAGAAAGACAGAAGCTACTGAGTCAGACCATTGGTCTATCTGAGCTGATATTGTCTTCATGGGCCAGCCCCAGCTCTCCAGAGTTTCAAGGCAGAAATTCTCCCCCAGCCACACGCATCACATTTCCCCGCTTGTTGTGTTTTGTTCACAGAATCCTAGAAGCACAGAACTGTAGAGTTGCAAGGGAGCCCAAGGGTCCTGTATTCCAGCCCCTGCAATGATGTGGTTGTTTTTATTAATTTTTATTGGTTTTTATTGATTTGATGCTGTATCGTATGGTTTTGTGCTAGTAAATATTGTACTGACAGTTTTAATGGTTAAATGATTGTATTTCTATTGGTTTGCTTTTCATTTGTGAACCACCTAGAGGACACAGTTAATCAGGTGCTACGTAAGTGGCATGCATACCTGGAGATGTGGAGACTGAACCTGGTACCTTTTGCAAGCAAAGCATGTGCTCTGCCATGAAGCTACAGCCCTTCCCTGGGGCCCCATTGTGGGATATGGTGCTGGTGAGCACTGAGAGGTCCAGCATAATGAGAGCTGGAGTCTTTCCTTTCTTTTACTCCTTGAGCATTCATTGCTCCTATACATTGCTCCCAAGAACTGAGCAAGTGAAAAGGGAAATGGAAAAAGCACAGCGCTGGATGTGAATGCTCATTCATTGGACATCGATGTGGAATCAAAGGAAGGACACTCTCAAAACCCACCAGCTGTACAAAAGTAAGTTAAGTGCAAGGAAAACCTGGCGCTTCACCCAAGATAATTTCACTGAAATTTTCTCTCCCCTTAGATAATGTAATTTCTGTTCTCATCCACTGGTAGAGAGTTGGGATGCAAGAAGAAACTGTCGGTGCAGCACTACTTTTAGCTGTGAAAAGGATAGAGAGAGAGCTGGCTATGGATCTCCCAGGGCACATCTTGTTTGGCCCTATGCCTGAGAGTGAGTGCTGGCAAAGAACAATCCCAGCATCTCTATTGCTATAATCTCCTGAAGGGTGATCCTCCCACCAACCTCATTCTGCCCTTAGCCAGCCCCCACTTACCTACTCTCTTACTTACAACTAGTTTGTGGGTAGAACAACCGGTCAGCTTCCTCTGCCACCACTTCAGTGCTTGCCCTTGGAGAACTCAGCAGATAGAGACAAAACTAGAAAGAGGTGACTCTCTGCCTGTCATTGGCTCTGGCACCACCTGCTGTTGGCTTCCCTGCCTTCTGCCCTACCAGTTCCAATGGGCACAAGCCACCACAACTACAACCAAAATATATAGAGACAGAGGGGAGAAAGGTCTTAAAAGTATGCACACATTGGTAATGGATACTGCAGAGTCTTGCACAGTGGGTATTGGGGGAGGGGAAAGCAATTGAAGAAGCGCCGTCAAACTGGAGGGAGAGGCTGGAAGGACAAATTGAGAAAGCCAGTATAAATAGCAGCTGGCTTCAGACCAATTTCACATGTGCTACTTAAAGTGTTTTTGAGCCTCCCTCTCCTTGTTGGAGTGCAGGTGTGAAAGATAGAAATGAAATTGAAAATTTTATTATATCAGGTTTTTAAATTGATTGTTGGTGCTAAGGAAGGTGGATTGACAAGCTCCTTCCTGCATTTTTTTGCCTGTGTGTAACTCATGATCTGACGTGCTCTTTCTCTGCTAGGGAGGGACAGTAATTTTAAGGATGTGCTGGTTTTTTACCCACTCTTTTCATTGTAGGTTGTTTTTTTTGTTTTGTTTTCTTAAACTATTTTAATTGTATTCTATCCAGGCTTGGGAATGGTGTGCTAAAAGCACTCTTATTAAATAAATAACTCAAGTGCATTTTTAGGTCTACACCCACCAATTCCCACCATAGGCATGTAGGCTGAATCTCCATACTTTGCATCACAGCTTTCCCAAAGCTTGTGCACGTCTCATCAGCTCCAGTCAGAATGTCCAGTGGTGAAGATTGATGGGAATTGTAGTTCATCAACATCTGGAGAGCACCACCTTGGGCAAGGTCCCCCAATGAGAGGAGCAGCCCTCGTGACTCATTCCTGGTGTATCAGTTAGATTAGGAGCAGTGGGCTAGAACCAAGACTGGGGCCTTTGGACCCCAGGGGCTGCTCATGACCTCTTGGATTTGCAAACAGGGAGCCTGTGATGGTCATCCTTGAATGGCAAGATGCAAAACAGCACAGGGAGTCCTTGAATCTTTAATAGTTGTGTAGTAGGGCAAATTTCAGCAAGTATTTCTTATCAGGGGTTGGGGAGATAGCACCTTTGGTGGGGGACAGGTCATGCTCCTTCTGGGGTAGCTTGCCCACCTTTGGTCCCCACCCTGCATTCCACTCTCATCTGTGGCTCCTAGAAGCTGTCAGCATGTGACAGCAGCCACACACACCCCAGGAACGGCTTTGACTGGTCGGCTAAACCAGGTGAGGGGGTCAATGGGTCTCAGATCCTTGGTGGGTTAAGAACTTCCCCTGCGTGCGAAGATGGGCTCTGGCAGATTGAGTGGACAAGACCAAGAGTAAGTCTGGTGGTCAAGAAGGCAATTTCTGCACACGCTGTAGAGGGAAGTGAGGGGCAGCTGGGTTTTTTTTTCAAACCTGGGAAGGTGGCCCATCTTGGAGAAGGAAAACTCTGATCCTAAACCTCCACTGCCTTGTGAGATATCTTCAGGAAAGGAAAAAGCTAAAGAGTAAACCCTACACACCTGCGGGGTGGAGTCCCTAAGGCCTTCCATGGCAACTCTTGCAGTCAAGCTGGTGCCAAATGTTTGCTCTGCTTTCCTTTGGACCCCATCAGTGAGGCCAAGAGGGGAGTCTTGTTGTCTGGGCAGCCCATGACCTCCATACACGCTTGCATCCTGGGGAGGTCACTTCGGTGCCGCTAACGCAGCATTTTTACTTCATCCCTGGAGGGGCACTTCATTGTCTCTCGAAACAGATGGGTGCCAACAACAACAATATATTGTCATGTCAATGGGGCTCGGGGGGGGGGGGAGAGGAGGAAAATAAACTTTTTGCCAGAGAGATTATGGCACAACACCAGACCATATGTTTGCAGCCTCAGGAAGATGCTACATAACAAAACAGTGAAAGGGGAGGCTTGCGAGGGAGGTAGCATTAGTAATGGCTGTGGGCTGGGACTCAGGGGACACTTGTGTGCATCATAGCTGATTCAGATGCAGACAGGCTGGCCTGCATGAGCCCTCCGGGGGCTGGGGGTGGAGACGGGCATCACATACCGGGTCAGAGTGCATTTGCACTGCATTTCTTTAGCACTTTAAAACGTCACACTTCAACACATTTAAAAGAGGCTTTGTTAAGAGCCCTTTCAAATAGCTGTGGGGGTGAGAGGAGTGGATATTGCCAGAAGTATCCAAATAAAGCCCCCGGGCTGTGCACTGTTCCACTGTCTCACATTACCTTTGCATCTCTGTGGAGTTAACGTTTCAGACAGCGAGACTGCAATCTAGTCATGCTGATGGGAGTTGCAGTCCAGTAGGGGTGCCAACTTGAATGAAATATTGGGGGGGGCAGGTATGCCCTGCCCCACATAATCAATCACATGACATGGTGCATGCATACCATTTGAATGGCAATGCCCATCAACTGGGGGGGGTCTGGTCTCCTCAAATATTTTATGGGGTAGTGAAGGGACCTCAGCCCCTAGGAGTTGGCTCCTATGCAGTCCAGAGGGCCTTGGGTTCTTCATTCCTGCTATACAGATGGAAAGCAAATCCCACTCAGTTCATTAAATTGCAACTTTGGATTTTTTTTCCTGTTTTTAGTTATTTGGAAACCATGCACTCCTTTTTCTGTGCTCGAACAAACATACAGCCAAGTTTGTAAAAGGGAGGGTTGAATAAAAGTGGTAAATTGGCCTTATCCCATAGTTCTTGTTAGCTTTGGACAATTGGAGCTTGTACTCCTAAGCATGCATACTTGGAAGACCTACTTAACACAATGGGATTTACTCTCAATTAAAGTGGTTAGGATTATCTTTGAATGTGGCCAGAATTGCTCCCTCCCCTCCTTTTCCTGCTGCTAATGGGAGGTAATGGATAACTTTTGGAAATGATTTTATGGAGAAAAAACTGTCACATGAATTTTTAAGGGAAAACCCAGGAGCAGGAGCCCATAGAATTTAGCTTCCTGCTGATCATTAGCCTTTCCTGGAAAATCCACATTAATTTTCAAAGGAGGCTTCTGTGCAGCTCTCCTCAGCTTTGTGCTTTTGCTCTGCATGGTGAGGGCAGGTGTGTTCCATTTCCTAATCTCTCTGGGTTCACACACACACACATCTGTAAGCAACTGTCAATGACAGCTGTCGTCAGGTAAGGTTCGCAGCACAACCCTATACAGGAGTTGTTGATGTTATTGTTGTTGTTTAGTCGTTTAGTCGTGTCTGACTCTTCGTGACCCCATGGACCAGAGCATGCCAGGCACTCCTGTCTTCCACTGCCTCCCGCAGTTTGGTCAGACTCATGTTGGTAGCTTCGAGAACACTGTCCAACCATCTCATCCTCTGTCGTCCCCTTCTCCTTGTGCCCTCCATCTTTCCCAACATCAGGGTCTTTTCTAGGGAGTCTTCTCTTCTCATGAGGTGGCCAAAGTACTGGAGCCTCAAGCTTCAGGATCTGTCCTTCCAGTGAGCACTCAGGGCTGATTTCTTTAAGAATGGATAGGTTTGATCTTTTTGCAGTCCATGGGACTCTCAAGAGTCTCCTCCAGCACCATAATTCAAAAGCATCAATTCTTCGGCGATCAGTCTTCTTTATGGTCCAGCTCTCACTTCCATACATTACTACTGGGAAAACCATAGCTTTAACTATACGGACCTTTGTCGGCAAGGTGATGTCTCTGCTTTTTAAGATGCTGTCTAGGTTTGTCATTGCTTTTCTCCCAAGAAGCAGGCGTCTTTTAATTTTGTGACTGCTGTCACCATCTGCAGTGATCATGGACCCAAGAAAGTAAAATCTCTCACTGCCTCCATTTCTTCCCCTTCTATTTGCCAGGAGGTGATGGGACCAGTGGCCATGATCTTAGTTTTTTTGATGTTGAGCTTCAGACCATATTTTGCGCTCTCCTCTTTCACCCTCATTAAAAGGTTCTTTAATTCCTCCTCACTTTCTGCCATCAAGGTTGTGTCATCAGCATATCTGAGGTTGTTGATATTTCTTCCGGCAATCTTAATTCCGGTTTGGGATTCATCCAGTCCAGCCTTTCGCATGATGAATTCTGCATATAAGTTAAATAAGCAGGGAGACAATATACAGCCTTGTCGTACTCCTTTCCCAATTTTGAACCAATCAGTTGTTCCATATCCAGTTCTAACTGTAGCTTCTTGTCCCACATAGAGATTTCTCAGGAGACAGATACAGGAGTAAGCCCCACTGAATGCAATAGGAGTTACTTCTGTTTAGGCTTGGTTAGGATTGCTTGTAGTGACACTGCTGCCTGGGAACATGCCCATTGCTTGTTGGCTGCCTTGCCCACATAAGGGCAGCCCTGTGGCATTAGGTCAAAGGCCAGTCAAGTCCAGCCTCCTTTTCTCACAGGTGGCCAGCCAGGTGCCTACATGGGAACCCCACAAGCTGGACTGAAGTGCAATGACCTCCTTTCTACAGGTGATTCTCAGCCACTGATATTCAGAGGCATCCTACCTCTGTATGGTGGAATTGCAACATAGTAGCCATATGACACAGGTGGCGCTGTGGTCTAAACCACAGAGCCTAGGACTTGCCAATCAGAAAGTCGGCGGTTCGAATCCCCATGACAGGGTGAGCTCCCGTCCACCTAGCAGTTTGAAAGCACATCAAAGTGCAAGTAGATAAATAGGTACTGCTCCGGCGGGAAGGTAAACAGGGTTTCTGTGCGCTGCTCTGGTTCACCAGAAGCGGCTTAGTCATGCTGGCCACATGACCTGAAAGCTTTCTGTGGACAAATGCCGGCTCCCTCGGCCTACAGAGCAAGATGAGTGCGCAACCCCAGAATCGTCCACGACTCGACCTAATGGTCAGGGGTACCTTTACCTTTACCCATATTAAATTATTTCGGTGACACTTGTATACCATTTAACTTTCTGTTTAATTGAATGGCTGTACAAATTTCCCTTTTATTCTCTGTAAAATTAAATTTCTACAGTAAGGCAAGGGAACACCTGTCCTTCTAATGTTTCTGGACTGCAACTCCAGGTAAAGGCCCACCTGTCTGTGGGATACTAATTTCCATGGGATGTTAGTCTCCTACTGCAATGAGAAGCCATGAGTGGCTCCATGGGAGTCTTATGTCTCAAATGTTGAGTGACGCCCCAGGTTTCCCCCTGCTATAAATTCCACTGAAATTGGTTACATTTTAATGTTACTGAATTTGTTTTATGTTCTAACTGTATTGTATTGTAACCCGCCCTGGGGCTACATGATGCAGGGCTGGCCAAAAATCTGATAAATAAATGAATTCGCTATCTATAGTCTTTTAGTGCCTGTCTCATCATGTAGCTGTTCCATAATCTCTGTGAATTGTGCACACCCTCATGGAGGCTCGGGGCGCTTCAGGCTATATCCATGTTGTCTATCTCTGCAGCTCTTTGCAGTTATTCCGAATCAAAGGAGCCAGCCCAACTCCTAAAGGGTCAAGGGGTCTCCCCCCCTCCCAGTTTATGGGCAATGTCATTCAAATGGTGCGTGTGCACCACGTCATGTGACCGATTATGCGGGGCACAGCTTCCCCCACCCCCAAACATTTTATTCAAGTTGGCACCCCTGCTCCCAATCATGTCCCAGGTCCACTTTCAAAACAACCACCGGACAGTGGGCGGAGCCAAGGGCCAAGCTACAGCCGGGCGAGTTTTTGCCAGGTCAAGGGGATGATCTTCGATTTTTGGATGGGGACGGAGAAGTAGGCAGGTGGGCGGGCTTTCCCCAAACAGATCCTAGTCATGGGTGCAGCTAGGTCGCTCTGGCCTGATTAGAGGGTGGAGCCAAGCAGATCAAGCTGCGGGGATCAATGCAAGTAGAACGCGGGGGCGGGAAATCTGGTCTCGAAATTCCTGCTTTATTCGGCAAGATACCTACTTGATCCCGTCCCGAAGGCAATGGCTGCTTAGAGGCTTGCTGGCGCGTCTGCAAGCATCTGCTCCCGAGCATCTCTCCGGATATTCCCGAGCGCGTCGGTCGGTGGCAGCTTTCGTGTGCGTGTGGCGCTGCCTGCGTGTGTGTGTGTGTGTGTGTGTGTGTCGGGGGAGGCCCTACGGCCCGAGCAGCCAATCGCGGCGCCTCTCGCGTGGAGGGGAGGCGAGGAGAGCGCCCTGGGTGGGCACGAGAGCGGCAGGGCGCGCGCAGACGGTACTGAGTAACCTGCGCGAAGACGAGAGAGAGAGAGAGAGAGAGAGGTTGAGGCAGGCAGTGCGGCTTGGCAGAGGGGACCGCGGGACCCGGAGGAGAAGCCGGCATGGAGCCCAACAGTCCCCGCAAGATCCAGTTCACGGTCCCGCTGCTGGAGCCGCATCTCGACCCGGAGGCGGCGGAGCAGGTGGGTGGCGAAGACCTTGCAGTGCGGCGGGGAGGCTTAGCTGTGCGCGGCGTAAAGGGGTTTTCTTTTCTCTCTCCCTCTCCCTCTCCCTGAGATCGGGAGTTAAAGCTTCGCCCCGGGACCTCTTTGTCTGGGTTATGTGGGCTTCCCATTCTTGGGGAAAGTCACCGTGTGGCTCCCGATTGCCAAGCATGTTATCCGGGATTAACCGCTCCTCCCCATCCAGTAGGATGTACTGAAGTGGCTTTTGGAGCGTCTCTGAGCACATGCAGAATGCTTTCATCTCTCTATTGAATAACTAGCCGCGCGGATCGGGGCTCCCCTCTGTTTTGAGCCTGTGTCCTCGGTCGGGTTTTCAGCCCTGGCAACTCGTTTGGGAAACTGCTACGTCCCGGTGGTGTTTTCCTTGGCACCGCATGTGCTAAGGAACGGGGTGGGATCTCCCCCCACCCCAAACCCTTCTCTCAAGAGGAGCCTCTCCTGGAGGGTCATGAATTGGGTTTACTGTGACGGCTGAGCATCCTCTTCCTCCCCCGAGTGACCCAACTCCATAGATGTAAAGGTGGCCATATCTTGTGGCATCGCAATGGGACGTGTTCTAGGATCTGGGTGATGAGCTTTGTGGGACTTCTACAAGCTCTGGAGTGGGGTGGGTCGTGCACTGGGGAAGGGGCGGGATTGTAGCTTGTGGGTGTGGTGTTTGTCATTTTCGTCATTGGGCTTTCAGTCATATGTAGGTCACTTTAAGGAATTGGGGCTGTGGCAGGGAAATCTGGGGTGTTGCAAGGTGCTGCTGCCCCCAATGTGGAGTGCTTGGCTCTGGGAGGTGGTATGGGGTGAAAGTGCAAGCCCTTGGGTTGTCCTGTTCTCAGGTTTGCACTGAAATGCCACGGGGTTATAGGGAGTGTAGCACATGCTTATTAGGGTGCTAACTTACAGCTGTAACAATGCCATCTTTCCAGGCTTATTATGTCTGCCAAATAACTCCCTTCGCTTTTAATATTTCTTCTGATTTCTCTTAGATATCAGGGATGCTTTGTCAACGGGCACTCTTGAACTGTGATCACATCTGCTGTGTAGCTGGAGGCTAGTTAGTTATAGGCTGGCTCTCCTGTGGCGGTGAGGTTGCAGGATGAAAGAAGTGTCCGTGGGTGGCTGCTGTGCCATTTTATTGGGAGGGTGATGAAAAGCAGGGCTCGCTGTTTGGATTAAATTATGAGAGATTGCAGTGGAGGTTTGGGATCTGGACACTCTTGCTCTGGGAGGTATTGTGTAATGGGAAATAAATGCGGAGATTTTTAAACAGAGCGCAAAGGATGGCAGGACGCCTCTGACTATGAGAGTTGCTGAAATTTAACAATGACAGTTAAAGTGGAATAGGAGTGATTGAAATGTATGGTGTGGATGTGACCACAACTAGTAAAAGTGCTCAGGAACCTGGTGCTCTCTTGTGCCTGGCCTAGGGTTTTAATACACACACACACACACACACACACACACACACACATATATTGACTGGCCCTCTGCTAATGCACTTTTTAGAGCTGCTTGCTGTGAAGACATTTCAAGTGTTGATGCACATCTCCATGCTGTTGAAATCACCAGCTGCTGATGTCTGCAGGTGAAGTGACTGTTAAAAAGCCAGTCGCAGGCCACAGTGGCCTTTTCCTAATCAGTTGGCAACCTTCTCCACCATTGGAAGCCCTTTAGGATATGTCACTTCTGCATTCTGTGCAGCACCTAGCACCCTATAGGTACCAAATGTTAGGCACAAAGAACTGCAAGATGTATTCTGGAGTTGTGTTTGGGTTGCTTGGAGGCGCAAGATCAACTGACCTATAGCATGTATGAGTTGCATTTGGAGAGGGAGCTTGTATTGTGCAGAGAAAGCATGGCTGACCCAACCCAGTAAACATTACAGGTGGCTGCCTGGGACTTCAGAAATCCAGGATAATGGGATGGGCAGGAGGTGGGGCGGGCAATCCTCTAGAATCAGTGTTCCCCAACCTTGGGCCTCCAGCTGTTTTTGGCCTACACTCCCACTCCCTGACCATCCTTGCTAGCTAGGGATGATGGGAGCTGTAGTCCAAAAACAGCTGGAGGCCCAAGGTTGGGGAACGCTGCTCTAGATCAGAGATCTGAATTCTGTGGTTCTCTAAGAGGTTGTTGGACTACAACTCCCTTAATCCCTGATTTCTGGCCAGTGGCCACACTTCATGGGTCTGATGGGAGTTGCAGCTCATCAACATGTGGAGGGCCACAGGTTCCCACCCCTCCCTGTAGGTGGAGCACAATCTTATTTCCCCACCCACATCTAGTCTCCTGCCTTTAAGGGCAAATGGCCTGAGAGGGGATGAGGTCAAGTTATATAAATACAATATACCGGGTTGAGGAACCCTGGCCCTGGGGGGGAAATGCCACCCTCCAGGCCTCTGTCTTTGTATAAAGCCCTTAGAGCACTCCCCAAATGACATCCCTTAACAGGCCTGTTTCATGTTTTGTCTGGCTAAAGCACATCATTGAACTGTGGTGATGTCCTTGACCGGATAGAAGGAGGAGAGAAGTGGATGTGTATAAACCTCTGACTTCTGCATGGATGCAATCTATCCTCTTGTTAAAAGTCAAATCCATTGCTCTGCCTTCATTTTGCCTCTGGCCACACCCACCATTGCCATGTGGCCTCAGAAGGGTTGCCCATAAAGGAAGTCATCCCTTGGGTTGAACAAAATTTCCCTGCTGCTGTTATACCATTAATTCTCTTGTATGGAACCTGCTTCCACGTACTGCAAGTCTATATGTACAATTTACTGTGTTTTATGTAGCTTTTCAGAGATGTACTCTCTCACAAAGTGGCTTGTATCAATTAGAAAAAGGGTGGTGGCACTGCCATCAGGCTTCCCAAGACACACAAGAGAAGGGAAGAGGACGGGGAAAGAAGCTGAAGAAGAGCAGTTATTTTAAGGCTAGAAAGAAGTGGTAAGCTGTAAGTCGGTTTTATTCACATGCATGGATCAAGCAAAAGAGATAAAGCAACACAAGCTCTTGAGGGAGACACTTGTTCATCCCCATGATTGTGCACAACGGGGTTTGGTTCATCCCTGTACCAAGTATTGGAGAAGTGGGGAAGCTGTGGCCTTCCAGATGTTGTTGGACTCTAGCTCCTATCCTTGGCCATGCTGGAAATGGGGACATTTTGGGTTCAAATCAGAAGTCGGGTGGCTTTTGTAATTCTGGGACTGTCCCTGAAAAATTGGGACACTTGGAGGGTATGCACAAGGTCCTAGGTGCTCTTTGGATGCTGTAGTACTCCAACTCCCATCAGTCCCAGACAGCATGGCCAGTGGTTGGGGGATTATGGAAGCTGTAGTCTAGCAGCATCTGGAGAACTTCAGGTTTCCTACCACTGTCCTGGGTTCAGTCTCTGGTATCTCAGTACAAGGATGATGGAGGCCAGGATGGGGAAGACATTGTGGAGATCCAGTATCAAACAGAGTAGACACTACTGAGCAGCTTGAAGGTCCTTGCTTGGTCAAAGGCAGCTTCATGTGACCTTGCTGCCGTACACTCAGTGCTTCCCATCCCGGGCTTCCTTTCCTCCCCACCTTCCTAGCCTTGTGGAAAGCCTGATTGTTGGTGCTTTGCTGGCTTCTGCTCTGCCCCATTTGGCATGACAGCTAGCCCCAGTCCCTGACCTGCCAGGTCACCATGACTGTTCACCTCCCGTCCCATGACCTGCAGTTACCTAATCGTAGATTATACTGGAAATGTAAGGAGACATTCCTCTCTGACAAGGACTTTGCTGGCAGCCAGGCCTGCTTTTTAAGCTTTTGATGATGTTCTGGGAGGATTTGCTGGAAATGTATGGTCTTGTCCACGTCATCTATGTACTGTACATCATTTGCTTTCCCATCTCTTGGTGACTCACAAGTGGGTCTGTGAATGGACTCTCGTTGGAAAGTCTTGAGGTGGCTGTTCTGCCTCATCTGCATGCAATTCTGCAGTCATCAAGTGATAGCAGGTGTGAATGTATGAATCAGCCCACAGAGATTTAATGGACCAGAGAGTCACAGTGACAGTTCCTGCTGGTTGAATTCACAGGTGCTTTACTGTATTTCAAATGCTACCAAAAAACATGGACATTCTCCCTCACCCCCAGTAAAGCTTGCCTTCTCTCCAGTTGGTAGCAGGCAGCTTTTCGTTGAAACCAATTTCCTTCAGGGTGGATTTGATTTAAATCAAATCAATTTAAATCATGGTTTAAATCACTAGTCAGTAAGACTTGATTTAAATCTTTTTTTTTTACAGAAAGACTCATTCTTGCTGGTATAATCTTAATATTTACAACCAGATGAAGGTTTCATTTTTGGAATAATAAATTTTCAGAGTAGTTTTTACAGTTATATAAAAAATTACTGATTTGGTTATACTATTAGAAATACATTGACAGATAATTATGAAATTATTGTGAGGTTTAATAAGTTAACTGTTTATATTTGGACAACTTTTCTGCTGTACTTTATTGGAAGGAGAAAAATAATCATTTCCTTAATAACAATTTAAACAATTTATTTAACTAAAACAATAACATTATAGCATATGTATCCATGTTTGTTAACTGATGTGGTTAAACGATTTTTTAAAAGCTTAGACTGAGTTTTAGCACACATGAAAAACTTAAAACAAATCCTTATTTCCTGATGAATAGCCTTTGGACTATAATGTAACTTAAATAGAAAACTATCTTTAGAAAGATTTTTCCTCCAAAAGCATTTTATTTTAAAAATCCAATTTAAATTTAAAAAATCTGATTATATATATATATATATATATATATATATATATATATATATATATATTGATTTTTATCCACCTGATTTCCTTTCAGTTTAAGTAGAAAGGATTATGAAATTATTTAAAAACAAAACAATTTAATGATGCAGGGAAATCAGAAAACAGGATGAAGTTGGTATGGTGAAATTTTCATACTGCTTTTGGACCCCCAAAGGGGGTAGCAGAGAGATCTGCCCAAATGCTGGTTGTAAATAAGGAAGAGGCAGACCTCTCAAAGGTGCAGGTGGGTCACCTGCAGCCTCCCGTTCTCCTTGTAGGTGACCTCCCTCGAGTGCTTCTTGAAGCTTCACCGTCATTCCATTCCCTAAAGTGTTCCTTCCTGCCTTTTAGTTTCTTCCTTATTCCCCTCCCCCCCCGGGTTTTGAAGTGCCTCTCCCCTCACTTTCTGTGTAGTTTCAGAACAACTGGAAGGGATAGTGTTTTGTTTTATATACATGTAAGTACTGTATATTCTGGCGTATAAGACTACTTTTTAATCCAGGAAAATCTTCTCAAAAGTCAGGGGTCGTCTTATACGCCGGGTGGAGAATCTGCGGTCGAGTATATCTCAAACTCTGTATTTTAACTGGAAAAGTTGGGGGTCGTCTTATACGCCAGGAAATATGGTATGTATGCTTTTAGGTATCAAGTCAGCTGTGGGAGCAAGCTGTACTAAAGGAATGAAAAATTGAGCCGTTGATTTCAATGGGACCCATGTTCAGCTCACTTAGCCTGTGTCATCTTCTCCCTATCACTCCCATAAAACAACTTGACTACAAGCCATGGAGATTGTATACACTGTCTGAAAGCACCTCACACTGAAATATTGTTGTTGTTGTTCAGTCGTTCAGTCGTGTCCGACTCTTCGTGACCCCATGGACCAGAGCACGCCAGGCACGCCTATCCTTCACTGCCTCCCGCAGTTTGGCCAAACTCATGCCAGTCGCTTCGAGAACACTGTCCAACCATCTCGTCCTCTGTCGTCCCCTTCTCCTTGTGCCCTCCATCTTTCCCAACATCAGGGTCTTTTCCAGGGAGTCTTCTCTTCTCATGAGGTGGCCAAAGTACTGGAGCCTCAACTTCAGGATCTGTCCTTCCAGTGAGCACTCAGGGCCGATTTCCTTGAGAATGGATAGGTTTGATCTTCTTGCAGTCCATGAAATATTATTTTGTCCTTATTTTTATTATGCATTTTGGTTTTTATATTGTAATCTACGGATGAAGGGCAATATACAAATTTAATAACTAACTAACTAACTAACTAACTAACTAATAAAAACGTACTTATTTCTTGGTTGTAAGGCTTGGGGAGATAGCCATAGTGAAAAACTGAAGCAGAGTGGCCCCTTATTCCAGAGTAGTTAGAGGGGGAGGGTCTCTGATCTAGAGTAGTTAATCCAGATCCATTGACTGTGGCTCTGCCACAGTTAGCACACTGCATCCAGCAAATTACCCCTGAGAGTATGTGGCCCTTGACAGAAAAAAGAGATGGCTCTCTCCTGCTCAGAAGAAATTGCAGAGGAAGAGAGGGGCTGTGTGTGACGTAGTTCTCCACAGTACTTGCATTTCAAGCGAAGGAAGCATGGTCACTTTACCTTTCCTGGTATGGCCCCTTAACTGTTTTTTAGGGGGAGACGTGATTGTGCTAAAATCAGATGGAGTCTGTAGGCCAGATTTGTAGATTTAATTAAGCTCCTACTTTCTTCCTTAATTCAAGCACTGGTTATCCAGATCCCACAAATGACAGCCAACCCCCCACTTTGCGTCTGCTGCCTGTCCGTTGATTTATTGATCTGGTGTCTGCATACCACAAGTGTTTGCTGTCTTTTTCCTGGAATTGAGCTGTTTTTCTTCATTGCTTTTTCATCTTTCTTTTCTTTTTAATGGAGAACCATGTATTGTCTTGATTTCAGGCACCAGAGTAGAAGGTGTCTGGGCAGGAATCAACTGACTAGTCCCACCAACAGAATACCAATCTTTGAGCTTCATAAATTTATCACCAAGCAAGTCTAATAGCCACAGCCAGGGAGGTTGTAGCTTTATGACAGTATTGGAGCCATAAGCAAGCAGAACCTCTGATGAGACAGTGCTCAAATTTGGTCAAATCTGTCACTTTAAGACCTTGAGGGGAAAATGTTCCCCAGCAGTTCCCCAACAGGAAGCACCATAGAGGATTTGGGTTGTATTCAATGCTAGTCCTATTCAGAGTAGACCCACTGAAATTAATAGACACGACTAGTATAGGTCCATTAGTTTAAGTAGAAGACGAATCCTGGCACTATAGGTCTGATCCTCAATTTTTTTTTGGAACTAAAGTCACTCTCCATCCTGACCCCTTTGCCCTACTCCTGATGTTACTGGACTCCAGTTCCTATTGACCCCAACCAGCATGGCCAACAGTCTAGGATGATGGGATTTGTAGTCCCAACAGCATCTAGAGCCCCATAGGCTCCCCATAATTGCTGAACTCCATTCCTCAAATACGGGAGGTTTCAAATCATCCTCATTCTGTCTCCTCACTGTTCATCAAAATCTGAGTCACAGAGCACACCACAAGTTCTTACACCCTCTTTTCTATTCATGATATCCACCCATTCACACTGGCAACCAAACAATATGAGCTGGTAGCTCACATAGCTATACCAACTGTGATGATATTGTGATTTGCATAAACAGCTGCAGTTCAGACCTGTTAACTACTCTCATGTGGTACGTTGGTTTGATCAAGCAGATGAACACCTCCTGCCCCACATGCACATGCAGAAATGTATAATGTTGGCTTCAAATGGCCTAAATATAATGCGTGAATTGACTCATAGTTGGCACCTGTTTATTTTTTTAAAATCTCATTATTCAGTTTCCTTTGGATTCTGAGGGTGGCTTACAATTATAGAATAAAACAATACAATACAATACAATACATCAATACAAAACTAGAAGCAGAGGGAAGAGATCAGCAGCAATTAAATCCTAAAAGCAGAAGATGATTCATAGGTCTAGGTAAATAAAAAATGTTCATTGCCTGGCATCCAAAATAGCATGGCTACCATGTGCCCTGCTTTACAGAGGATGGTTCCCTATTTTAAGGAGGGTCTACTCCAAATCTGGTGTGATGGTAAAGGACTCTCCAGGTGTTGTTGAACTACAGCTCCCATCATCCACAACCACAGGGCATGAAAGTCCAATAACAACTTGAAGGGTCACAGGTTCCTCATCCTTGCTGTTAAGTAGCCTGTGACTCTCCACATGGTGTCCACATGTGGTCATTGATGATAGGATGGCCAATGGACATCCAACAACATCTGGAAGGCCACAGGTCCCCCAACCCTGCCTTATGGGGAGTGCAGTGCCATCTAAGACAGACTAAGCACCACTTTTCAGACTAGACAAGCCACCTATGGTCTGTTCCTCCACCTTGTCTGGATTCAGCTTCAAATTGTCAAGCCGTGTCCAGTTACTGATCCCAGGTGCTGATATGACACGACACGTGTTCTGCCTCACCTGAATTGGATGAAGCGGCAAAAGAGATCTGAGTGTTTGCTCACTGATACCTCATTCCTAATCTCCCATCTGACCTCCTCACTCAGAGATTATGTTGGTGTTGAACAGCATCGGAAACAAAATAAAACTCTGCCAAACATAATTGCTCAAGCTCTATGGGGCAGAACAGTATAGTCTCTTGGCACCACGTTCCGGATATCCAGGCAGGAACAAAACCAATGGCGCATGGTGAGCCTGATCCCCAGACAGCAAGCCTTGGTGGATGCTTCTGAGAGATCCTGGAGAATTGGCAGGGCCAGACTCTCCACGTCCTTTCCCCAAAATAGGCCATCTATTCAGGTACACAATGCACTTTCCGGGACAAAAATAAGATTGAAATGGATCTCTGATAATAATAATAATAATAATAATAATAATAATAATAATAATAATTTATTTGTACCCTGCCTATCTGGCTGGGTTTCCCCAGCCACTCTGGGCAGCTCTAGTGTTGTCTAGAATTGCATGACCACTCAAACCTCTTGCTCAAAAAGGGAAATTAACAATTGACTGATAGTTATGATGCTTCTTCAGCTGACTAGATGGGAGGGCAGTTGAATAGGTTTTCTTTGGGGAAATGTCCTTCCCTGTTAAACAACATGAGTAAATGTATGCAAATCAACAGAGATAATAACAATACAGGACATAACATTAAAGCTTTATTCATTCCATAATTTTTGCTAATTTTATCTAAAACATGCATACACCCCTTAACATAGAATACATCGTTTATGCCCTCTAGGAAACCAGATGCACTTTGGGCAAGTACGTTAGTGGAGAAAGGGAGCGATCCAGCTTCCAAGACGCGGACAGCCAACTGTTGCAAAATTGCTGGCAACCCCTTCCTTGGGTCCGGAATAGCAGGAGAGATCATATTTCAGGGCTGTGCGATATCCTGAGAACGAAAAAGGGCACAGGGATGCAGTGGAAAGAGTTGTAAACATATTGACCAATCCGGGGAAGGGGTGAGGAGTGTTAGAAATGCCCCTCTTCCCCAGGCCGTTTGAACCAACTGCCTGTGTGTCCCTGTCAAAGAGAATGTGCTTATTTACGATGAAGCACTAAGTGCCCAGAACTAACAATGGAGCTGGCAGCATTAGTCAATGTAGCAAGGCACAAATTTAAGAAAAGCTAACATGACAAGACAAACATGATGAGAACACTGGCATGGGATGGCGGAAGCTGCTTATCTTAATCTTTCTTTGGCTGCATATGAAGCTTCAGAAGAAAAGATACACCTTATCTCTTTCTGGGATCTTCAGTATGTGCTGAATCTCAGATCTAGGGCTGCAGCAAGGGGGGGGGGAGCTACTACCCTCCCTGGGACTTTTTGAGTCTGTTCCCTGAATGTTCAGCCATCACTGCTTTTCTTTTATGCCAAGCAACTTTCTAGTTTTTATGAAACATTTTTTGGGGGCAAGTGAAGACAGCATTATGCCCAATTGGTTTGTAAGAAGTAAATCTGCCTCTTGCTCTGGAAACTGAATGCAAAAAAGCTGGAATGAAAAGCCACTTGGGCTTTTAAATAAATCTTGCTACCTTTGCTCTTAATTTTTTTATTAAGCTGTTTATTCAACCACAGATAAGTATAGAAAAAAAATTATAAAGTAGGATGTTCAATATGGCTTGAACAGTTTGCATTGTTCCCCCAGCCTTTCGACCACCTCCCCTACCTGACAAGCTCAATTCTGTTAGTAATTTCATTCCTGCATCCTAAATTATCCTCTTTTCTGCAGTTTGTTTACAAGATGCCAGCTAAGACACGCTGTTGAAAATGGCACAAGGACCACTGAATGCTGCCTTACACCATTACAAATTTTAGCAGCGCCCTGTGCGAGGCCAAAATTCAGCACACCCACCCACCCGCCTCTGCCTTTCGTTCTGCTCAATTCACTATGTCATCATAGCGACACCCTGCGGCATCCCCTTGGCTCGGCACCCAGTGTGGCGGATCCGGTCGTGCGGCCCTAAATCTGCCTCTGCTTATACTGAGTCAGACCCTCAATGCCTGTAGCTCCATGTGGTCTATGGCAGAGCGAGGTAACTAACCTGTCCGGATGCTGTTCCCATGAGTTTTGATTTGGAGCCACGGCAAAGTAATTGGGGGAAAGGCATCCATTGAAGCATGCTGTAATGTTTGTGCAGCGCCTTCCAGGAGAAGCAGGCCTTGTATGAAATGACTGGTAGCAAACCTGGGAAAGACTCCAGCAAGACCAAGACCAAGTCTGTGTCCCATTCACAAGGAGCTGGCTTACAGTTTCTGGTGGGCCATATTCAGTGGCATCTGAAATCAAGGACTTCCAGTCACGGACATGTGGGAGCTGCTGTGTTTAGTGCTGCTATCTTGGGGTACCGCACGGATGAGGTTCTCGAATTAGCAGGCAATGCATCCAAAGACTTGAAGGAGAAATGAATCATCCCCTGCCACTTACAGCTTGCAATAAGAGGTGGTGAAGAACTGGATTCCCTAATCAAAGCAACCATTACTGGTGCAGGTGCAATTACACATATCCACAAATCTCTCAGTGGAAAGACAGGATGGGAGCTAGAGTAGTACAGCCACTGGAGGACCATGGGTTTCCAACCCTTGTGCCAGAGCAGGCATGGCCAAACCTGGCCCTCCAGCTGTTTTGGGACTACAGTTCCCATCATCCCCGACCACTTGTCCTGTTAGCTAGGGATGATGGGAGTTGTAGTCCCAAAACAGCAGGAAGGCCAAGTTTGACCATGCCTGCACTAAAGAGAGATGGAGCCCAGAAACTGGTGCTTATATATACCGGTAAATGCACACAGGTCATATGTTCTGTTGCTAATTTCCTGACTGGTTGCCTTATCTGTTTTCTCTCCCCATCGGAACTCAATCTTGTAGGTGTAACATGCAAAAAGCATTTCTCAATGCAACTTCTTATGGCGTCACCAGAGGCGTAGCAAGGTCAGGTGGTACCCAGTGCGATAAAATCTTTGTCATCCCCCACATCAATGGCTCAGGGTAGGCTTGGGAGTCGCAGGTGGGTGGCATGCTGAATGTCACCCCCCGGGCTCACCGCCCACCTGCGACTCTCAAGCCTCCCCCAAGCTGTCAAAATGAAGGCAAAGTGGCGCACTTCTCCCCTTCCCCTGATGGCTCGGGGTAGACTTGGAAGTTGCGGGCGGGCGGTGCACAGAATGTCACCCCCCTCAGCAATGACACCTGGGGCAGTCCGCTCCCCCTCACCCCCTTTGCTATGCCTCTGGACATCATGAATCCTTAGAAACACAGAAGCTGCCTTATACTGAGTCAAACTAGTTGATCTATGTTGGCTGACGGTGACTCTCTCATGGTTTCAGACAGGGTTCTATTCAAGTCTTTCCTGTGTAGGCCAGGAATTGAAATGGAGGCCTTCTGCATGCCAAGCATGTGCTCTGCCACTGAACTGCAGATCTGCTCCTTGGTGGAGCAAGTTGGGTGCAACTAATTTGAAGTCCTGCTGCTTTCAGTAGGACTTGGGCCTGAGGACTAGCTTTAGCTTGGTTATGTCTTGGAGTTTTTCCTCGTTTTTACATTGACTTCTGAAGGCCTCTTCAATATTAGCCACACACAGTCTGATACACACATTCACTCATGCGAAGGTCTACAACTGCCCTTTTTGGCTGCTGGAAGAAATCAGAACAAGGGTTAGAAACACTGCCCATTTGTCAATTCTGGAGTTTTGCTGCCCTGAAGCCTTAATTCTGTGATTGTCTGGAACCCTAGTCAAGAAACAGTTTCTTGGGTCTGATTCTCCCACCCAAAAGCAGCAGCCTGTGATGTTTGGCTCTTTGTGTAAAATTGCAGAATGGTGACATGAGGTTTTCCAGTAAGGCAGCTGACTATGTTTCAAAGCCAAAGTAAGACACCTGCCATATATAGACCACCAGCACAAAATTAAGCTGATGGAATTAGCTATCACCAGCTGCAATGATGGCTACCAACTTGGGATGGTGTGTATGGTGCAGTGGTTAGAGTGTGGGGCTAGGACCTGGGAGACCAGAGTTTGAATCCCCACTTGTCCATGAAACTCACTGGTTGACCTTGGGGTAGCCACCATCTCTCCGCCTAAGCTACCTCACAGGGTTGTTGTAAGGATGACATTGGGAGAAGAACCGTGTACACCACCTTGAACTCCATGGAAGAAAAGTGGTATATACATTTTAACATAAATATCAAAACAATGTGAAAATGAATTCTATATCACTTACAGACTTGAACGGAGCAAGTGAATGAATGGACTAGATGGCTAGACTAGATGACAGTTTGGGTCCCTTTAAACTCTGTGTTCTATGAATACCAATCATATGCACTTGACTGCTTTTGTAACCACAAACTGCAGCAATTTCTGCTTCCTTTTTCCATTTTCCATCAGAATTCTCTGACATCCCTACTGGAGAATTGCATGTTCCCTGTACCTACTCCAGCCTCAAAAACAACTAACCCAGCTGCTATCCTATTCAGATAGCAAACTAAATGCTCCTTGTGCCACATGCCCTTTTGTCTTTTAAAAATGGCAGGGCTGTTGAGAGGCAGGGAGGGAGGAAGAGAAAGCAGTGGAGTTGAGGACAGGGCGCAATCCCACTGGGCCCAGCTTCGTTTCCCAACATGGTTATGACCGAATGAGTGCAGAGTGTTCTCAATAACACTGTGGGGAGCAACATCGCATCTGCTTTAATGTGTGTGTGTGCGCACACACACGCACACACACTGCTCGCCCTCCTTCTCCAATTAGTCTCAGTGCCGGCCGGGTGTGGTGGGGTTGCCCTCACCAGCAGGAGCCGGGGAAGAGAGTCACAGCCACCTGGCAGGCTCCTCTGCCTTGCCTGCTGCATTGTTGTTTGCTCTGCATCTTGCTGTGTGCGGAAGGGCATCTGAATGTCTCCTGAGGAATGTGCTGCAAAACAGCTGAGCTCATCCTTCTGCTGCTGCACTCAGGAGACTTCTGCCGGTGCCTTCTTTTCGGTTGTTGTTTTGTTACATGATGCCATGAGCAGCTTGCACTTTTTGGGTATTATTTATTTTTATTCTGTAAGAGTAAAGGACAATGGAAAAGGACCAGTCCCAGAACCTGTTTTCAGATCAAACTATTCTTCTGGCAAAGGACAAAGGGCTTGAAGAGGAAGGGTGTGCCTGGACACGTGCAGAGTCCTTTGCCATAAGGAGAAGCCACCCTCCAATCTGAGACTGAGGGATCTGAAAGTTTGGCTTTCAGTGCTGTTGGAGGCAGTGCGCTTTTCTGAATAGCCATCGCTGGAAATGCCAGGGGGGGGGGCTTTTTGCGCTCTGCTTACTGGCTCCAGAGAGGCATTTGGTTGGAGGGCAGGATGGCCTGATTCAGCAGGACTCTTCTTACACTTAATAAGAACTGGCCACCTTCAGAAGTTTAGACCTGGCACCTTTCATGCCCCCCCACCCCAGGAAATAAATTAAATCCTGGCATCTGGGCCACAATCCCCTCCCCTCCCCCATTTCCCTTCCATTATGGAGGCTTGCCCTATCTCCTGTACACCTTGTCCTCACAGGTCTGGCAATGCACATGTCTTTAAAAAAGGTTTTTAATAGAATTCTAGGCACCAGGAATGGAGAAATCCCCACTTGCCTCAGAATTAGAATTATTTGGGAAATCCTGCTTTCTGGCCAAGCTAGGGGTGTTCATTTAATTGTACAGGACTGCTGCACATGGGGAGAAGAGGTTTAACCCTTCCATTTCCAGCTGCAATCACAGTAAAATATTTCCTTCTTCACATGCGGCCATGAGTCTTCATGGCAGACCCACAAGAGTTGTTTTCTAAGCCATAGCTGTGTGTGTTCAGTTTTTTTGGGGGGGAGTAAATAATTTTGATTGGATTTCTAGAAGTAGACATCTAAATATATCCATAACACCCTCTGCACCTCCCAGTCTCAGCAGCTTTCTGGTAAGTATTAATGCCTTTAAGATATGCTTTCCTCTTTTAATTTTCCTACAGGATTCTCCCATGTGACTCCATCAGAGTTGTATGGAAGCATCCACCCACTGTGTATGCGATCGCAGTTATGATCCCACATGGAGAGAAAAGGATGGAACATCCCTTCTGCCCGTGATGGATTCCTGATCTATGCTGCCTATCCCATACCTGTAATTAAACAAAGAACAAAAAACCCCGTAGCTGCAGTGGTTTCTTACACAATTAAAGTAATGTGCCGGCTTGGGCAAAAAAAGTCTGTTTTCTTCCCAAACGTTTGGCAGCTGAGGCAACACTCCTCCCCAACCCCCAATTTTAAAAATGGTAGGCACATTTCATTTACACCAGGAAAGTGTTGTTATTGTTATTGTTTTTAAGTCTGTAGCAATCATTTCCCTGCTGCCAGAGGAGCCTGCCCTGCCCTTTGTTTCTGTTCTGCATGCGATTCTTGACTGTAAGGAGGCTAGTCTAGAACAACTGCCTTGTGCAGAGATGCAGGGGTAGCCCGCCCTGTGTGGATGGGGAGGGGTGAATGCTGCTGTGTGTCTATTATCAGGAGTAATGAAAAGATGCAGCCATTGCCATTGGAAAGAGGCACAATAGAATTTCCCTTCCCAGCAGAAGCTGATTGGATGGAGACATTGCCAGATGCCTGCATCATGCAGAGAAGCAGCAGGCAGCCTCCGTTATTTGGTGGGCGGCAGGAGAAGCACTGAGCTCACAGGAGCCTTTTGTTACTTCATATCAGAGCATACCTGGGAGTTCTTTCGCAGCTTTTTGTCTGGGAATTAAGTGATTGATTTCCCCTGCCTCCTTTTTGTTGGTGTGAATTGGTATGCTGCCCTATGCCTTGTGATTTCAGTAGTTCAGTACTTCAGATTTCCTTGCATACTTTCTAACCCTTCCGGTCCCATCCACTCAGTGGTAGATGGTTTGCTTCTGCAATGCATGCGGAAAGGTCCAGGTTGGATCCTTGGCATCTCCACCTTAAAAGAGTTTGGGGCAAAAGGGCTGAGAGAAGGCCTCTCTGTGGAGACCTTGGAGAGCTGCTGCCGGCCAGAGTAAACAGCACTGGGCTTGATGTTAAAATGGCCTTCCTTGACCCTGTGGTCCTCCAGACACAGTCCAACACCTCCTCCCACCATCTCTGATGATAGGGCTGATGGAAGCTGCAATAGTCCATCACTAGGAGGGTACCACATTGGAGGAGACTGGCACTACCCTAGGGCAGCAGCTTGACATCCATTAAATCAACGGAACCGATAACCTCCCTCGCCACTATATTTTTCTCCCCTACTCAGATCAACTGACATAAATATGCAGCCACACACATACAAACACTCTCCTCAATTCCTACCGGGCAGAGGCCATAGTGGGGTTCCAGAATATGTGCTGTATCTGCAGCAGGGTGCTCCAGGTTCAGTCCCTGGCATCTCAAAGCAGAAGGGACCTCCTAGCACAAGAGTGAGCAACCTGTGGCTGGATTTCACATGGGGGACTGGGGGGGGGGGAATAGAGGGCGGTCAGCAGAGAGGAGTGGCAAAAAGAGAATGCAAGGAGGGGAGGAGCATCCTGCCTGCCACTCACTGTGGCTCCACCCACTATCAGCAGGCAACTCTTGATAGAAAAGTGCTGTAGCTCTTCTGTTAGGCAGGGCTTCTCATGAGAAGCTGGCATGCTGCTGCAAGCCAGTGCTAGGCTTCTTGTACCATTAGTCTGACTGACCCGGGAGCTCCTGCATGCAAAGGGCGTGCCCTGCTGCTAGTGCGGGACCATAGAATTGTAGAATTGTACAGTTGGAAGGGACTCCAAGAGTTATCTAGTCCAACCTCCTGCAATGCAGGAATCCTGCCCACAACCATCCCTGGGTTAGCACCAACCTTCTGGTTAACAGCCAGGCAGAGGCGTAGGAAGGTCAGGTGGTACCTTGTGTGGAAAATTTCTTATCACCCCCCCCCACACACACACACATTGATTTTTTTTTTTTTTGCCTGCAAAAATGGTTATACGTTATTTCCTATTTTCTTACAAAGGAATAATAATAATAATAATAATAATAATAATAATAATAATAAAACTTTTATTTATATCCCACCCTCCCCAGCCGAAGTCGGGCTCAGGGTGGCTAACATCAGATACATAACATTGGTATAAAATCAAACAATAATTAAATTACCTCCTAAAAACATGTCAAAATCAAATTAAAGTCTAATTAGATGGCTTTCCGCAGGGTTAGGGTTGGGAACAGTAAGTGCTCCACTGAATTGAAATTTCAGCCTTCACGACATAGGAAAACGGCCAAGTAAACAGCTATTTTCGTGGAGGAGGGTCAAGATATTAACTGATATGCATGAAATTTCATATATAGCTATATAATCCCTAGTGTAGTAAGATAAGACCTTTGGAGCAGGCATTTTAAAAAAAGTTTTTTATGAACTGCCCTAGTAGGGCAGTAATTGTTCCTTGATAATTTGTCCCCCCCCTCCATGATGGCACCTGGGGTGGCCCGCCCCCTGCCCCCCTTCCTACGCCGCTGCAGCCAGGCACACTGACCCATTGCGCCACTGGAGGGTTGCAGGGCAGCCTCCAATGGTGGCAGGTGTCCATTGGGACCAGTAGGGTGGAAGGCAGGAAGACCAATGGGAGGCAGAGCCGCAGCCAATGACAGCCAGCTAATTCTAATTTCCCTCCCCCCCCCACCGCCCCCAGTTTTCTATAAGGGCAACACTGAGGCTAAGCACGGAGAATATTGACAGCCAAGGCCATCCCCTGCACTGGTTGTAAATAAGAAGGCAGATTTTTTGTGGGGACGGGGACTGAGGGCATGCTTACATTATTGCTTGCTCCACATCTAAAGCACCCCCACACTCATTTCTGACACTACATTCACACAACATTAGCCACAATCCATGTCAGTCCTGTAGTTTGTCTGCAAATACTGCTATTTGACATGATTCTGCCCTATAATTTCATTCCCGCTAGAAAACTGGGTGCTGTGTAATGGGAAGATAACTGTACAGTCCCAGTGGATGGGCCAATGAGTGCACATGAGCAGGCAACATCTTCATGAATGGGAGAGTGTGGGTTGGGGGTGGCAGGGGCAGGGAAATCCAAAAGACCTTGCATGCCCGACCCTTTCTGAAGTGAACAGCACACCTTGAAATGCTGGCTGTGTGTGAATGACCTCACTGCAACTCAAGCCACTCACATGAACCTACCCTGAATTTAGTACCCTATTTGCCTTAAAAGGCTAGCCTCCACTTGCAGCCTTTTAAATGTCTTTTCTTCCCCTTCATGAGCTGCCTTGCCTTGCCCAGGCCCCATCCTTTCCTTCCTCTCAAACTGTCTCCAGCAGCCAACAGCTGTATAGATTGTATATAGATTGTATATATAGTGTCTGCATGACACCTCAGCAACAGTTACAGGCCGGGGAACAGCAGAGTTATTTCAGAGAGGTGGGAAATGGTGCCACAGAGGAATGGTTGCCTGTGGCGCATATGTGGCACATAGGCTTATTTCTTCTATCCCATTCTCACTTCTGGTCAAACAGCTTTGTTCTTGAGGAGGTGCAAAAACCCCTATTTAGTGCTGTCCATCGCTGCCTGCAAGCAGTTTGGTTTGGATGTGAGTGTCTGGAGGGAAACCTTCAAGTGCTTGGCTGTGTCGCCTCCCTCTCTTTCCTGCTCTAATTGGCTGCAGCCAGACTAAATGGAGCTGAGGTCCAGCTGTTTCTATTGTTGCTGCCTCTCCTGCCAAGCTCTGCAGCTTTCGAGGTGGCAATTGGCCAGGCGGGTAGTGGGGGTGGATTCTCAGCTAAGTAAGGAGGACAGGGACCACCAGGCTGTAACGTTTGCAGGATCCCAGTTGATTCTTATGCAAAGGAGATGGAGCTGTCCATGAAGTGCACAGAGTGTTTTTTAAAGATGTGGGAGGGAGCTTGTGGCTGCTGACATCATTGAGATGCTGGTTTGGACTTGAAGGGATGCTTTGTATGCCCTGAAATCAATATTTCTACTTCTATTTTATTTTTACATTTAGATCCTCCTTTTCTTGCAAAGGGGACACGAGTGGTGCTGTGGGTTAAACCACAGAGCCTAGGGCTTGCCGATCAGAAGGTCGGCGGTTCGAATCCCTGCGACGGGGTGAGCTCCCATTGTTGGTCCCTGCTCCTGCCAACCTAGCAGTTTGAAAGCACGTCAAAGTGCAAGTAGATAAATAGGTACCGCTCCAGCGGGAAGGTAAACGGCATTTCCGTGCGCTGCTCTGGTTCGCCAGAAGCGGCTTAGTCATGCTGGCCACATGACCCGGAAGCTGTACGCCGGCTCCCTCGGCCAATAAAGCGAGATGAGCGCCGCAACCCCAGAGTCAGACACAACTGGACCTAATGGTCAGGGGTCCCTTTACCTTTACCTTTCTTGCAAAGAGTTCACAGCAGTGTAATTTCCCACCCACCCCATTTTTAGCCTCACCACAACCTTGTGAGGTAGGCTAGGCTGAAAAGTGGTGATTGGCCCAAGATCACTAAGTGAGCTTTCATGACTCAGTAAAGATTTGAACTTGGGTCTCCCCTGCCCTAGTCTCAACATTCTGTTCATCACTACATCGCTCTATTTTGTGTGTGTGTGTGTGTGTGTTTTAATTACTATGCAACAGATCACTACACATGCCTGTGTGCTCCTTTGTAATATGTAAAGCAGGTATGGACCATTTCCCATTTTTTCTCCCTCTCTTTTAAATGCTGCACAAAGATAATGAAGGGAAATCAGTTTTGTTCCAACTCAGGTAGTGGCTGGCTGACAGACAGGTGTATATCTTGGTTTGTGTATTATCATAGGGTCTGCTCCTGCTAATTTTTAATACTAGTGGCACCCCTACAAAACATTGCAGTGTGGGGTGCTTCTGTTCATTTCTTCATTTCCCCTCCCCCCCTTTTTTTGAGTTCGTCTGCCATCCCTCCAGCACCCACTGAGCATGCTCAGTCCTCACTGGGCTTTTTTGGGCAGAGGTAGCCAATGTGATGCTCTCCAGGTGTTGGGCTCCAGCTCCCATCACCACCAGCCAGCATCGTCAGGGATCATGGGCAGGCACTGTAGTCCCAAAACATCTGAAAGAGCCATGTTGGTGCTGTAAGCTGCCCAGAATGGCTGGAGAAACCCAGCCAGATGGGCAAGGTATAAATAATAAAATATTATTACTGATTATGGGACTAACTCTGGTTTTGGAGATCGTCTCCACATAGGTTTCTCCACCCTATAAAGTCTTCTGTTCTTATAGAAAGAAACCTCCAAGTTCCCTCAAAGTGTGCAAGGTTTTCTAGGGAAAGCAATAAAACTCCCCTTTTGACTTGCATTCCACACCCATTGGTCACTGTTGGCCATGTGGAGAAGCGACAAATAGTTTGTCTAAAGCACACCTGGACATTGGAGGTTGGAGGACCACAGCTGACTTCAGAATCATTGGGCACAGCTGAGGTCAGAATCACTGGGCACCTGCCAAGGCTTATGTCCTTGCAGAAGGGTATTAACCCCCCCCCCAAATTTGAGACTCCTGCTTCTCAGCCTCTCAGCTGTCCACTGCCGGGGTTCACCTGCCACCTCCAGCTATGCAAGAGTGATGAGATGCAGCAGTGCCCCCTCCCTGCCTTGCACTCTCCCTCTGGGCAGTTATTCAGAACAGCGATGGGGTAACTGTGGCTTCTCTAGGTGGTGCTAGGTTCCACTCACATCTGCCCCAACCAGCATAGCCAGTGGTCAAGGATGGTGACAACATCTGGAGGGCCCCAGGTTCCTCATCCCTAATATAGATTGGAGTAGGGAAAAGGTAAGGGATGTGGGTGGTGCTGTGGTCTAAACCACTGAGCCTCTTGGGCTTGCTGATCAGAAGGTTGGCGGTTCGAATCCCTGCGATGGGGTGAGCTCCCATTACTCTGTCCCGGCTCCTGCCAACCTAGCAGTTCAAAAGCACGGCAAAAATGCAAGTAGATAAACATGTACCACTCTGGCGGGAAGGTAAACGCCATTTCCATGCGCTGCTGTGGTTTCACCAGAAGTGGCTTAGTCATGCTGGCCACATGACCCAGAATAAACTGTCTGCGGACAAATGCTGGCTCCCTCAGCCTATAAAGCGAGATGAGTGCCACAACCCCAGAGTCGTCTGCGACTAGAATTAACTGTCAGAGTTCCTTTACCTTTTTAGGGGGAAGGTAGTGGTGCCTTGGAGAGGAGGAAGGAAAGGAGGAAGGAACACCCCCCTCACCCAGTGAGGGCACCATGACCTCAGAACTTAAGAAGAGAGCTCTGCTGGATCAGGCCAATGGCTCATCTAGTCCAGCTTCCTGTTCTCGAGGTGGCCAACCAGATGCCAGTGGGATGCACACAGGCAGGAGCTGAGCAGAAGAGCCCTCTCTCCTGCTCTAGTTAAGCTCTCCCCAAATCTGAAGCTAGCAGAGCGGAGGTTGGTTTTTTTCCTTTTCTCTTTAAAGCCAGTTCTCAGACCTGAGAGCCATGTGGATGAACTCTAGGCAGCTCTTGAGCTCTCAGGCCAGCAACTGGCCCGTGCGCAGGACAAAAGCAGGGAGTAGGGGAGGGGTGGATAAGTGGACCTCACCTGGGGAGAAAGAGGGGAGAAAGCAGCAGCATCTTGCCTGCCTGGCATGTGGGGAGGAGGCAGCCGACAATTTAATTTGTTTGTTTTTGTTTGTTTGTTTTTGTATATGGATTATTATGATTATTATCTTTAGGGTGCTGGTTCTGAGCAGTGATTAGACTGAATTTGTTTGCAGCAGAGCCAAACCGGGGGCGGGGGTGCTAAGGTTTTTTGCCCTGGGTTCCAGAGGGGCACCAACTCAGCCTGTGTGTGTGTGTGTGTGTGTGCCTCTTTTGCAGTGATTGCCTCCAGTTTTGGATTGCAGCTTTGCGCACACACAGAGGGAAGTATTTCTCAAGGGGGAGGGTGCTGGTTGGGAGCGGCAGCCTGCATGGGGCTCTTTGCTGCCTTCCAGCTAACCAGCACATTGATGCAACAGCACACACACACACACACACACACACACACCCCATTGCAAGTTCTGATGCAACCAGGGTCGCATTGAGTGAAGCAGTCATTGGGCATCCCCTCCCACACCCAATCCAGCCTGACTGTGCAGCAGATGTTTGTGTGCCTGCCATAGCTAAAGAGGGCACCGCTTCAAACAGGGGCTGTTCTCTAAGAGCTCTTCAAAAAAGGGGCCTCTATAAGGTAGGAAACATGCTAGCCAGGTTTTTTGCCCTGGGTGAAGCCTCCAGAGGGGCACCATTGTTTCCCTACCTCCTCAAAGGCTCCCAGCCTGGCTGTGTCCACCCCACCCACAGACAAGAAGGGGGGGCGGGTGTGTGTGTGTGTGTGAACACAAATGCACGTGCAGGAGTTGCCAGGTTCTTCCTTGCAAATGAGTCTTTCATCCTGACAACTTCACTCTCACTCTCTGACTCCACTCTACACCACCACACCCTGAGGTTCCCCTTTAATGAAGCCTTGTTTCGCTCCTGCTGTGCAGCATTGGCTACACAACATTCTAGAGGGTCAGGGCTGGGAGTCTGCCTGCCTTACATGGGCACATGCGCATGTGCGCACACACAGAGGGAAGTGAACTCTGGCAGGCTACTCTTGGCATTCCCCATTGTGATGATTGGCCTCAGTGGTAATTGACAATCAATGTCGGAAATTGGTCTAAAAATAGCAATGGGAGCGGCAGCCGTTCCAGTTTCCAAATGGGGCTCTTTGCTGCACCAAAATGGAGATGCAGTCAGGGAGTAGGGCTAAGGGTGGGGGGGGGGAAAGGAAGCTAACCAGCACAGCCTTCCGGAGGGGGTGCAGGGCACACACACACACACACACACACACACACCCCATTAGGCAGGGCTCTTAGATCCCAGAGCTCTGGGTATAAATTATTATTATTATTATTATTATTATTATTATTAGGCTGTTTGCTTCTCCCTTTGTGGAGAACATATTTCAGAGTATCTGTGTCTGTGCGCGCACACACACACACACACACACACACGGGGAAGGGCCACCAGGGTAGAGGATCTGTTTTGCAGCAGAAGGTCCCAGGTTCAATCCCTTTTATTCCACCCTGCAGTTTCACAGATAATAAGCAGCCTGTCCTTGGTATAAAGCATGGATATTTGGTATTCCATACATAACATACTTATTCAATATCTCTTTACACAGGTCATTTTTTCATTTGCAGAAGTTTTCCTCCTCTTCCTCCTCCTCCTCCTCCTGCAGAGTGTACATGTTCCTGGCATAATCTAGGAATGGAATGTCTGTTCAACACAGAAGGCTGTATATTGAATTGCCTACAATTTGCTAATTTTGCCAATCAGTGTTGTTGTTTTTTAAAGACTGTAGACATAGGAGAAGGTTAGAAGAGCACAGGCTTTGCTTATCCCCCACCCGCTCCCCAAGATTGAATCCCGAGTTAAAGGACACCTGGGAAGAGAGTCTGCTAATCAGGGTTGACAGTGTACTGGGTGAGATGGGACAGGCCAACCAGTCTGACTCAGCACTCATGTCCATATACATGAAAATCTCTGGATGGCTCTAATGGGCATTTCTCTCACTTGTGCCCATCCTTGAAAACCCTTTGATTATATGGCCTATAAAAATGCAGCTCTACAATTAGCCAGTGTCCCAAAGACAAAGAGCAACTTTTCCCCACCCTCTTTTAACAATACTAGAATTCAGGGACACCAGTTGAAGTTGAATGCTGGAAGATCCAGGAGCACTTTTCCCACATGGGGCAGAGTTAAAATATGGAACTCACTCCCACAGGAGCCAATGATGGCCCACCAACCTGGATGATGGGCAAGGCAACGAATGATAATTTTACCTTTGTCCAGTAGGCTAGTTTCCATGCACACTCGCACACCCCTCTCTATCATTTATCCAAGAATCCTTCAAGGACACATTCCAGCCAGGGCAAAAACACTCAGGGTGTGATGCCTGGTCAGTGGGGGGGGGTATGGCCTGGGGAGGGTTCCTGGAGGAGAGGAGCCTGGAGGGACCATATTTGGCCCTTTGGCTTGAGGTTTCCCACTCCTGCTTAAAAGAGTCTCTAGTACTCTGACAATTGGGGGGGGCAGGAGGAGAGAGGAGTCACTCAAGACAAGCGGCTCATTAGGAGCTCTCCTTAGTGCTGAAAAGATGATGCTGTCATGTCCTGTGGATTCCACCTTGGGACCAGAACTGGACAGTTGCAGCAGAAACAGCAGGGATGTCCTTGTGGCATCTTTAAAGACTGTAAGGTTTCATAATGGCAGCAGCTTTTGTGGTATAGGAAGGCCCTGAGAGTCTCTGGCTAGGCTTTCTTCTCCCTCCCTCTGGGATATGTGAAAAATGTTTTTGCGCATATGTTCCCAATTACTTCTGTCTCTGACCTACCCATGCTGATGAACGTGGGTGTCAAAGGCCACTTCTTAAGTATCTGCATCAGATCCCTGACCCTGTAAGGTTAATTGATTCAGATACAGAAATGGGGAGGTACGCCTGCATTTTAAAAGGGGCCTCTTTGTTTTGTGAGGGGGAGGAGGGGGAGAGAGAATGAATTATTTCCCACAGAATTCAGTTTGACAGATAGGAAAGTCCCCAAAGCCTTGTGGGATGTAAGAAACACAACATCAACTTTAGCCCTAATACAATGAAACAAAACAGGGGTTTTTTTTTGTATCCTGCACCAGGTGCTCTTCTGAGCAGGATTCCTCCAGAGAGAGCATAAGTTACGTTATATTATCTTAAGAGGTGTTCAGATGAGTGCAGTTTTGAAAACTTGAATACATTTTGAAAGGTTTGCTAAAGGTGCTGGAAATTGTAGCTTTGTGAGGGATAATAAACTACAGTTCCCAAGATGCTTCAGGGAATATAGGTAAAGGTAAAGGGACCCCTGACCACCAGGTCCAGTCATGTCCGACTCTGGGGTTGCAGCGCTCATCTCGCTCTATAGGCCGAGGGAGCCGGCGTTTGTCCGCAGACAGCTTCCGGGTCATGTGGCCAGCATGACAAAGCCGCTTCTGGCAAACCAGAGCAGCGCACGGAAACACCGTTTACCTTCCCGCTGGAGCGGTACCTATTTATCTACTTGCACTTTGACGTGCTTTCGAACTGCTAGGTGGGCAGGAGCTGGGACCTGAGCAACGGGAGCTCACCCCGTGGCAGGGATTTGAACCGCCGACCTTCTGATCAGCAAGCCCTAGGCTCTGTGGTTTAACCCACAGTGCCACCTGGGTCCCAGGGAATATAATGTGCTTTAAATATGTTGTGTATATGGAGCATGTGTTTGGCTCCTCAGACTCCCCACCTCCGCTTTATCTTTATCTAGGTGCAAGGTCCTTCTTCGTCTAAACCTCTTAGTGTACTAGCAGACCCAAACCTCTGGTTCCTGGCTTATTTTCAGCTCCTATAACAATTCTTACAGCTCTTTATTGCAAAGGTCTACTTTCTTTCAAAAACCTGGCTCTTGGAAGGACAATGCTATATAAACCGTACACCTAATTGAGTGTTATCCACAAATATCTTGTGTGTGTGGATAATGAAGTCAAGCATGCCACTAGTCTGGCACCCTATGCATTGAGTGCAAACATCCAAAAAGAGACACTTAGCGTGTAACTGCCTGAATGTGCACAGGCGTTCCATGTCTCAGGATCCCTTGCACTGAATTAGGAAACTCATTCAAGTGTCTTTCATTTCTGCAGCTTGTGCTGTCTCCAGAAGGAATCTGGGTTACCTTGGTCCTGAATTTCAATGTGTTTGGGACTGACTATAATAATAACATAGTTCTGTTAAAGCAACAGAGCAGCAGCTATCAGTTCTACTTCTTTATGCTTGAGTAGCAGAGGCTGGCTCCGTCTGCTAAAAAGGGGCTTCTGAAAATTGGAGCTTGGAAAGACTAGGCACATCCTTAGATTCTGAGCACTTTATGAAAAAGCGAAGTGTTTGTCTGTGGGAGGGAGGGCAATGTGGAGGGAGGGGTTCCCCCCTCTCTCTTGACCAATGGTACCTCAGCGAGATGCTCAGAGCAGGACATGCAGGTGTCCAGGGCCACCATAAGCAGGATGAGCCAGCCAGTGCAGCAAGGCTGGATTATCAACATTTTGAAGTGAACGATGCAATCTGTAGGCCTCTCCCCTTCCTGCACCTGTAATATTACAAAGTCCTAAGCACCACCGCAAGAAAGAATAGCATAATAAACACCAGTATCAGAGGCAGTATGCCCCAGGGGCCAGAAGAGCCGTAGCCCAACTGCACAATTTTGAGGCCATAAACATGACATGAGTCAACGGTGTGATGCAGCAGCTAAAAAAAGCCAATGCAATTCTGGGCTGCATCAATAGGAGTATAGCATCTAGATCAAGGGAAGTAATAGTACCACTGTATTCCGCTCTGGTCAGACCTCACCTGGAATACTGTGTCCAGTTCTGGGCACCACAGTTCAAGAAGGATACTGACAAGCTGGAACGTGTCCAGAGGAGGGCAACCAAAATGGTCAAAGGCCTGGAAACAATGCCTTATGAGGAACGGCTTAGGGAGCTGGGTATGTTTAGCCTGGAGAAGAGAAGGTTAAGGGGTGATATGATAGCCATGTTCAAATATATAAAAGGATGTCATCTAGAGGAGGGAGAAAGGTTGTTTTCTGCTGCTCCAGAGAAGCGGACACGGGGCAATGGATTCAAACTACAAGAAAGAAGATTCCACCTAAACATTAGGAAGAACTTCCTGACAGTAAGAGCTGTTCGACAGTGGAATTTGCTGCCAAGGAGTGTGGTGGAGTCTCCTTCTTTGGAGGTCTTTAAGCGGAGGCTTGACAGCCATCTGTCAGGAATGCTTTGATGGTGTTTCCTGCTTGGCAGGGGGTTGGACTGGATGGCCCTTGTGGTCTCTTCCAACTCTATGATTCTATGAACTAGGCACCCCTCCCCCAGGGATCCCCATCCTGTCCTGAGTGCCGCTGAGCGCCTCATGCTCCTGGGGCCCAGCCTGGTCTGCCACTGTGCCCCAGCTTCCTCGCTGAATGGCCACCCATGCAGTGTCAGGGGGCATTTGCCCACCAAGGGTTCTCTCCTGTGCTTGGCTCCGGTGGTGAGGGCTGGACTGGCACAGCGGGCTCTGTTCACCCTCTGTACACTTCCATGCATGCACACCCTGGACACTGGCAAATGCCGCAACATGGCTGGTATGCCCCAGAATACCAGTCGCTTTGAATCACAAGTGAGGAAAGTGGACATGCGAACTGCTGGCCTCCATTTGGGAAGCGGTGAATTTGAGGTAGTGCGTGGCCCTTGGCCAACAAAGTCTGTCTGGCAGACTGGCTGGAATGCCGACTTTGGTCATGGTAGGCTTCAGTCTGGAATATCTGCTAACCCAGGAAGTTTACTGGGTAGCCTTAGTGGAAAGTCATTGCTTCTGTGCCTAATAGTCTACCTTGCAGGGTTGTTGGGCAGATAAAATGACACTCCTTGGATCCTCCTCTGAGAGAGGGAGGAAAGAGCAAAATGCAAACACATGGGGGTTTATTCCCTTTTTATGTGGCACTCCATGTAGGTGTGAATTCTCTGTAAGTGTGAACTTTGAGGCTTTCCCCGGCCTTGTTACTCACAGGGCATCAATTCCTGTTTGAAGCAAGACAGAATAAAAGCAAGATAGAACGCTCCTTGCGCAAGCAGGCAGACAGGCAAGTGGGACACTGTTTCTTCCCCACGGCCAAAATAAATGGGACAAACTGTGGCTGGTATTCCCTTTAACTTATTCCTTTTCTCAGGGAAGCAAAGGTGTTTCATCAATATGGATTTTTAAAAAGTTTGCTTGAGGAAGAAATGCTGGTGGTGTGTGTCAACATCCACCCCCCTCGAATGCAGGCTCCCCCTCCCCTGACTTCTGCTTCAGGCCAGGATGAAATCTAATCGCGCATCCCTTCGCTTGACCTTGCATTACTGAGGGAGCCATAAGTAAAACGATCTCAGCTGATGGGCCAAAACTCCCCTGGCTAGCGGGTGGGGGTGGGGGTGGGAGTGCCAGGGCCGGTTATTCATAGCATCTTTCCTGGCAACCCTTTGGAACAGGGCAAGTTGTCTGGGCCTGATTTCTGCTCTGGACAAGACTGAAAAAAGGCAACACGTGGACCAAATAATGTAGGGCAAAATGTTTCTATATATTGTCAAATAATATTCAGCGAAATTGTTTTATATAATATCAACTAATATGCAGCGAAGACAGCATTCCAGATAAGTACACTGTTTCGGTGTATCTTCTTCGGTGTACCATGGTTACATACGGCCATGACCACTATTCCACGCAAGGAGCATGTATATTAAGTTATGAACTGAAGAAGATACACCGAAACAGTGTACTTATCCGGAATGCTGTCTTCGCTGCATATTAGTTGATATTATATAAAACAATTTCGCTGAATATTATTTGACAATATATAGAAACATTTTGCCCTACATTATTTGGTCCACGTGTTGCCTTTTTTCAGGTTCTGCTTGCAGTTTGCAACACAGGGGTATCTTTTTTTGCTGGACAAGACTGTGGCAGGAAATCCCAAGGGCAAGGCATGGGCAGAGGCTTCATGGGTAGAGGCTACTACATGTGGAGGGGATTCTTCAGGGCCCTGTGAACCTATCTTAGCACCAAGTCAGTTTGCTGGCCTGTCTACCCTGGCGCAGTTTAATCTGACTGGGCAGTCATTTACCAAGTTGCCAGGGGAGGGGTCTTTCCCCCAGGCTTGCAGACTTCTGATGCTTTTAAGTAGAGGTGCCACGGATAGAACATGGATTTTTTTTTTTTTGCATGCCATGCAGGGGCAACCCAAGACTGCCTGAAAAACAAAATAAGCTGCTTTATACTGAGTCAGACTATTGCTCCTTCTAGCTGAGGATTGCCTACACTGACTGGCAGCAGCTCTCCAGGGTTACAGACTCTGCTAACCTGGAAGTAGTACTTCGGGTTAAGAACTTTACCTCAGGATGAGGTGGCAGTGGGAGGCCCCATCAACTAAAGTGGTACCTCAGGTTAAGAACGGTTTCAGGTTAAGAACGGACCTCCAGAACGAATTAAGTTTGTAACCAGGGGTACCACTGTATTAGCACTACTGCCAACTAGTAACAATGGGCCAGATTCACCTATGTTGTTGCACTAGCGGAAGCCAATGCAATGAGTCCCATTGATACAAGGGGTTTCCCCGTCACCCTACCTCACAAAAATCTGCTTGGGAGGATCAGGAGAACCCCCAGAACAGGATGTAGGCATAAATGCTTGTGCGGATGGAGTAATCACCTTAGTATTACTTTGAATTCCACCCATTAATAGTAACTGCACTTACTTTGCAACTACCAGATTGCATATAATTACCTAAACTGACCAGATTTTACTGCAATGCCAGCAATCATAGAATGGTAGAGTTGGGAGGGACCCTGGGGGTCATCTAGTCCAACCCCCTGCAGTGCTGGGATCTTTTGCCCAACATGGGACCTGAACCCATGACCCTGAGATTCAGAGCTTCCTGCTGAGGGGAATGGTGTACTCCAGTGTACCTCAGGGGGGCAGGTTAGTTTAGGGACTGTGTGACAGGCCTGTGAGGCAGTGGAGAATAGCTCAGGAGGAATTTTGGGGCGGGGGGAGGCTGTCACCGCTCCCAAGCATCTGCCCCCTGAAATGATTGCCTCCCTCTGCCTTGGTGGTAGGGTAATGCCACCTACCTTCTCACTGGACCCACACCCCTCCCACTTCATTGTGGAAAGGATTCCTGACTCATGAATAGTGTGGAGGTGCTGTTGGCACATTTTGTATCTGAATTAACTTGGAGTTTGGGATGCCAACAAGCGCATGAAATTTGCATATGGTAATTTATATGTATAGATCCAAATCTAGGAACTATTACTATGAATTTAATGGAAATACCTCTTCCCATATCGGGGACGGTACCAGTGACTTGTGTTGCTGCTCAGTGTGCTGTCCGGCTGCTGCGACACTGTCAGTGAGCATCTTCAAGGCTCCTGCTGCTCTCCTTTCTTATGCTTCCTTATGCTAGCCAGTGTGGTGTAGTGGTTAAGAGTGGTAGACTCATAATCTGGGGAACCGGGTTCGCATCTCCGCTCAGACTTCATTTGAGGACCTCTCCCTCATCACAGTTGATGAGGAATATGAAGACGAGCAGCACAGTCAGTCCTCCGGGATTGTGCAAAAGACTTTGGAAGGGACTGCACATGGAAGAATCCCAACCAAGCCTAAGAGGAGGCGTGTAGTGGTGATAGGAGATTCCTTACTGAGGGGTACAGAAGCGGTGATCTGTGGGCCTGACAAGATGTCTCGAGAGGTGTGCTGTCTCCCCGGGGCCAAGATCCAAGATGTAACAGAGCAGCTGCAAGGAATCATAAAACCCACTGACAAATACCCCTTCCTTTTGGTCCATGTGGGAACCAATGACACTGCAAGCCATAGCCTCCAGAAGATCAAAAGTGATTATGAGGCTCTGGGCAGGAAGTTGAAGCAATTAAATGCACAAATTGTCATCTCATCTGTCCTCCCAGTTGAACGCGTGGCCCAGGGAGAGAGAGAAAAATAGGGGAAGTGAACACCTGGCTTCGCAAATGGTGCCAGCAGGAACGGTTTGGATTCTTAGATCACGGTCTGAAGTTTCTTGAAGATGGACTTCTGGCAAGAGATGGGCTGCACCTCACAAAGGTTGGGAGGAATGTTTTCGCCAACAATCTCAAAAACCTCATCAGGAGGGCTTTAAACTGACTTATGTGGGGGAGGGAGATAGTGGTCCTGAAGGTAGGAGTCTATCAAGTGCTGAAGATGATCATCCAAATGTCAAGAGCCAAATGGAGCAAACAGCATGCAGACCTAGTAGTGGGAAGGAAAAATCCTTAAATAAGAGACTAGGGGGAATGATCAATGGTCTTCAATGTCTGTATACTAATGCACAGAGCATGGGAAATAAACAAGATGAACTTGAGCTCTTGGTACACCAAACTAAATATGACATAATAGGCATCACTGAAACCTGGTGGGATGAGTCTCATGATTGGAATGTAGTAATAGAGGGATACAATCTATTTCAGAGAAATAGATCAAACAGAAAAGGAGGAGGGGTGGCATTATATGTCAGGGATGTGTATACCTGTGAAGAGATCCAGGATTTAAAACTTCAAAGCCAAACTGAGAGTATCTGGGTCAAAATTAAGGGAGAGAAAAATAACAGTGATCTCATTGTGGGAGTTTACTACAGATCGCCAAGCCAAACTGAGGACACAGATGATGCTTTCCTGGAACAGATGACCAAGTATTCAAAAGGAAGTGAGATAGTAGTAATGGGGGATTTCAACTATCCTGATATTTGTTGGATGTCAAACTCAGCCAAGAGCACAAGGTCGAACAGATTCCTCACTGGCCTTGCAGACAATTTCATTGTCCAGAAAGTGGGAGAAGCAACAAGAGGATCAGCCATTTTAGATCTGGTCTTAACCAATAGTGATGACTTGGTAAGTGGGGTAGAAGTGGCAGGATCATTAGGTGGGAGTGATCATGCTCTTCTGGAGTTTATTATACAGCGGAAAGGAGCAACCAAGCATACTAAGACTCAAATTCTAGACTTTAAGAAAGCTGACTTCAGAAAATTTAGGGAAATGCTGGGTGTGATCCCATGGTCAGTAATACTAAAAGGGAAGGGAGTTCATGATGGATGGGAGTTTGTTAAAAGGGAGATATTAAAAGCACAACTTCAAGCAGTACCAATGAGACGAAAACATGGAAGGTGCCTAAAGAAGCCAGGGTGGCTATCTAAAGAACTTTTAACTGATTTAAGATTTAAAAGGGATATGTACAAAAAATGGAAAAAGGGGGAAGTCACCAGAGAGGAATTCAAACAAATAGCCAGCAAGTGTAGAGACAAAGTCAGAAAAGCTAAAGCACAGAATGAACTCAGGCTTGCTAGAGAGGTTAAAAGCAATAAAAAGGGCTTTTATGGGTATGTCCGTAGCAAAAGGAAGAACAATGAAACAGTGGGGTCACTTAGAGGAGAAGATGGTGAAATGCGAACAGGAGACAGAGAAAGGGCAGAACTCCTCAATGCCTTCTTTGCCTCAGTCTTCTCAAAAAAAGAAAACAATGCCCAACCTGAAGAATATGGGGCAGATGATTCAGCAGGGGAAACACAGCCCAGAATAAGTAAGGAGGTAATACAAGAATACTTGGCTAGTTTAGATGTATTCAAGTCTCCAGGGCCAGATGAACTACATCCAAGAGTATTAAAAGAACTAGCAGAGGTGATTTCAGAACCACTGGCAGTAATCTTTGAGAATTCCTGGAGAACTGGGGAAGTACCGGCAGACTGGAGGAGGGCAAATGTTGTCCCTATTTTCAAAAAGGGGGAAAGAGAAGACCCAAACAATTACCGCCCAGTCAGCCTGACATCAATACCAGGAAAGATTCTAGAGCAGATCATTAAGCAAACGGTCTGTGAGCACCTAGAAAGGAACGCTGTGATCACTAAAAGTCAGCATGGGTTTCTGAAAAATAAGTCATGTCAGACCAATCTGATCTCATTTTTTGACAGAATTACAAGCCTGGTAGATGAAGGGAATGCTGTGGATGTAGCCTATCTTGATTTCAGCAAGGCCTTTGACAAGGTGCCCCATGATATTCTCGTAAAGAAGCTGGTAAAATGCGGACTAGACAATGCTACCATTCAGTGGATTTGTAACTGGCTGACTGACCGAACCCAAAGGGTACTCATTAATGGCTCCTCTTCATCCTGGAGAGAAGTGACTAGTGGGGTGCCACAGGGTTCTGTCTTGGGCCCAGTCTTATTCAACATCTTCATCAATGACTTGGATGATGGGCTTGAGGGCATCCTGATCAAGTTTGCAGATGACACCAAATTGGGAGGGGTGGCTAATACCCCAGAGGACAGGATCACACTTCAAAATGACCTTAACAGATTAGAGAACTGGGCCAAAGCAAACAAGATGAATTTTAACAGGGAGAAATGTAAAGTACTACACTTGGGCAAAAAAAATGAAAGGCACAAATACAGGATGGGTGACACCTGGCTTGAGAGCAGTACATGTGAAAAGGATCTAGGAGTCTTGGTAGACCATAAACTTGACATGAGTCAACAGTGTGATGCAGCAGCTAAAAAAGCCAATGCAATTCTGGGCTGCATCAATAGGAGTATAGCATCTAGATCAAGGGAAGTAATAGTACCACTATATTCTGCTCTGGTCAGACCTCACCTGGAATACTGTGTCCAGTTCTGGGCACCACAGTTCAAGAAGGATACTGACAAGCTGGAACGTGTCCAGAGGAGGGCAACCAAAATGGTCAAAGGCCTGGAAACGATGCCTTATGAGGAACGGCTTAGGGAGCTGGGTATGTTTAGCCTGGAGAAGAGAAGGTTAAGGGGTGATATGATAGCCATGTTCAAATATATAAAAGGATGTCATATAGAGGAGGGAGAAAGGTTGTTTTCTGCTGCTCCAGAGAAGCGGACACGGGGCAATGGATTCAAACTACAAGAAAGAAGATTCCACCTAAACATTAGGAAGAACTTCCTGACAGTAAGAGCTGTTCGACAGTGGAATTTGCTGCCAAGGAGTGTGGTGGAGTCTCCTTCTTTGGAGGTCTTTAAGCAGAGGCTTGACAGCCATCTGTCAGGAATGCTTTGATGGTGTTTCCTGCTTGGCAGGGGGTTGGACTGGATGGCCCTTGTGGTCTCTTCCAACTCTATGATTCTATGATTCTATGATTCTTCCACATGCAGCTGCTGGGTGACCTTGGGCTAGTCACACTTCTCTGAAGTCTCTCAGCCCCACTCACCTCACAGAGTGTTTGTTGTGGGGGAGGAAGGGAAAGGAGAATGTTAGCCGCTTTGAGACTCCTTCGGGTAGTGATAAAGCGGGATATCAAATCCAAACTCCTCTTCTTAAATCATGTCCTCCAAGAGCCCTTTAAAGAGAGTGAGAACTGTTCTTTGCAAAGTTGGATATGTGGCCATTCTGCTTGCAATGGGAAGAGACTTGAAGGAATTCCTTGTGTCACTGGACATCAATCCAGTATGTGAAAGAAGGGTGGGGTACACAACTTGTATTGAAAACACAGGCCCATGGCCATGTGCCTGCAATTAGTCCTTCCTGTTTGGTGATGGGGGTGGGGGGGATAACTGGCCTTGGCTGAGGAGCAGCTCAGCCTAGGAAGAAGTGACAGGCCTATCCGGTTGCTGAAAGGTGCAGCATATGTAGCACAGACCATGCCTGCCGCCGCTGGCTGTTTCCGAGAACAGTAGGCAGAGGATCAAGAACATCCTGTACTGTGTAGGACAAGGAGACTCTGTCTCCAGCTTCTGTGCCTCGCTGTACCTGGAGTTTTGAAGTGGGTGTTTCCAAAAAGTCAAATCTTTATTCAATGTAATCTTCATCCTGTGTGCTCCTCCCTGTATTATATGTATGTGGGATAGCTCAGTTGGTAGAGCATGAGACGCTTAATCTCAGGGTTGTGGGTTTGAGCCCCACTTTGGATGCAAATTTCCATCAATCCTGGCACAGTCCCTACCAACCCTACAGTTCTATCATTCTGTGATTTTCTTTCCATCTTTCCACAGAGTTTGGCTTGTCCCACTGGATTTAGTTTCATGGCATGCGTCTTTTTTGGTGAGTCCCAGGACATGGTGGTTTGATGCAAGTGTTTTTTGCATCACGTGCTGCATTGATGGGGTGTTTTGCACTGATGCAGCAATAGAGTACTGCCGGTGGATTTATAGAAGGGCCAGACTCTGGTAATATGGCGCCCTGAGCGAGGACAAAATTTGGCACATGCACCTCTTTCTTATTTCACAATAAATCCTTTTGGTACAGTTTACCTTTTCAATGGATCTTCTCAATATTATTATGCATCCCCTTGGCTCAGCACCCTCTGCAAGGGAACCACCCACACTGCCCGAAATCCAGCACTGATTTATAGCGGACTATCTGAACTTTTCCTGCTTTGTGAGTTGTTCTACAATGCTTTCCTGATTGCTGTCTAGCAGTAACTTTTGCCCCATAGCACAACAAAAGTGGGACCAAAATAACAAGAACAGGCGTTTGCCGTATGACAAGTTACAGGATTTAGACAGGACATATGCAGATTGGAAACAGCAGTGTGCCTCCCCAAAAACGTTTGAAGGCACCAAACAGTATTGAAAGTGGGATGTTGTATAAACAAGAAGAAGAACTGGTTTTATATTTGAAATTGTGGGGTTGGGTTTTGGTCTGTGGGATGTGTCGTGTTGTTTTTGCATAAAACACACACACACACACACACACACACCCATGATTCGCAATATATTGCCAGGTCAAAAATGATGAGAACAATATCATGATATGAACTTCAAACTGGTTTGGGACGCTACACCGATATATCGCCCAGCCCTGCCCAGGAGGCATATCCATCTGCTTCCCAAAGTCCAGCAATGCCAGTACATCCAGTCTCCAGGCTGAGGACCCCCAAGAATATTCCACTGCTTGGGAGGAATTGGAGAAGCACAAGACACTCACAGAGCACCCTTGCCCCCTTGCTTCTCAGCGCCTGTCTGTTCCCTATTTTGTTCCTGCTTTCACGTCGCCTTTGATCGCTCATCAAGGCGTCAAGCAAGGTATAACATGGCTGGCTGTTGACAGGAGTTAGCCTTGCATGAAGCCTTGATGCCTATTTTGTTGCTTCTTTCCGCCCCGCCTCCTCTGACATCCTTCCTGTCCTCCTTGTTCCAACATGTATTTTCTTGTCAGAAAATGATCCAGCTGGCCCAGGTTCAAGGGAGTGCTGCCCCGAGGGACCTGAAAGTGAACTTTGGGTTCCAGTACTTGCTATGCTGCTTTGAGGAGTTATTCTCATGTTGGGTCTGATTCAGGGGAAGTTAGGCCCCATCTGCACTAAACACTTGAAGCAGGACCATTTCCAACAGCCATGGCTTCCCCCAAAGCATTCTGGGAAGTGTAGCTTCTTTAAGGGTGCCAAGAGTTGTTAAAAGGTAAAGGTAAAGGGACCCCTGACCATCAGGTCCAGTCATGTCCGACTCTGGGGTTGCGACGCTCATCTCGCTCTATAGGCCAAGGGAGCCGGCATTTGTCCACAGACAGCTTCCGGGTCATGTGGCCAGCATGACAAAGCCGCTTCTGGCGAACCAGAGCAGTGCACGGAAACGCCGTTTACCTTCCCGCTGGAGCGGTCCCTATTTATCTACTTGCACTTTGACGTGCTTTCGAACTGCTAGGTGGGCAGGAGCAGGGACCGAGCAACGGGAGCTCACCCCATGGCAGGGATTCGAACCGCCGACCTTCTGATCAGCAAGCCCTAGACTCTCTGGTTTAACCCGCAGCGCCACCTGGGTCCCTGCCAAGAGTTGTTAGGAGATAGCTATTCCCATCATTGAGCTACAAAGTTCCCAGGGAGGAGCAATTAATGGTTAAACCACTCTGGAATTGTACTGTAGCTGTGTGAAGGGAACAGGAGTCTCTTATCCACTCTTGGCACCCTTAAGAAACTACAGGTCCCAGAATTCATCGCCCTGTTCCCTCCCACCCTCCACATGACTTATCATCCCATGAAGGGAATGGGTGGAAAGAGTGACTGACTGAAGGTAATTTCTGTATGTGCAATAGGAATTATAAACTTGGCAAACCAGCACTGAGCCACCCCTGGGCAATTGTTCTAGGTAAGGCATTGGTGCTGAGAGAGCAACTTGCATGGACTGATACACCCTCACTTTAGGGTACCTGGAAACTGCTGTCTGCTTGCGAAGTCACTGGGCAGAAACTGCAGTTCATTTCAAGAGAGCCAGGAGATGGAGAGGAGCCTGGGATCACAGGAGGTGGTTCATGGCTCCTGGGTAGGGGACCTTGTTGCTGTTGGGGCTTAGGGACCCAGTCAGCAACAAAAAGGGAGAGCTCAGTGGTCATGATATCTAAATAATGTCTCATGATTCCCTGCTCTCTGTATGTTCTCTGCTGGGAAACGTATAACAACTATCTTCCCTTTTGGGGGGGGAGCAGGTAGGAGTTTAATTCCAAATGTGGGTTTCCATAGCAACTAGTTTTAGTAAAGAGGTGATGCAGGGGAGAGAGGCACCTGGGACCTCCCAATGTTGCAGTTGTCGGAATGCTGCATGGTAAGTCCCTCCTGGAAACATCATTAGCGTCTCATTGGTGCCTCCTGGAGCTCACATGACCAAACCCAGTGCACACATGTGCCCCTGACTCCTGAACTGGCAAGATCTCCTGCACTGGGGAGGGTCTAAGTCCCAAATAATCCTTGCAGTGGAGGGATGCTTGTGTGGAATATGGAACATGGTAGCATTTGGCATGCCCCACAAGGAACATGAATCAGGCAAATAGGGCAGGACTTTACCCTTAGTGATACCCAGTTGGGAAAAATAGGCCCATCACCACCAGATAACACTGCTTCTAGGCTGCATCTCAGATTACAATCAGTGGTGTGGAAATAATAAGATTGGAAGCTTTCCCCTCCACCGCATACAATCACCTTAATTGCTGATACATAGGCAATTATGGCATGGAGAAGGCTAGGCAACAGCTAGGGACGTCATGGGCCCTATTTTGCAGAGGATGGTTCTCTGTTTTGAAGGTGTCTTTTATTTGAGGGTTCCTTCAGACTTCCTTTTGTGCCACACTTTCCAGGCACAGGTTCATGTTTTAAAGCTCCATGTCTGAGCAGAATTTTTTCTGCCCTGGCACTTTCCCTGGGAAATCCCGTGATTTACTGCTGAATTGGAGCAAACAACAATTCTCAGAAAACCCAATTGTCTGTATTGTTGCATGTTTTTAAATTCCATGTTAATTGGTCTGAACTTGGGGTGTCCAATGCAGTATTTGGGTTCTTGCAGGACAACCTTTGTTTTGAGTAGATACCTTCATGTTTGCGTATACATATAGCCCAGAGGTTTTCAACCTTTTTGAGTCCACGGCTCCCTTGACAAACTGCGTTCTTTCTGTGGCACCCCTGTGGGGCTCAGGAGCCCAGTTATGTCACCCTTTGCCAGTGAAGCTGGCAGGCTCTCACCCTTTCTCGAACACCCTCCCTTGTGGAGTGTTTCCTCAGCCTCCTGTCCTGTCCTCTCCCCTCCCCTCTCCTTGGGAGACTTCTGGGCAGCCGCCCCTGGTCTCGCCCCAAAGAGAAGTGCCTCCCAGAGGCACCATTCGTTTGTGGAGCTTATAATAATGCTGCAATAAACAGCTGTGCAAGCCTTTGGGAGGCAAAGATGTCAGAGGGCATCAGGGAAGAGAGGGAAGGAAAGAGGGACAGAGGCCAGCATTGCCTGCAATGACCCTGACTGTTATTCAAGGCACCCCAGGCACGGCACACTGGTTGAAAACCACCGATATAGCCTCTTTATGGCTTTGTTTCTGCTTGGAGCAATTGGTCTGCTGCTTGGCTGGAGGCCCTGTCTAGCACCTTGGCTTGGTTTTGTAGGCAACAACCCACTGCTATCTGTTCATGTGCCCTTTGCTGGATTCTGCAACTCAGAGGTTACTCAATTATTCATAAATATTGGTTTTTCTCCATTATGTTTACACTTTTGGGCCGATCCAAACCATTTCATTAGTAATGTGTGCACAGTGTTGAATGATGTCACACGCCAGGTGCCTGTGACCTCGCATTGTGAAATTACCATTTTATGGTTTCACAACAAAATAATCCCAGGGCACTGGTGCACAGGACAGTTTCATGTGGGGTTCAAGGGAGTGCTGCCCCGGGGGACCTGTAAATGATCTTTGGGTTCCAGCACTTGCTGTGCTGCTTTGAGGAGTTATTCTCATGTTGGCTCTGATTCAGGGGAAGTTAGGCCCCACCTGCACTAAACACTTGAAGCAGGACCATTTCCAACAGCCATGGCTTCCCCCAAAGCATTCTGGGAAGTGTAGCTTCTTTAAGGGTGCCAAGAGTTGTTAGGAGACCCCTATTCCCATCATTGAGCTACAAAGTCATCTGTCAGGAATGCTTTGATGGTGTTTCCTGCTTGGCAGGGGGTTGGACTGGATGGCCCTTGTGGTCTCTTCCAACTCTAGGATTCTATGAAAGTTCCCGGGGAGGAGCGGTTAATGGTTAAACCACTCTGGAATTGTAGCTCTGTGAAGGGAACAGGAGTCTCTTATCCACTCTTGGCACCCTTAAGAAACTACAGGTCCCAGAATGCATGGCCTTGTTCCCTCCCAACCCTCCACATGACTTATCATCCCATGAAGGGAATGGGTGGAAAGAGTGGGTAATTTCTGTATGCGCAATAAGAATTAAAAACTTGGCACACCAGCACTGAGCTGTGGGTCAGCCACCCCTGGGCAATTGTTCTAGGTGAAGCATCGGTGCTGAGAGAGTACCCTGCATGGAGGCTCCTCCCAAGAGCCTCAAAGGGGTGTGCAATATTCTCTCTCTCTCTCTCTCATTTTATCCTCATAAGAATCCTGCAAGGTAGGTTTGACAGTGACTGGCCCAAGATCACCCAGTGAGCTTTCATGGTCGAGTGGCAACTCAAAGCATGGTCTGCCAGGTCCTAGTCCAACAATCTAACCATAGCACCACACTGGCTCTTCTGTGGGGCTATAATGTGTGCCAGGCCGTGACATTGTGTCCCTGTTGTCGCCTGGCCCTGCCATTGCCGTGCTGAGCTTGGAGGTATGAAGAGAGAATGGTTTGGGCAGACAGCTGCTCCCACATCTGGGCTCCATGAAACCAGGAGGGGTACCTTTTTTTTAAAACCTTGGTTTTTGACATGCAAAACTCTTGGGGAGACTCTTGGGGGTGGAGCTAGAGACCTGGCCCCACTTCTGCTGCTCTATGAGTTCCCCCCACAGGAGTCAGCGCATTAGATGGGCTACTGGCTCTCTTCAGGCAGCCACTCCCTGAGTTAAGTAGGCACGTGATGAGGGGAGTGGGGATCAGATTCCCCCCAGTGCTATTCTGATTGCCCTCCCCAGCATGGAACTCTGCACACATTTCAGAACCCTGGAAAAACAGGATCCTCTAAACCACATGAGGAGCAGCAGGCACCTTGCTTCATATAGTTACCCTTGAACTCCTGGAGGGTGACCCAGAACAACAACAGGGGTGGAGGTAGTGAATTCATCCCTGCAGCCCCCCACTTTCAGATTACTTACCCTTCAGGCATTTGCTACCTGGTTTAAGTGGGACCGCCAAAGGCACGATCTGCTTTGTACCAAAAGGACTGTGGTGACAAAAATCATATTTGATCAAAACCAATCAAATGTGCCTGGATAGCTCAATTGGGCAGAGCATGATGCTGGTAACGCCAAGGTTGCCGTTTCGATCCCTGTGTGGGACAGCTGCATGTTCCTGCATTGTAGGAGGTTGGACTAGATGATCCTCATGGTCCCTTCCAACTTACAGTTCTATAAAATAACTTTCCACTGACCAGTTGCAGGTGGGGAAGGTCAGGCTCAAGGTTTGCTCTCGTCTGTAATGCCCTCTCCCATCAATGCAATGCAGCTCCACACTCAACCTTTTTTAAATTATTTTTTTTTAATCTCTTTTTTAAAGGTAGAATACTGACACCTAACAAGATACATGGGCTTATTGCTTGCCTTAAGTCTAGACATTCTGGGGAGGCCTGCATTTCTTTACAATCTCGGGACTGGATTGTGTGTGTGTGTGCCTGACTCCGCTTTCCCAGCTTCTGTGAATGCAGGAGCCTTATTAATAGCTCTAACATAGCACACTTCATCTCCAAAGCACTTTAGAGAGCGAGAGAGAAATAGAGAGTATAATTAATTAATCATTTAATGCTTAGCAGCACTTAAACTGCACGCTGCTCTCCACAAGCGCACAGGCAGGCACACAAAGCGCAGCATAGACGTTAAGCCCTTTGGCGTCCTTAACTCTCTCCGAGATTGTGCAAAGCGTGGCCCGGTGCCAGCTAGGGAGAGGGCTGGGAAGACTCAGCTCCCTGTGTGCTGCATCCTGATACAAAGAATTGGCTAGGTCTGTATGGTCCTTTTGTGTGTGTGGTTTTTAAAAATAAAACAAATAAGCTCAGGCGTAAAGGTTGCAGCTTACCTGCTGGGGGCACACAGACCTACCTCTCTTGGACCCCACTTTCCCTTCTGACCTTCACTCCAGAGTGCATCTGCCCCAACCCCACAAATCTTGTATAATCCCAGACATCCAGCCCATGTTCTTTTCACATATGTTCTGCTTTGCCCCATTTATGTTTCCATTATTTTCTTTTTTTTAAAATAAATTACATGTTGTATGTAAATACGTTACTTACTGTACTATACAACGGTGCTGCTGAAAGCGGTGGTTTGTGGACTGGTGCTAGTCTGTGAGCCATCGGCTGCTGGTTCCCAATGACTCCACCGCAGCCCAGGTTGGGTGGGGTGCTTCAGGGACCAGATGTGGCGCATGGCGGAAATTGCCAGTCTACCACGTTGGATAGCTTGAGAAGCAATCCTGCCACAAAAGATGGTCTGAAGGCTCCTTTTGAAGTTCTACAGGGTCCCCCCCTCAAGGTTTACAATCTTCTAAAACAAGTACAACAGGCAATAGCCACTTTGAGTAGCTAGCATGCAACTCCTGTCAGATTAACATTTGTGAAATCCATATTTTGCAAATAGAACCAATATGCATATTTTGCATAATATATACTGACATTTTTATAAGTCAATGGAGAGGTTGTTGTTGTTGTTGTTGTTATATTCAGTGGGGTTTTTTCTGGGGGGACGCAGGGGTACTCACACCCCTAAACATTTTATGAATCTAACGGGAGAAGAAACTAAAAAATATATAAGTTGTTAGTTTCTTCTCCTAGCATGATGAATCGTCAGTTCCGTTCCTACCCCCAATGGCAGCCTCATTTTCTGTCACGGTGTTTTCCGAGTCTCAGGCGGAAGCGAGCATTTCATGTGTGAAGTAGGAGTTGGAATCTAGCATGGTGATCGGTCAGTTTCATTGTATTTACTGTATTCATTTTTCCCGATTTGAACTATAAAATGGTGATTTTCTTGAGTCAAAATGAGAGTACCCCTAAACATTTTTTTTTAAAGGAAAAAAGCACTGGTTATATTTATACCCCACCCATCTGGGTCCACCACTCTGAGCGGCTTCCAACACATATAAAAACATAATATAACATCAAACATCAACAACTTCCCGATACAGGGCTGCCTTCATATGTCTTCTAAAAGTTGTGTTGTTCCTTTATCTCCTTGACATCTGATGGGAGGGCATTCCACAGAGAGAGTACCACTGCCAAAAGGCCCTCTGCCTGGTTCCCTGTGATTTCACTTCTTGCAATGAGGGAGCCACCAGAAGACCCTCGGAGGAGCTCAGTCTCCAGGCTGAATGATGGGGGTGGAGATGCACCTTCAGGTATACTGGGCCTTTGAGGCCATTCAGGGCTTTAGAGGTCAGCACCAACACTTTGAATTGTGCTTGGAAACGTCCTTTAAGACCAGTATTTTATGGTCCTGGCAGCCACTCCCAGTCACCAGTCTAGCTGCCACATTATGGATTTGTTGTAGTTTCTGAGTCACCTTCAAAGGTAGCCCCAAGTAGAGTGCATTGCTGTAGTCCAAGCGGGAGATAACCAGAGCATGCACCACTCTTGGCAAGACAGTCTGCGGGCAGGAAGGGTCTCATCCTGTGTACCAGATGGAGCTGGTAGACAGCTGCCCTGGACACAGAATTGACCTGTGCCTCCATGGACAGCTGTGAGTCCAAAATGACTCCCAGGCTGCGCACCTGGTCCTTCAGGGGCACAGTTACCCCATTCAGGACCAGGGAGTCCTCCACACCTGCCCACCCTCCTGTCCCCCCAAAACAGTACTTCTGTCTTGTCAGGATTCAACCTCAATCTGTTAGCCGCCATCCATCCTCCAACCGCCTCCAGACACTCACACAGGACCTTCACTGCCTTCACTGGTTCTGATTTAAAAGAGAGGTAGAGCTGGGTATCATCCGCATACTGATGAACACCCAGCCCAAACCCCCTGATGATCTCTCCCAGCAGCTTCATATAGATGTTAAAAAGCATGGGGGAGAGGACAGAACCCTGAGGCACCCCACAAGTGAGAACCCAGAGGTCTGAACACTCATCCCCCACCACCACTTTCTGGACATGTCCCAGGAGGAAGGAGCGGAACCACTACTTAACATTGCTCCCAGCTCCTCCAGTCAATCCAGAAGGAAGTCATGGTCAATGGCAGGGGGGAAACTTTTTTGGCAGGGAGCCGGTCCACTGTCCCTCAGACATTGTGGGGGGCCGGACTTTATTTTTGGGGGGAAATAAATGAATTCCTATGCTCCACAAATAACCCAGAGATGCATTTTAAATAAAAGGACACATTCTACTCATGTAAAAACATGCTGATTCCCGGACTGTCCGCAGGCCACATTTAGAAGGCGATTGGACCAGATCTGCCCCCCCCCAAGGCCTTAGTTTGCCTACCCATGGTCAGTGGTGTCAAAGGCCACTGAGAGATCCAGCAGAACCTGGAAACACCTTTCCCCTCTATCCCTAGCCCACCGGAGATCATTGACCAGTGCGACCAAGGCTTTTTCAGTCCCAGGATAAGGCCCCAAGGGACCCTAATGGTCTGCATCCTGCAGGCGTGCCTGGAGTTGTTCAGCCACTGAAATTTAGTTCAGCTGCCCGCCCCCCCGGGCTGTTAGCAGATATTCCCCACACACTTTTGAGCATATTTTCATAACCAGGAGGGATAGAATCTTATTTAAAAGAAGAGGAAGGGGCGGTGCCAGGGGTCACATCTGGCTCTCAGCCTGGCAGTTTCCCACTCCTGCTCTTGCCCAAGAGTGTTTGCCCTGAATTCTAAATCTCTGAACCTAGATGGGGCATCCTTCCTAAATATCTGGAGCTATAATAACAACAACAATAATTGTATTATTTATACCCTGCCCATCTGGCTGCCATCTTTCCTAATCATGAGGAACGGCATTTGCTTGGCATGGGGTTGGACTGGATGGCCCTTGTGGTCTCTTCCAACTCTATGATTCTGTGCTGTATAAATTACCTTACACTTCCTATGGTATCCCAGTTAGACACCTAAATAGCCACTGGTGTGGGTTGTTGCTCTTGTTTTTGGTGGTATGTAAATTTTATTTAAACTTAATTGGCTTATCAATAAATAAGTTGACAGCCCTAAGGGAGGGAAATAGAGCCTTCTGATTATGCAGTCTCTCATCTGTCCTCTTAGTTGTCTGCATGTCAACATGGAAAGTGACAAATCGGAGGAGGGTGTCATTCTCACTCAAGCATGCTCAGAGAACATGTGCGCACTTCAGAGAACACTAGTGAGTGTGTGTCTTGTGTGTGTCTCAATGTGTGGAGTGCTGGCAGAGAATAACAGCAAAGGATTGTGATCGGGCTAGGGACAAAGGTGAGAGCTGTTTCCTAGTTCTGCTGGATCTCTCAGCGGCCTTTGACACCATCGACCATAACATCCTTCTGGACCGGCTAGAGGGGTTGGGAGCTGGGGGCACTGTTATACAGTGGTTCCGCTCCTTCCTCCTGGGCCGTGTTCAGAAAGTGGTGGTGGGGGATGAGTGTTCAGACCCCTGGGCTCTCACTTGTGGGGTGCCTCAGGGTTCTGTCCTCTCCCCCATGCTTTTTAATATCTATATGAAGCCGCTGGGAGAGATCATCAGGGGGTTTGGGCTGGGTGTTCATCAGTATGCGGATGATACCCAGCTCTACCTCTCTTTCAAATCAGAACCAGTGAAGGCGGTGAAGGTCCTGTGTGAGTGCCTGGAGGCGGTTGGAGGATGGATGGCGGCTAACAGATTGAGGTTGAATCCTGACAAGACAGAAGTACTGTTTTTGGGGGACAGGAGGAGGGCAGGTGTGGAGGACTCCCTGGTCCTGAATGGGGTAACTGTGCCCCTGAAGGACCAGGTGCGCAGCCTGGGAGTCATTTTGGACTCACAGCTGTCCATGGAGGCGCAGGTTAATTCTGTGTCCAGGGCAGCTGTCTACCAGCTCCATCTGGTACGCAGGCTGAGACCCTACCTGCCCGCGGACTGTCTCACCAGAGTGGTGCATGCTCTGGTTATCTCCCGCTTGGACTACTGCAATGCGCTCTATGTGGGGCTACCTTTGAAGGTGACCCGGAAACTGCAATTAATCCAGAATGCGGCAGCTAGACTGGTGACTGGGAGTGGCCGCCGGGACCACATAACACCGGTCCTGAGAGATCTGCATTGGCTCCCAGTACGTTTCCGAGCACAATTCAAAGTGTTGGTGCTGACCTTTAAAGCCCTAAACGGCCTCGGTCCTGTATACCTGAAGGAGCGTCTCCACCCCCATCATTCAGCCCGGACACTGAGATCCAGCGCCGAGGGCCTTCTGTCGGTTCCCTCACTGCGAGAAGCAAAACTACAGGGAACCAGGCAGAGGGCCTTCTCGGTAGTGGCGCCCGCCCTGTGGAACGCCCTCCCATCACAGGTCAAGGAAATAAACAACTACCTGACATTCAGAAAATACCTGAAGGCAGCCCTTTTTAGGGAAGTTTTTAATGTGTGATATTTTTGTATTTGATTTCTGTTGGAAGCCGCCCAGAGTGGCTGGGGAAATCCAGCCAGATGGGCGGGGTACAAATAATAAAATTATTATTATTATTATTATTATTATTATTATTATTATTATTATTATCTGCCTGCAGGAGCCCTTGATTGTTAGTGCATATTTTGCCTGTAATTCATACGTCTTCTCTTGCAGAAAGTAGTAACTGTTTTCCTTGATAAAACTGGCCCAGATCTTAAGTAGCAGAAGTGAAGCAAATCTAAAACAAGGTGCCTGTGCCTGTTTTGGTGGTGTGTGTGTTACATTATTCCTCTGCCACCCCACCCCACCCCACATCCTCATGTTCCCCCTACACCTCACTGTTCAGAACGGTCCTCTGATCTTCTGCAGAGGCTTTATGAGGGGCTGTGTGTGCAGGGGCTGGAGGGGTCAGGAAAATCCCCTTGCTCAAGCTTCCTGCTTCTCATGCTGTCTATGATGCAAGCTAGCATTGATTATGATGATACTGAGCTGTCATACAGGAATGGAGAAAGGCTTTAAAGTGCACCACACACACTACGTTGCTGCACTCCTGAAGAAGTGTGCATGCACACGAAAGCTCATTCCAATAACAAACTTAGTTGGTCTCTAAGGTGCTACCGGAAGGAATTTTTTATTTTGTTTCAACTACAGCAGACCAACACGGCTACCTACCTGTACCTATAACTTCGGTTCAGCTTGTACAATTATAGTTGATTCAGAGGTCTTGTGCAAGGAACCTACTGGTTTGTACTGGTTTGCTTTCCTCTTGCTTCCTATTACTTGCTGGTGCGTACTGGTTTGTACTGGTGCTTACTGGTCTGTACTGGTTTGTACTGGTGCTTACTGGTTTGTACTGGTTTGCTTTCCTCTTGCTTCCTATTACTTGCTGGTGCGTACTGGTTTGTACTGGTGCTTACTGGTCTGTACTGGTTTGTACTGGTGCTTACTGGTTTGTACTGGTTCGCTTTCCTCTTGCTTCCTATTACTTGCTGGTGCGTACTGGTTTGTACTGGTGCTTACTGGTCTGTACTGGTTTGTACTGGTGCTTACTGGTTTGTACTGGTTCGCTTTCCTCTTGCTTCCTATTACTTGCTGGTGCATACTGGTTTGTACTGGTGCTTGCTGGTCTGTACTGGTTTGTACTGGTGCTTACTGGTTTGTACTGGTTTGCTTTCCTCTTGCTTCCTATTACCTGCTGGTGCTTACTGGTCTGTACTGGTTTGTACTGGTTTGTAAGCAATGCTTTTCCCCCTTTACAAAAGCTGCACAAATCTGAACTGATCCTCAAAAAGCAGGGCTTTTCCCTTTGCAAAAAAAAGCTGCAAAACTTTGAGCTGATTCTCAAAAAAAACAACAACCATGGGTTTTAGAGGAGGAAAACCAGAAAAATATTTTTTCCCTGGTTTCCTCCTCTGAAAACGAGGTGCGCCCTATGGTCCAGAGCGTCCTATGGAGTGAAAAATACGGTACTTTCCCCAAAGATTGGGCTTTCTACACTAAGGAAAGTGATGGGGAAATATCCTGGAAAAGGTAGGATAGCTGCCGTTAAGATGGATTTGGCAGCATCGAATGACTGAGACTGAATTTAGAGAGGCTGTGTACCACCAAAATGCACATGTCTGCAGCTTGGACTGTAATTTGCACCTCCCAGCAACCTCAGAAGCTCACGCAATGAGAAAGCTGCAGTTATTCTGTCAGCAACCAGTGTGTTGGCTTCCATTTTCCCCAGCAGTTGCCTTTCGTGCACCACATGGGTGCCTTCCGCAGACAGCAGGGAACACATTGAACTTTCTGCAATGTTAGGTGTGGAGGGGAAGGAAAGGTGGATCTGATCTTTCAGCTGCCACCAGCTTGATCTTTGTTTGACTCTGGGCTGTGCTCTGCTTTCAAAGACCAGGTGAAGAGGTCGCTTTTACGTATCGCGTTATGCAGCTCATAGTCTTTGAGTGGCCGTTGGAAGATACCCCACATGTTTCTCGGGCTGTATCTATGCTGACTTCCTCTATCCTACAAATTGGCTTAATGGCTGATTTGTCTCTCCAGGGAGCCTGGGAGATGGGGATCTGTCTATGAAACAAGCATCAGCTAGAGGCCTCCTAACCAGTTGTAGCACTAAGGCAGGAAATGCCAACCCGGTGCCCTCTATGACATGTGCTACAATTCCCATAAGCCCCCACTAGTATGATCAGTGGTCAGGGATAAGTGAAGTCGTCGTCTGTGGTATCTGGATGGCACCATCTTGACTTCCTCTGCTCTAGGGTTTGGGTGGGTTCAAGGTGTCCTCAGAAGATTGATTTTAAAACGTGGGAGGCACTGCTTCTCACTTGGACATCAGACACACCTCCCATTGGAATAAGGGAAAGTCACTTAATTTACCGGTCGGAGGAAATGGAACTGTAGTGGTTAAGAGCGGTAGACTCGTAATCTGGGGAACCGGGTTCGTGTCTCCGCTCCTCCACATGCAGCTGCTGGGTGACCTTGGGCTAGTCACACTTCTCTGAAGTCTCTCAGCCCCACTCACCTCACAGAGTGTTTGTTGTGGGGAGGAAGGGAAAGGAGAATGTTGAGCCGCTTTGAGACTCCTTCGGGTAGTGATAAAGCAGGATATCAAATCCAAACTCTTCTTCTTCTTCTTCTACTACTACTACTACTACACTTGCAGTAAGGTTGGCACTGGCAATATCATGAAAGAGCACAAAGCAGGGATTCAGAACCTGTTGCCCTCATGATGTTGTTGGACTCACAAATTCTGCCAGCCCCTACCAGCATGGCCAATTGTCGAGGTTGAAGGGAGATGTATTTCAGCAACATCTGGAGGGCCATAGATCTCCTACATCTGGTGCAGAAGGATCATGCTATGCTCCAGGAGCTGTCTGTTTATGAATGCCACCCTTGTCTCCTACTGAGGTCCATCCTAAACAGGTCTTCTTTGGGGTGTCTCTTTGCAAAGAGAGCTAGGAGCTGTCAATCTGGGCACTGAACCTGAGGCACACCATAAAAAGACTTCTACTGCACCAGTTTCGAGGTGCAGAGAGGAGGGAGGGCAGGTTGCTGAGCAGGACCATTGGCAGTCTGCTCGTATGCACATGTTGCATTAGTTCAAGGCAGTTTGCAGATAGATGATAAATAAGCCGCACCCAAACAAGAAACCAAGATCTCTTAGTTTAAAAACAACCCAGAAGCAGCAGCAGATAAATCAGGCCAGATGGTTACAATATTAGACTAAAAAATATTTTAATCTCACACTGTGGCAATGTTAGAAACACAGGCGCTGATTTAAAATGCCTTAGTGTAAAGAAACATTTTCATTTGCTGCTCAAAGGGAATTTATCAGAGCAATTCACAGCTGTTTAGATCTAAGTAGATACCCTTTGAAAAGAGAACTACATTTCCTCAGGGGTTGTATTTCCTTATATCGGCAAGGGTATTTGGCCCTCGCTGGTAATGGTGGTGCTGCCTTGATTATTTGACACCAGTTTCCAACTGGTAGTTGGTAGACAGAGCCAGCCTGGTGGTACCCTGGTCTCAGCCCCCCCCCCTTCAGCCATGGTGCTCAGCTCACTGGGTCATCTCTGACAACGCCATCTCTCAGCCCAATCTACCTCACAGGGTTGTCACAGGGATATATGGAGGAGAACTGTGAAAGCCGCCATGAGTACCTTGGTGAAAAGGCATAGTATGAACAGAACAAAATAAAGAAAAGTCACATTCTGTGGCTTTGTGGTTGCTGTCCATTTATTGCCTGTCTCTCTACCCGTTTCTACTGTATTTAAGTGTTTGGACAAAAGTGATTCTGAGTCCCTAACTCCCCCACCCCCTCTCCCACTCTTTTTTCTTATAGATCCGAAGACGTCGCCCAACTCCAGCTACCTTGGTCTTGAGCAGCGACCAGTCATCTCCTGGTGAGAGCCAAAACATACTGACCCATATTTTGGGGTGTCTCACCAGTTTGTGGGAGCAGCTTCAGAAATAAACAAGGAGACTTTTGTCACAGGGTCTGTTGCAGTATTGAGCAATTTTATTGGCCCAGAAGATGCCCTTATGGATCTGTCATGGGCAATGAGAACTGTTTTCCTGGCCAATTGTTCCCCTGAAGGGCATGTTATATGTAGGGCTGCCTCTGAAGATAGTTCGGAAACTTCAGCTGGTACAGAATTCAGCAGCTCTGTTGCTCCATGGGGCTAGATGTTTTAAGCATATTATACCAATCCTGGCCCAACTGCACTAGGTGCCAGTTAGTTTCTGGGTCTGATTCAAATAGTTGGTTTTGACCTATAAAGCCTTAACCAGCTGAGGACTGCAGTGCCTGAAGGACTGCCTCTCCCCATATAAACCAGCCCAGACCCTGCAGTCATCATCTGAGACCCTTCTTGGTGTGCCTTCTCCGAGACAGGTCCGGAGGGTGGCTCCCCATCTGTGGCATGCTCTCCCTAGGGAAGTTCACCTGGCACCTTCAGTATACACCTTTAGGCGCCAGGTAGAAACATTCCTCTTCAACTAGGCCCTTGGCTGACTGACGCCCAATGCCCTTTTAAATGTGTTGTGGGGGGATTACTATTATTTATTTTTGTTCTTATTTTTTATTATGTATTGGTGGGAGGGGTATTGTATTTTTATGTCACGAGTCACCCTGAGATCTACAAATGGAGGGTGGTATGCAGATTTCATAAATGAATAAAATGTTGCAAGGTGTTTGCAGTTGGCCTGTGTTTCCCTGCTGGTGTCTCCCTGCTGGTGGTTCTGAGCATCACCAACTTTTCTTTCTGTGAAATGGGCATTTTGTGGTGCTCACAACAGTTTTTCCTTAGATTTCCACATGCCCCCTCCCCAGGTCCAGAATGTTTGCCCTCCCCCATCATTCTTGCACATTGGAGCCCCAAGATGCTTTTGATAAATTTAGGAGAGAACCTCCAGAAAGTGAAGCAAGCATGAATCTTTGTTTGCTGCATCCCACCTTTTCTCCAATGAACTCAATGTGCAGTACATGGTTCTCCTGCTCTTCATTTAATGCCCACAACAACCCTGTGAGGTAGGTTAGGCTGAAAAGTGACGGCTGGCCTTTATGGCTGAGTGGGGATTTGAACCCTGGTCTCCAAGGTCCTAGTCCAGTCTTCTAACCACTACACCACAGTGGGACTCTGGATATCCCTTGTGGGTGGCTGTCCCAAAGACAAGATTGGGAAAATTCAGCTGAACTGGACAAACAGGGAAGCATCTTGTTTCTAAGCAGGGAGCAACATCTCTGGGAAAAGGCAGCCCTCCCCTTCGTTTCCCTTTCCTGTCAGTCTCTCACAGCTGCAGCTGGCCTGTACAAGACTTGACAGTCTCAGTCCCTGGTTGCATTTTCTGGCTTTTCTTGCATGCTGGATAATTGACCCCCTGTCTGACCTGTGTTTCTGTCTGCTTCTTTGTCTGTCTCAATATTTAGGAAGTTGTCATGGTGGATTGTTGATTTGGCAAATAATGCTGAGAGCGACAATAGTCAGCAAGCCACGACATCTTTTTGTTGGTGGGGGAAGGGAGCATGACTGGATAAGCCTCTGGTGCCAAAAGGGGCATCAGTTTCTTAGATTAGGAGCTAGGAGGAATCTGGAGTTCAGACTTCAAAGCTGAACAATGCTGGGATTTTAATGGGACTCATCCTAAGGCTGGCTCAGTTGGTAGAGCGTGATGCTGATAATGCCAAGGTAGCAGGTTTAATCCCAGTACAGGACAGCTGCATATTCAGGTTGGATCAGATGATCTTCAGGGTCCCTTCCAACACTATGATCTCTGATTCTATGAATCTATAAGGCACCTTGATGAAGCTCAGTGGCAGAGCACCTGTTTTACATGCAGGAAGTCTATGGTTCTACCCCTGACATCTCCAGGCAGGGCTGGGAAAGGGAGCCAGTCTGAAGCCCTGGAGAGCCACTGCCAGTCACCAAGCTAGATGTCTGATTTGATGTAAGGCAGCCGCCTCTGATCCACTAGGATTATATTGGGGTCAGAATTAGGAGTGGACTTCAAGCATTCTCACACCAGTCACTGGATCAGAATTCCCACTGGACTGATCCAGGGGGATTTTGTACTTATTTGAATGCAATACCTGCCCCCCCCGCCCCAATATGGGGGCCTATCGTCACCCCTTCATGGGGTAAGCAAGGATTACAAAGGCATGTTGAATTTTTTGACTTTCAAATTCCAAGAATGAGGAGTGAGAAAAAGTTGGGGAATTCAAAATATATTTTGCTTAAGTTGCTTTAATTATTCTTGCTTGATAAGTAAAATTTGTGTAAAATTGCATAGAAATCATTAACAATGATTGCCAAGTACTTGCAGTTATATTATTAATTAATTAATTAATCAATTAGCATTATCTGACATTTTCAGAAGGTAAAATTAAATTTCTTTGGTTGTCTGAAAGCAGTTTATGTGTTTCTTCATCAAACGTACACTTATGAAGTTAACTATCGTCCAATCATAAAAACAATAGCAGATTTTAATTAAAAAGGTAAAGGACCCCTGACCACCAGGTCCAGTCGTGTCCGACTCTGGGGTTGCGGCGCTCATCTCGCTCTATAGGCTGAGGGAGCCGGCGTTTGTCTGCAGACAGCTTCCGGGTCATGTGGCCAGCATGACAAAGCCGCTTTCTGGCGAACCAGAGCAGCGCACGGAAACGCCGTTTACCTTCCTGCTGGAGTGGTCCTTATTTATCTACTTGCACTTTAATGTGCTTTTGAAACTTATTTTTAAGACCCCTCACTGAAGAAATTTATAAAAATTAAGTTTTACCTCTAAAATGACACACCCGAATAGATGACTCAGCCACAAGTCTGACCCTGTGAGAATAGTGACTCTGCAACTGGAGACCCCTCCTTGGATGGAACTGCCAAGATGCTCAGCTCACCCTTAGAAGACCTCTTGGACCAATCCATTCTGTAAAGGAAAGTGTTGCTCTCCCGATAAGGACACTGGCTCCCCCTAGCAAGCTGACAGATGTATTGTATTGAGCAGATGTATACCTGCCAGAGGTCCAACCTGGGAGGGAGGAAGCTTGGGATGCACAGGAACTCTGCTTATACGATATTGTATTAAACAGCTGCACAACATGGATAAAATGCAACTGGTGGTGATTTGTACCCCCCCCCCCGATTTAAAAAAGTCCAGCTCTCTCTCTCCCTCTCTCCCCTCCCTCCCTCCCCACTCTACTTGTTGGGTTGTTTCTGCATTATTGTGTGAGATACGGGATGCTAGTGGTGCTGTGGTCTAAACCACTGAGCCTCCTCACAACATTGCTCTGTCCCAGTTCCTGCCAACCTAGCAGTTGAAAGCACACCAGTGCAAGTAGATAAATAGGTACTGCTGCAGCAGGAAGGTAAACGGTGCTTCCGTGTGCTCTGGTTTTCGTCATGATGTTCTGTTGCGCCAGAGGCAGCTTAGTCATGCTAGCCACATGACCCGGAAAGCTGTCTGTGGACAAACACTGGCTCCCTTGACCTGAAAGCGAGATGAGTGCCGCAACTCTATAGTCCGGGGGTCCTTTACCTTTTACCTTTAATTGTTTGAGATACATTATTGCTATTCCTAGTTGGGTTGAGCTCCTGTATATTTAACAGTATATGACAGGCAGAAGCCTGCTAACTGTATTCTTCATTCATACCGTTGGGGGGGGGGATCTCTTAGATTTCTGCCTGCCATGCAGCTAAATGCACAGGAACGCTCCTTGGAAAAATAGTTCACATCTATGATTGTTATAGGCATTTTGCAGCTACATGACAGGTAGAAATTCAACAAAATTCATTCATATTTTTTTTCAAAATATAGTCCGCCCCCCAACAGTCTCTGAGGGACAGTGGGTGCCCTCTGGCTGAAAAAGGTTCCCCACCCCTGTCTTAGGGAATGGGGCAGCTGATAAGGCAATACTCATTTGCATCACAAATCAGAAAAGTAATCAACAGTGGGGGGGGGGGTAGGATGTCATGAACATTTGCATGCTATTGCATCAAGAAGGGTTACACACGTGTGTGTGTGTGTGTGTGTGTGTGTGATTTAGCAAAAAAAAAAGCAGTTAAATTCCTCTGGCTACATAAATTAAAGCTCTTTTATCTCAAGGCTAAGCAGCTCCCTGGAGCAGATAGGTGAACCCACTTTATTCTGCTGGTAATTGCTCAGTCTCCTTCACTCACTGCTTTGTAGCTATGATACTCTTGTAGAAACACAACAGAGGGAAGGGTTTTGAATATATCACTCAATAAGGAAGGTTCTATGTTCCATCTCTTAGCATGAAAACCTCAGCAGTTGGGAATCACGCTTTATCAGCCAGGAGAAAATATCCTCCTTGGAAAGATGGAAAGTGGCAAGAATGAATTAAAAGGTTAGGGTGGGTGGACTACCTTTGCTATGCTGTCCCCCCACCCCACCAGTCCTGGATAACTCCCCACCCTAACTTTTTTCATTTCAGCACCACAATCTTCTTTTCTGATGGTGGTGGGAAGGATACAGTTTGCTGCTGCCATTGTTAAACAGCTGGCTTTCAGAAAGCCATGCCTGTCTACTTCAGATGACAAAGATATCAGCCAGTAGATCCAGAACAACCTTCTGGCCACCCCTGATTTAGATGGCTATGCCTTCAATCATACATTCAGGCTAACTGGCCTTTTCCCAGCCCTTCCACCACCCTGGAACGAGGTGATTTGTGCCACTGATGTGCCTATCTTTCTATACAGCGGGGGGGGGGGGATGAGGGACATCCATGGATCTCCAGACGTTACTGGACTATGACACCCATCATCTCTGACCATTGGCCATGCTGACTGGGGCTGATGGGAGTGGGAGGGCCACAGCTCTCCCACCCCTGCAATATAAGTTCTCCCACCCCTGCAATATAAGTTCTTCAGAAAATATTGGACTTGTTCACCATAACAAGCCAATTTCTCCTACTACCTGCTTTGTGGGAAGCCAAACCCAGCCCACCAAGTTTATTTTCAAAGTTAAAGGAAAGGTGATTTGCTTCAACAAGCTGCACATCAGATGTCTCAATGGTCTTATGTTCGCAGGAATGCAAGGAAAAGCTAGTTTATGCATGCTTCCTGTAGCGAAGGAATAGGGAACTTGTGTCCCTCAAACTCACCATCAGTCCCAGCCAACATGGACAGTGGTAAGGGGGCAGGTTGATGGGATTTGTAATCCAGACACATCTGGAGGGCACCAGGTCCTTCACCCATGCTGGCAGTGCCTTTTCTTCTTCTAAAAACACCCTTGATTGCAAGGTTATCATATGACTGTGAGTGCCAATCATCCTGGGCTAGACTGAATTTTCCTCCCTGCCAGGAATGCTCATTTGAGAACAAAAAATGCTGGGGTCGAATGAGGCCAAAAAGGCTTTCTCTGCCTTTTTATGGGAGTTGCGAATGCAAACTAGATTAAACTTGCTCTGTGTTATTATCTGTCACATCTAAAGCACAAGTCTCCTTTCTACCACACAAAGCAGATTGCCTGAGAGAGAGAAAATGCTGCAGTCTTGCAAGCACACAACACATGCGCCTGTATCATGCTCTGATTACGGTTTCCACACAGTGTTTTCTTCAACTCCCTCTCCTGACATAAACCAGCACCCCACCCCCCTTCTGCCAGGAGGCACCTGTGTTTGATCTTCAAATGGAGCAGAGATAATCTGAAAGCCAAGAAATTACACGCTCCTCTTTGCGAATTCCAAAACCATCCCTTCCTCTGAGACCCAACAGCCACAGCAGCAGAAAAGAAGAAAATGTGTTTGTTAAATGGGGAGGGGGAGAGAGTATGCCACTGTATGGAGTTGCCGCTACAGTGCACATAAATATTGAATGCTGTGCTGAGCTCCCTCCTGTAGCATAATATGAAGTCAGATCTCAGATGGAGGGTATGTATAAACAGAGGTTCTGTTTCCGAAGGATTGGGTCTTTTTGGCTGAAGGTGGGATGTAGCATTTGTAAGGCAGTAGCTTTGGAAGTTCCTGGCCAGTATAAATGCATACTTATTTCTTCACCAGGAAGCAGGAAGTCATTAGATGGATTGCCCAGTAGATTTCCCCTTTAAATGCCACACCTGTCTTCAGGTGGGGGTGGGGGTGGAGGAAAGACATGGACTGTCCAGATAGCCAGGACTGGTCCCACTACAGAAGCTTTTCACCTTCCTGCTGCACACCACCAGCTCATACTCTTCTGATGCCAATGGAAGCTGGCCTTCTGCGTGGCCAGGGGCAGGGATAGCATCCCTCCTTGCGGCAGAGGCGGATTTAGGGCCCCACACCTAGGGGGCACTGCAGGTTATTGCAACCAAGACATAGTGAATTGAGCAGAATGGAAGGTGGGGAGGCACTGAATTTTGGCCTTGCACATGGTGCCACTGAAATGTGAAACAGCCAAGTCCTTCCCTGTTGTCAGCACTGTATTAAGATACAGTGAGGCCCCAGGCCACGTGGAGTTTAAGAGGTCCGTAGTGGTGCTAAAATCAATGCTATTTTTGGTATATATTTTTGGTCCTATCAGAACAATTGTGTCCGTTTTAGAGTCTCTTTCCCCAGTTTTCTTTAATTTTTTTTAAAAAACCAATTATGTAACTTGAAATTCAGTAAAAATGTCAACTTAGTGTAAGTTTTACTCAGCGTAGACCCACTGAAATTAATGAACATGACTTAAGTTAGGGCTATTAATTTCTAAAGGTCTACTATGAGTAAAATTTAACTGAATGCAAACCTTCATATTTAGAAGTCATTCATAGTCTGAGGCCCTAACCTGTTGTTTGCTTAGGTTGCCCATAAATCCAGCATTGCCTTCCCTCTCTGGGAGTGGGCTGTTTTTCACTGCAGCTGCAGTACAGGAGAAAGGGTTAGCCATCCCTCATGCACCATGATTTTGAGCCTAATCTCCACCCCCACCCTGCCTCAAAATCGTGGGGGAAGGTACAATTAATGCACTCACAATTATATTATTCTTTTAAGTGTCCATTCGGGAACCTTTTCTCCATCAAATATATATATATATATATATATATATATATATTATATATATATATATATATATATATAAATGTTCCCATTGCGTGTACGCCAGAAACCTATGTTCTCCATAACTGCTGCACCAAACAGCATCAAATTAGGACAAAGCGTAACTTGACCATCAAGGAAGGATCTGGCATAATAAAAATTAAAAAAACCACACCTGTCATACCTAAAATAAAGGATAAAGGGGGGGAGTGGCGCGCCTATTATACCTCACCAGCAAAAGGAATGAAGACTCCAACAGCATCCAATAGAAAGGCGGATTGCCTGCTGACGTCATCAGACCTGCGCCGACAAATAATGCCCCGTCCACCATTTTATAACTGCCATCTGTAAGCACCCAAGGACTTTCTGACACAAACTGCTTAGTGGAAATGTGGAAAAAAGATGGAGCAGGAGGCAGGGCAGTTGCGGAAGAGAGGGGGGAGGAAATAAATGCGGGAGCGAAATAAGCCCAAGGCTGCCTGAGAGGTCGCAGTTAGTAAGACCGGCTCTGAGGGGATTTTGTTGCTGGGACTGGGGTGGGGGAGAATGCTCTTTTTAATGGCGTAGAGCATGGGGCCAGTTAATTGTGAGGAGGGGGGTCTTTGTGGGGGGTGCGCTTTTACAGTAAAAAAAACCACAGCAAGGCCCGCAGTAGGCCTCCATAAGGTGCCCAGTGCCCTCACTTAAAATGGCCGCTGCACACTCACAGGCATTTTAAAATTTCCCAAGTGCCCTCACCTAAAATGGCCACCGCAGCTTCGCATGTTCAACACACACAGTCCCAAGTGATCAATACCACCGACCAATGTGTTCTTTTATGTAAAATGCATCTCTGGGTTATTTGTGGGGCATAGGAATTCGTTCATTCACATGGTCTGAGGGACAGTGGACCGGCCCATGGCTGAAAAAGGTTGCTGACCCCTGCTCTAGAGGGACAGGGAAGAACGAAAACAGGAGCTTCCAGAATACTTTCGGGGTCAGAATTTTAAAAAGCAAAAAACCCCACAGCAACGCGTAGCCGGGCCAGCTAGTTCTCTATATTGCTTCTGGGCAGATTTGCTTAACACGGCAGTTGTGCAGCGTCTTCAGACGTTGTAGTGGTTCTCGTGGCTCAAAACCAAAGAGACAGTTTTTATAAAACACATTTTTCTCCATGATTATTCCTAAGCCTATATATCTCACAAAAGGTGTATTTGTAGCTGACTTTAAAAAAGGAAATGCTGCACAGTTCAGATCATTGCTAAATGGGTTGTGCCATCTCGCAGACTCTGTTTGGGTTAAGTCCCTTTCCCATACAATCTGTTTAATCCTGCTTGGTGTCTAGTAGCATGTTGGAGTTGTGAGTTTCTGGGATCCTGCTGGAATGGTTTTTGGTCTGCTGGAGTTACAGAAGGGGAGCCTGGTAGTCCAGCAGTACTGTATTCTAGTTCCCATGACAACACCCTCTTATGTTTCCTGGGTGACAGAGCCGCTCCAAATTAGGTACCCTGTGTGATGTGTAAAATATTAGAGGCTGTGTCAAATGTTTGCCTATTTAGCTTTCTACTTAGCAAAAGTCATGTTTTTGAAGGGGAAGATGAATCCTGAACACACCCATAATGTTGAAGTCATGGAGGGTAAATGAAGCAGTCCTCAGAAAGTATTGCCCTTATTCTTAACACAGTGTTGTGCACCAACACTATCTCCAAGAGGTGCAAGATTCCAGGGGTTCCAGCTGCTTACCCAGGGTTTGTTTTTTTCCTTTTGGGAATGAGGCATGGCAGAGACTGTGGTGTCTTTATGATATATGGCTTATTTACACATATATACAACCTGAGCCTACAATGGAGGGGTTCCCAGCATCAACACCCTATTGTTTCTTTGATAGCTGCAACCATGGATTCAATCAGAAATCAGCCATGTCTCTCTGACCCTCTGCTTGCTGCTTTTTCCTCTCCCTCACATCACACAAAACTAAACTTTGAACTCTGGGTTTTGTTCTTATCACCATCTCATTGCTGGAGGAGGGACACCACCCATTTGTCACCCACAGTGGCTCAGAGTGGGGGGCTGAGGGGTGCATGGCCCGGGTGCATTTTGGGGAGGGGGCACAACTAGGTGCCCCCTTGATAGGCTCTTGTCATTGGAACCTGGCTCTGGTGGGTGAGGGAGCTGCTGACCCAGTTTCCTTGCACCCGGCTGCAGTAGCTCCACTCCCGGGTCAAGCCTGACCTGGGGGTGGAGTGCAGGAGAGTCAGCAGCAGTGCTACCTCTCTCCTCAACTGGGCTATGTGTGTACTTGGCTGCAGCTCCACTCCTGGGTCAGGTCTGATGTTCAGATTTGTGATGTTCAGATTTAGTATTCAGATGTCTTTTTCTGCCTCCCTCCTGTCCTGGGTAAAACTGATTAGCGGATGAGTTGGCAGAAAATACCTCTTTGGGTCCAATGAGGGAAATATTTTCTGTATTGATTTTATTTTATTTTTTATTTTTTGGTTAAAAGTCAGAAGCAATGCTCAGTCAGTCCTGAATGCTGGTTTGCACATTCATCAGTCATTCTTTTACATTTTCTCAGACCCATTGGGCTCCTGAAGTGAGTTGCAAAGTTCTGCAAAGGCCTGTGGTCCTGTGCCTCATTCAGCACCTTGAGCTGCAGATAACCCTAATCCCAGAAAAGTACAACAAGGAGAACCATAGAAACACAATAAATTGAACTGAAGAGAAGCAATTTAATCCATAAAATGAAACATTCCAAAAGTTTAATGAACCGCCACCACATTATAACAACATTATGGAAGAACTCCACTCAATACACTCTGAGAATCCCTGGGAGTTTTCTCATCCATGCTATCCTTTCCCCAAATAATCCTTGGAATTGTAGTTTGCCTCCACAAAGCTATAGTTCCCAGCACCATTACACTACAGTTCCCAGGATTCTTGAGGATAAGCAGTGTTCTTTAAATGTATGATGCAGATGTGACCACAGATAAATATGGCACATGTCCTGTCAGATAAAGCCAAAGCTTCCCAGCAGCAATACCTGCGACTGAAATGGCACATTGTTCATCAGCAGGATCATGAACTAACCCTGAAGCTGCATCTGTGGATGGCTCTATTTGCACATTACAGTTTTCTCTTTGTGCATGACTTCCTGGGGGGCAGCTAAGGGCGTTACTTGCACCTATTTTGAAACAAGTGAACTAGGTTTATCTCCTGACTGATTTGGTGACTCTGCCTGGCTTGCCAAAATTATGCCCCCTTCATCATGGCATGATTCTGTCTGCTTCTCTATTAACGCATTGCTCTTTCCCCCTCCCTTGTGTCTCCTCTCCACACATACAAATCCTTCTCTCCCAGAAATTGATGAAGACCGGCTCCCCAACCCTCTTTTGAAGGTATGTATGGCATTTATTATTTCATTTACCCAGCAGAATTGGGTGCAAAAGTATAGCCTGGATAGTACCATTTCAAGCTGTAAATACAGTTTTAAGGCACCCCCCCCCAATGAAAATTCCACATGCACATAGAAAAATGAAATGTCAGTGAAAAGGTTATAGCAAAACCTTCTCCCTGGTATGCTAGCATTCTATGTGAAGAGGATGGGGGGGTTGTTTGTTGGCAAGCATTGACACAGGCAACCTTCTCCCACCAGTCCAGGAAACGCTTCATAGCTTGATCGTATAGTAAAGTGGTCTTTATTTAACATTAATTTGGGGAGTGAGATAGAAAGAATATTATCTTTCTAAGCCAATCCAAGTGCTTGGAAGGGTGCCTTCTGGTGCTCACCAAAAGTCTTGCCATCATCATCACCAGCTCCACCACCTAATGCACACCCTTTCATTTCAGTTGGTAATCATATAGGTCCTCAGAAGAGCTACTGATCTCATGGTAGGAGGACAGAAGGAGCATTCGCCACTGCTGCTCCTCTTCCTTGACCTAAGAAGCAGTGGCAGGAACAATGTGCTTGAAGGAGAGTGCCGTGATGGTGCTGGTGGCAAGATCTGGTGTGGATGGGTAGGGGGGAGCTAACACTTCTTATCTGGTTTGGATTTTAATGTAGCCAGGGAAAAATTCCTGGCCTTGATATAGTTCCTAATGTGGCAAGTTTTAGGAGCTGCCAAAATTCTTCTCCAAACTTAGAGAGGTTTACCAGCCTCTTCCACCTCCTATTGTCAGCTGATGGGCATGTGGGGGCTCACCTTGTACCATCAAAGGAGTAATCCAGAATGCACCTTAAGTTCCCAAATGTTCCTTTGAAGCCCCACCCTTAACCACCTCACACCTGATGCCATAATTGATGTCGGGTGTAAGATGGGCTTCCACAAAACAGTCTCACAGGCCAAATGGGGAGGCCTGGCAATTTGGCCCATGTGCCCACAGGCTGCTCACCCCTGCTTTAAGAGCCCCATAGTGAGTAGAAAGTCAACAGGTGATGGCTTTCCTGACAGTGAATGGGAGCCCTTCAGCTGCTGGATTTCTAGTTGTCACACAGCTCAAGGAGAAGCTGGTGGCACTTGCCACATCATCCCTCCATGGGAATGGACAAATCAGGCACACTTTCTGGTTTGGATCTCGAAGGGAGGGGCTGCAGGTGGGGAGGGACTTCTTCCGGCAAGTTTTTGCTGCGTATGTAGACTAAAGGCACCTGCCCATCAGGGAGTGGCACTTTTTCTCCAGATGGACTGGGCCCATCAGAGAGGAGAGGCTGCATTTTGAGAGGCCTTCTTCTCACTGAGCATCTTCTGTTTCATTCCTGAACTGGCAGGACCCAGATATTCAGGACGTAGCTAAAGTTTTGCTCCAGAGTTTTCTACCTAGGGGCTCATCAGGTATTTTCACCTCTCCCCCCCCCCACCCCCACCTTTCTTTACAGCCAGGAATGTCGATGTCTCCAAGGCAGAGGAAGAAGGTTTCTCGCACCACCCCCACCATGAAAGGTAAGACTGGCTCCAGTTTAGGGACTAGTTGACTCCAAGTGATGGGCCCTTAATGGTTCTTGCCACTACCCAGCATGCTTCACTCTGGGAATGAATGGAGGTTGTTCTTAACTTCGTACCGATATTGCCTGTGCTTTGAAAGCAACAAGCTCTCTCGCTGCCTTCCCACCCTCTGAAAGGCTTGGCACAATGTCTTTCTCTGCACTCTAGAGAAGATCAAGAGTTCTGTCAGTGAGGTTCTGTGCAGGATAGGCTAGACCCCTGTGTCTTCCCCTCTCCATCAGCTTGGAGATGGGGGAGAGCGCTGGGGCTTACAGCCACAGCTCCTTCAAATGGCAGCATGTTTCACCCCCACAGTATTTCCCCCTTCTCTTTGTGAGGTAATGGCAGGGTCAGTAGCTGTGATGGCCTGGGAGTCAGACTCAGATGCTGAACCGGAGGGATCCCAGCCTGCACAGGATTCCCCGCCTCCAGAACCAGCTGAGCAGGGCCAGGGCTTGAGCCTGAAGGATCCCCACCTGTGCTGGATCCCCAGGTGCAGGCATCAGCAGAGTCTGCTCTGGCTCCTGATGGGAGGGAGGACCCATTGCCTGCAGGTGCTCCACTCCCAGCCTCATCAGAGGAAGCTGAGGCAGCCCCTGGGTCCAGTAACCCACCAGCCTCTCCTGAGCTGCAGAGGCTCAGGGCAGAGAGGCGAAGGGAGCTAAGTGCTTACAGGAGGAGTGCTCACCTCCAGGCCCGGAGGAGAGGCGAGTCTCCAGAGGATCGGGGCCGCCCTAAGCATAGGGCCAGATAAAAGCCAGCCAGCCCCAGCCCAAGTTGCATGAGCAACTTAGCTGCAAACGTATGCTTGACCTGCAACCTCGTGCCTGCACCTGCCTTGGACCTTGACCTGCTCCCTGCCTCGCTCCCCGCCGGACTGACCTCCTTTGGACCCCTAGATCCAGGACTGGACTTGGACCTCACATCACGGACCAACCCCCGGGGCGAGCACAGTAGCCAGCACAGCTTTTTGTCTGGCTGTCGATTGACCAGGGCTTGCTAAAAGCACTGAAGGCTGTTTTTTCAAAGGTGTGCACGCACATGCGCACACACAGACACACTGCTATGTCCCTTGCTTGGCAGTATCCCAGGAATGCCATCCTGTGATTAATGACATGGTCGTTTAAAAGAGATTAGGATTTATTTTTAAACAAGCATCCTCCAATTATAGGGCTGGAAGGTACCTTCAAAGGTCATCCAATCCATTCTGTTCCCCCAAACTGGTCTTAAGCCCATTGGCACGTAAACAGCACCAGGCGGGTGCTTCTCCCAACCTATTTTTACAAATGCTCATTCCTGGCATTGCTCCAGAATGTCCAACTCTTAAAGAGGTGATCTACACCCATGGAAGACCCTCATCTGTCCCCCCCCCCGTGGGTCTCTACCAATTTAAGGTGGATTCCTGCGTGTAGAACAGTTGCCAACCTGATCTCTGCTTGTACTGAGGGGTTTAGTTATTTTTCACTCATGCAAACCCACCCACTCCCATTTGCAGCTGAACGTTCTAAAGTGCCCACAAAGATGTCTTGTGTGGTTCTTCTGCATGTGTGGATGGGTTCTAAGTTGTCTTTGTGTTTTTCCATCTACAATTTTCTCCTTTCTGTCTGACTAAATGTGTCTAGTCCCCCCCTCCTCCTTCTGCAACCTTCCCTCATAAATTTTGCATTGAACCACTTTATCTTTTGCATTGCTCTACATTCCCTCCCATTTGCCCACCCTGCTGTTTTTTAAGCCTTGCAGAGCATTGTGTATTGCAGAGCACAATTCTCAGGCTGTGACAGGGTCACAGGATCCATTTTGGAGCACAGAGAGATCAGGATCAAAAGAGGAACAGTTTCCCTAACTAGAGGTCATTATGACTCGTGGGTGATGGAGAAATTCTGTTTTCCAGAAAACAGGTTCAAGTTCTGAGAACCAGGATTCAAGGACAAATGTTCATATACTAGTTGGAAAGAAGAAAGGTCATTAGGCATTGGGTCAAAAAGTGTGATAATGGCACGGGCAGTGTGCTCCTATGCATATCTGGTCAGAAGTGAGTCCTGCTGAGTTTAGTGGGACTTGGCCTCTTCTAAATCCATTCTGTGGTTTACCCCAACCCTCTGGAACAGATTGGGGGGGGGGCACAGGGGGCAGGAGAGGAGAGGGAGAAAAACTCCTGGTACACGGGCAGAAATCCTTGCACCAAAGGGACCATTTCGTTGGCCACAACCCTGTGTCCCCAGATGTTGGGCTACAACTACACCTTCCTTCAGTCCCCAAGTCATCAGAAGGCACTGCCTACTGGCAGCCGAATGTTTCTCAATGAGCAACTCTCCCTTTTTTACAACTGGGCTTAAAAAATTAAATGTGTGCACAGGAAACCGCCCCAGACCCTTTAAATTTCATGCTTTTCATCCTCCCCCTTTCAGAGCTCCAGCTGATGGTTGAGCACCATCTCTGCAAGCAGCAGGCAGATGAGGAGGATGTCAGCACTGGGAGCCAGGAGCCACACAGCCCAAGCTGCTGCCCTCATGCCAACTCAGACCCTGGCCACAGTCCTGGGAGTTGCCCTTTGGCCCAAGCCCATGCTCAGCTGGGCATTCAGCAGGGGGAGCCCGCTGGCCTGGAGGAACGTGAGTATGTTTCAATCAACTAGAGGCATTAGCCACTTTTCCTAGCTAGCATGGGTGAAGGGAGTTGTCGTCCAAAACATCTGGACGGCATCAGGTTGATGAAGGTTAGCCTACATTTTATGCTTTATTTTAGGGTTGCCATATTTTGAAGAGCAAAAAAGAGGACACATTTGCCAACTTCTACTTTTAACTATGGATAACTATGACGGCACTCATTTTACATACCCATGAAAAAGAGGGCATGTCCTGGAAAAAGAGGACATATGGCAACCCTACATTTTAATCCCATAGAACTCAATGGGGGCATAGGGGTCTTTTCTGATTTGTGCAGCCCTTTATCTGCATAGCACCACCCTGGAATCTGTTGCTGTTGTTGTTGTTGTTGTTGTTGTTTTTAAATTGGTCCATGTAATATGATCGATCCGTGTAATATGATCGCTCCATGACAGCCTGTGTGAAAGCAAGCTGTGCATTAACACGGTGCTGTTGCAGATCATGCTAATAGCCTGCCCACTCTGCAGCAGGCAGCCTGAATGCCAAGTCATGCCAAAAAATCCTTTGTCTAATAAGGAGATCAAACAGTGGCCTCTAGCGGCCGTAGTCCAAAATTATAGCCGAGCTTTGCTTGACTCCTCTCTCTCCCTCTCCCTGCATGTATGTGTGTGTGTTGAGGGAGGCCTTCCTGGAGGGAAGCGTTTTGATCCACTCCCTGTCTTGATAAATGTTTTATCAGGGATGTTCTCTCTAACAAGCTCTGCCCAAGCCCCTTGTCAAATATTCATCGTGTGAGCGTGTCCTGCAAAGTGCTGCGGCTGGATGATGGGCTCAAAACAGCTGTGGCCTCCCCTTTGACATTTCACAGAAGAGGGAAGGTGGCTGCTCTTGTTTTCCATTATTAACAGGACTTCAGAGTGCAGCAGGGAACAGACAAAAAGAGCAAACTGGTTCCCTATAGACTTGTGTCATGTCCCACCGAGGGTGGTGAGTGGGGTTCTCCCCCAACACTAAGCTCAAGTAATATATGTTTTATTATTTCCCTTGGTTGAAAACTCACAGCTTTTGAGGAGTATGCTATAGGAAGCTGTCATTCAAGACATAACAACTGGAACTTCAGCCAGAGCCATCCTAACCGTAGTCAGACTAGGGGACTTCCTGGGGTGTCACCACTGGGGGCTTGCCTCAGCTTTCTCCTGGAGAAAGAGACCGTTGCCTGCACCTCTGGAGGAAGGGCATCCTTGGCAGAGGCTTAGCTGCTGGGCTGAAATTGCCCTTGTCCGTTCCTGGGGATTCAACCAAGAGCCACCTTTATCTCCCCCAGCCACCCTGGGGGGAACCACAGCTGGAGGAAGTAAAAAAAAGTGGCAGGCATTTGACCATGTTTCTCCTAATGAGCTTGGCTTTGGGGGCAAAATAAAAAATAATAAAAAAGGCAAAACAGCCCCGAGATGTTTGGGCTATTTTATGAGAAAGGGTGTGTGTGTGTGTTATATGGGAGACTCAACAAGAACAGTTCTTCTTTTGCTTGCCCCAAGTAAGAACATAGGAGCTCAGCTGGATCAGGCTAATGGCCCATCTGGTCCAGGTTTCTATTCTCAGAGGGGCCAAGCAGATGTCATGGACAGCCTGCTCCTCTATGAATTTATCCAGCCCTCTTTTAAAGGCATCAAAGTTGGTGGACATCCCTGTATCTTGTGGGAATGATTTGCATAGTTTAACTATGCACTGTGGGAAGAAGTGTTTAATTTTGCCTGACCTAAATTTTCCAACCTCCAGCTTCTTTGGATGTCCCCAAGTTCTAGTGTTATGAAAAATGGAGAAAAACATCTGCCTATGAACTTTCTCCTTGCTGTGTATAATTTTATATACATCTATATGGTGCTGGAGGAGACTCTTGAGAGTCTCATGGACTGCAAAAAGATCAAACTTATCCATCCTTAAAGAAATCAGCCCTGAGTGCTCACTGGAAGGACAGATCCTGAAGTTGAGGCTCCAGTACTTTGGCCACCTCATGAGAAGAGAAGACTCCCTGGAAAAGACCCTGATGTTGGGAAAGATGGAGGGCACAAGGAGAAGGGGACGACAGAGGATGAGATGGTTGGACAGTGTTCTCGAAGCGACTAGCATGAGTTTGGCCAAACTGCAGGAGGCAGTGAAGGATAGGCGTGCCTGGCGTGCTCTGGTCCATGGGGTCACAAAGTCGGACACAACTGAACAACTGAACAACATTGTGTCCCTCCTGAACACACCTTTTTTCTAATTCCAGAGGGTGCATTATAGAGAAACAGAGTTGTGTTATAAAGATGGTTTGTGTGTGTGTGTGTGTGTGTGTGTGTGTGTGAGAGAGAGAGAGAGAGAGAGAGAGAGAGAGAGAGAGAGAGAGAGAGAGAGAGCGCTCTGGTTGACTGAATGAATTGTACAATCACAATAGTAAAGGACTGGTAAAAGAGGTAGCATGTTCCACTTTTCAGCACTTCCATAGACAGAATAGAGGTTTCTAATCTATGTAACTGATAGATGTCCAGGAATCTTGAGGGTGGGATTCAGTCCAGATTAAGGAATGTGCAGCACAAATTTAAATGTGATTTAAATTACAAGGATTTAAAATGAAACTGAGAAGATGTAAATCCAGTGGCTTGTCTTGTAATAGGACACAGTGGTGGGGAGTCCAACATTCTGATTTGCGTAAGGCAGCATCAACAAGACTCTTTTGAGCTAGCCGTATTTTTAATACATACTGGCCCAGTAACACGAAGCAGCAAAAGACAACACACCCAAAGCAAAATTCATTCTCCTTGCAAGAACCTAAATATTCTTTGATGTCTTGAATTATGGTTAAAAGAATGGTTGTTCTGGTTCCTTTTTGATATTTTGTAAGAGCATGATTCAAAAGAGGTTGAGAGTCAATGGCATGAAACGGCCATTCCTAAGAGATGGAAGAAGCTGCAGTGCCCAGTCAGTTAACCTGGCGCTCTTAAGAACGCCACCCTATGGCACTACATACATAGAGCTGCATGAGTAAATTATGGGATAGAGGTGTATGCATTGTGCAGGTGATTCTGTGTACCTGCACATGGGGGTTTCCTGTGCACACTTCCCCCACCCCTGCTTTTGTCAAATCACAGTGCCCCTTGCATTGTCAGAAGGCTGCAATTTGTGTGACGGCACAGAGAACTGATTTTGGAAATGAAGACCTCACTACATGATTCTCTCTGAACCTTTCTCAATGATGGTCCATGCACCCTACCCCGATAGCTGGGTTGGGGAATCTATGGCCTTCCAGATGTTGTTGAATTAAAACTCCCATCAGCCCCAGCCAGCGCAGCTAATGATCAGGAGGGTGGAAGTTCTATTCCAGCAACATCTAGAGAGCCACAGGTTCCCCACAGCCACCCTACAGACACATTCATCACTCTTGGGACACCTGCCTTTACCCATTCTCCAAAGTAGCATACACAGCCTACCTGCCTGCCTGCCTTTAGACTTTGTATGGGGTTTCTTAGCAACCTCAGAACCTGTTTCGAGCCTTCTTGCCTCACTTCTTCACTCAACCCAATTTCTGGGCCTATTATCCCTTCGTTCCCCCACCTTTTCAGATGACTGCACCCATCTCTACTCAGCGCCTGTGGCTGATCCTTCCTCTTCCAAAGCCAGAATGTTTATGAACATTCCATGATGGGCATTTGTCCACAAAACGTCTCTGTGCATATAGGCAGCTACATGCACATAGCAACCCACTCCCACCAACATTTTCTAAACACATGAACATTGAAGCTGAGGTGGTGGGCACTTTCCTGCTTTCATGTGCACGCATGTGGTTTCAACACCAGGAAGGGGGGGCTCTTCTGAACAGCCCTGTTGCAGCTATTCAGTCAATAGTTATCGAAGGCACACAAGTTGCAAAGGTAAAAATGTACACTGTTATAGAATATTGATCAAATGGTTACAATTAAAAAAAAATGTACGTTACAACTTTCTCTGTTACCCTCTATTAAAGAAATCACTATCACACTCCCTGTTCTTTTCCCATAGACAAAACGCTCCAACATCTTAATTTCCAATTTCTTAAGGAATATACTTGATGCGGTCTAGGCTTAATTAGCAGCATTAAGATACTTTTCTCTTCTTTTACTTTTTTGATCCCTTTGCTGGGGAAACCCAGCCAGATGGGCAGGGTATAAATAGTACATTATTAAATATTATTATTAATATAAATAATTATAATTATATTTGCACACCCTTGCAATCCTTTGCATGCATGGAGCTTCCAAAGAGTTGTCTGCTCACTTTAATGGAGGTAATGGCTTCTCAAGTAACAAGAGGTGTGCATCTAAAGTTTTTCTGACATGGTTATAGATGGGGGGAAGCACACATGCTAGAGTTCAAAATGCCCACGTGGCCATATGGATTTGGGGAGAGGGGGCTGGCTATGACTGGGACTTATTGTCACGACACACTGAGGTTAACATTCCCAGTGAGCTTCCCATTATTTATTATTTATACCTTCCCAAATCTTCCCTGAGCAGTTCCAACCAATTGAGAATCTCTCCGTGCATATATGTAGCGAGAAGTAAGTATAACTGTGTCTGCTTATTAACAGTGAATCTCATCTGGTATGCCTTTACTCAGTGACCCAGTTTAGAGAGATTTCTCTGGAGCTGTTTTGACAGACGTTCTTTGGTGTGTTTTTTTTTTGTTTATTGTTCTCTATATGCCGGTATCATCTGCCAATGTTGCTGTTCTCCCTGTTCCGCTCCGCGGCTTGATTGTTTTGTGAATCAATTAAAAAAATCCTTCCATTTCCTCATGGACTTTATGACAATTGTTTTGTGCAGAAGGAAGTGTCACGGGAGCTTGCTGCGCAGAGAGACCCAGTAATGTGAAGCCAGACCTGTCCTCAGAGAAGCAAGGAGTTCATATACCACCGGAGAGCTCTGTGGAGCAGAAGCTGGCCAAGGAGTATGTACAGCTGTCCCTCTTAGTTTGGGGAGGGGCTGGGAAAAGGGAGATAAAGGAGCCAACTCTGCTCTGAATAGAACGGATACCCAGGGGTATATTATACCAATTCTGAAATTGCCGTCATTAGTGATATATATGAGCTTTCATGTGCATGCACACGAAAGCTCATACCAAGAACAAACTCAGTTGGTCTCTAAGGTGCTACTGGAAAGAAATTTCTATTTTGTTTCGACTATGGCAGACCAACATGTCTACTCACCTGTAATTAGTGATATATAGTCTTCCTTTATGAGCTAGGGAAAGTATTGCAGGAAAAAGCCTTTGACTATGCTGAATGTTTACCTCTTTGGGGTTTGGAAAGTGAAAGTAATTTGCGATTCCCCTTTCTCTTGCTCCTTCATAGCTATTGTTTCCCCAGTCTGTTGCTGCTTCAGCTTGCTTTCCCCAGGCTTAGGGCTTTCCTCCCCCACTTCCTTCTTGTAATCCAGGTCAGTGATGGCTTAGCAAAACGAAGTTGATTTAGAGTGAAGCTGATTTAGAGTGAGGTAGCGCTTCCTGGAGCAGCTTTGCCCTTCCTTGGAATAATGGGTGAACACCTTTTGCCCCATTTTTTTTTTAAAAGATCACCTGTAAAATACCAAAATCCTGGAAGAGGTGGACGGTTCAAAGCTGCTGGATTTTGCGTGTGTTCAAACAGTAGTTTCACATTTTCAATTGTTTCTTTCAATCAGTTATTTCTAGCGTTTCCCCCCCTACCCCCCACGCCTCAGGAGAACAGGTTAAAATGTGATAGCAAATAACACCCATTCACTTGGAATTTTAGCATTTTCTGAAATGCAACGCAAATGTTGGCCCAGATGAATAGGGGCACTGTATATCCCAGAAACGCATCAAGATCTCTCTGCACATAGTAAGGAAGAATAAACCCATAGTTCTGCCTTGGTGCATAGTAACCCTAATATGACCTGCTATATGCACAGCAAAGAAATTCCATATGTTGGCACACATGCAGGGCACTGAGCAGAACATTGATGCAATTTGGATACTTTATTCTGCAAGGGGTATGCATATCTTAACATAGGGATGGATGAGTATCAATACCAAAATAATGGGTTGTGGCCAATGTTAGTCCTACTTGGAGTAGACCCATTAAAATGAATGGATAAGACTACCAGGTCTATTAAGGTAAATATGTCTACACAACTTGGTGGTCAACCCCAACCCCCCTTTTCCTGTTTTCTAAACTTAAAAACATGTCATACAGCCTTTTACACATAGGAATGGCACTCAGGGCAATATTTGAAAATGCTCATTCAGATATTGCCGCGTGAACCACCTCTGTGATTCTTCAGTTCACGCATTTCAGCACTGAGCAACCGAACAGGAAAATGGGTTTGAGAGCTATGCCTAAATAAAGGCAGCATGTCCAGGGGGGACAGAGGATGCTCTGGGGTTCTGTGGGGTACAAAATCATCATAATAAAATATTTTGCTGTGCATGTGCAAGCAAGCTGTATTGCAGATCAAAAGGCCACAGGTGCCAGGCCACCTGCATGACCTCTGACACAATGCAGACACATGCAGCTGAAAGTCCCGCAGTGATAAAAATCATTGGATGGTGTGTGAGAGTGGGGAGAGAGAGAGAGAGCGTGTGTTAGCTCTGCGGGTATCAAATTCCCTTTGTGGATGCCTGGATTATGAAGTTTCACTGTGACTTCAATTAGTTCTCCTTTCAGCTTAGATTAGTTCATTTCAGATCAAACTGGTCAGGGGAAAGGTTTGGTTGCTTCACTCAAGCCCAGGCTTAATGAAAACTGAAAGGGACGTTCTTTGTACTTTAGTATACTGAGAATGAAGATACAACGTGGGCCCCAGGGGAGATGCAGAAACATGCAGCAGACTTGGCACAAGTCTTCACTCTCTGGCTCCTGCACACCTGAGTTCCTACCTGTACCCAGCAATGTGTTGTCTTAACACAAAGCACAAGCAGGACAGAAGCAGGGGAGATTTAAAGGTTCTTTGATGCATTCAGGCACCACTAAAAGTGATGACAACCCTCTTATTATCATTGGACAGTTGGACTACTGTGTTAAATTTACCAAGGGCTGTGATTAGCTTGGTCTCTATATTTAGCCAAGGGGCAATTTTAGAGATTCTACTGGATCATATCAAAGGTCTGTTGCTGAGCCAACAACCCTCCCCACATTGTTCTTTTCCCCTCATGGTTGGATGTTCAGAGGAATGTTGCCTCTGTTCAGCTGAGGCTGGGAGGAGTTCTGATCCAAAAATGTGGAGGGTACCAGGCTGGCAAAGTCTGCTTTAAGAGGGTCTGTTGAGCTTATATAGTTCATAGCTGTTAATAGGCTTGTCCTCCAGTGAGTTCACAGAATCACAGAATCACAATCAATAATTGTAGAGCTGGAAGGGATCCATGAGGATCATGTAGTCCAGTCCCAGAGATTAAGAGTCTCATGTTCTACCAACTGAGCTATAAGGGGTCTAATTCCTTCTTAAAGCTATCTAACCCTATGGCTTTAAATTCCGTTGCATCTTACATGCAAGAAAGAACATCTCTTGCCAATCAATTCCATTAGGTGACCCTAAGTCCTAGTATTATGAGCCATGAAGAAAAATGCATCTCTGAACTCTCTCCATGCCATGCATAATTTCATATACTCTGTCCTCACCCACCCATCCAAAATAGTCTCACACTCTTTAGCGTTTTCTTACAGCAGAGGTGAAGAACATTTGGCCCTCCAGCTGTTGTTGGACCACAATCCCCATCTGCCCCAGTCAGCACAGCCAATGGCTAGAGATGATGGGAGTTGTAGTCCAGCAACATCTGAACAGCCACAGGTGAGCTATCCCTGCCTTTTGTAAGGAAAACGATCCAAACTCTTGGTTTTTGTGATTGTCTGTTTCTACATCTTTTCCAGCTCCTAGATGTCCCTTTTTCAGATGAGGTGATCAGAAGTAATGATTGAAATAGGTATCGGACAAGATAGCAAGCACCTTTGACGCATTTTCCACAGAATAATTAAACCCTTGTGCATATCCCAGCTCCACTTTGAAACTAACCTTGCTCTTCAACAGCCATTCTGAAGAGCCTGTTCTACAAACTTTGTTTGCTTGTTTGTTCCATAGGTGATGCACTGCTTCAAGAATGGAGATTACGTCCGAACACAGGCGGAGCTCATGTCTACATACTGGAATATCACACAGCAGTTTTCGTTAAAGAATTTTTTTGGTTGTTTTTTTTAAGATTTCAATGGCTGTTCAGATGTTTGTAATGTCCCTCCCCCCTTTTTTTAAAAAAATGAAATGTCCAATGGCCTAGGGGAGGATGTCTATTCAGTTTTCGGCTTGGGCTCATGTTTTAGGTGTTGAAGTAGAAAAAGGTGAATCAGCCTACAGCACTAGAGAGTATATTTGTTAGTTAGCAGAGCTGGAGAAATCTCCATATTGTACATTTATCACTGGCCCAGTTCTCCAGAACAGCAGATGAGTTTGTAAAGTCTTATGCCTGGAGCTGAACCACTTAAGAGCTGGAGTGAGGCACCTGGCTGTGCACTCCAAGCACACATGATAGATTTCTTTATGCCAAGAACTGCAGAGAATTCTAACTTGGCTCTTTCTCTGATGTGCCATTTTTTATATACAAATATTTTGTTGTAGTAGTAGTCGTTGTTGGGTAGAAGAGCATTCAGTCATGTAAGCTTCCACCTGCAGTCTCACTTATGTAGTACAGCTCAAAAATAGGTTTGCCATTATTTCATCTGCTGTGGGAGAGATCTAGGCCACCAGCTAGATGATTTTATTCCCTTAGACCTCGTTTTTCTATACTCTACAATGATGTTTTCCTAGCCGTCTAATACTGATTTCTACAATTTTTTATTGCTTTCTACTGTAGCCATAAGTAGGTGCAGGCTGGGAAAATCTGCAGCTCCTCCTATCATGCTTTGGAAGGAAACTAGGATGGGAACAGTAAGTAGAGCAGGAATGGGGGAACCTCCAAAAGTAGTTGGGACTCCATGTCCCATTAGGCAGTCAGGGATGATGGGAGCTATAGTCCAAAATATCTGGACAGCTATCCAAAAGCTTCCTGCCTATAATGTGGGGGGAATCTGAACAAATGACAACCTCCTCTTTATTCCTTCTCCAGCTGAGCTGTCCTTTCTTTGGGAGTGACAAGATACAACAGTGCCTTCTGGGAGAGAGCAGCAGGTTTTCCTCCCTTGAAACAACCTACAGGCCTCAGTCGTGTGTGCATAACCTCCAGGATTTGTCACACATTAAACAAAAAAAAAAAGTCTGCTTATTTCCTGGGACGTTAGAGTAACAGTCGTGAGTGCTTGAAATAGCTGTCTATTTTTTCTCCTTATGCTGGACATAATACCAGTATTTTGAATTTTCCTCTTAAGTAATAGCAAACGCAGTCAAGACTTCCCTGTCATAAAGAAACCAGTTGAATGCAGCCTAGACGAAGGAGCGGAGGACAGCTCAGTGACTCTTGCAGTGTTTTAAGCCAAAGCCTCAATATGACATGGGCCTTTATCCTGTCAGCCTTCTGTAAGTCAGCACCATTCAGATTTTGTGGCAGTCCAATTCCCATCTGCCTCAGCCAGAATAGGCAATGGGGCAGGGGTGGTGGATTGTAGTTTGAGCAACATTTGGAGGGCACCAGGTTGGGGAAAGGTGCTGCATGCTTTTATTAACACAATCATTACTCCACCCGCAAAAAGGATGGTTGCAGGCTAAATACACAGGTCCGAGATATCAGAGGTCCCACTTGAGTTTCTCATCAGTCGTACATTGTGTATCCCTGAATCGTTGGCAGAGTTTTACATATCCGGACCACCATTCTGGGCTCTCTTCCCCCATCACACATGTGAATTCTATTTCTTTATTAAACGGGTCATCTTTGCTTGGTTTTTGAGTTCCAAAATCACTCGTTTCCCCTAAGTGGCTTGTGTGGTGCTATGACAACGTGGCAGGGCTCAGTCTTTCAGCCTCAGCAGTGCTGTCAGGGATGTAGCGTTTTTCCTTGTTCTGCAAAAATGCCTCTTGGCCAGCATTAAATGCCTTCTTCGTCTGACACCAAAGGCAAGAGTCAGAACCTGTCTTCCTTATTAGAAGGCACAACTATGAAGCTGGTGAATTTATGAAAGCAACAGCAGGAGGGCCACGGGTTCCCCTCTCTTTTAGTGGTGTGTTTGAGAGGCAGAGATTCTGCCTGACAGTGCCTGGGGACAACCCTGGGGACAATCAAAATAAGAAAATAAGAAGGAAGAGGACAACTGACACCCAGGAGTCCCAGTGCAGTCCTGGCTGACACTTTGGTGACTAAATGAAATGCAGGTGCTATCCTACTTGCCAGTTCTGATTTAACTTTGTGGGCAGCATAAAGATGCAGAGCTAAAGGTATGCCTGAATTTGCACCCATGGAGAGCTGATTCACACACAATATGAAGGCAAACTATGGCTTAGTACAAGTGTGCAGGTTGCTAGAGAGAAGTTCACAGCAACTGTGCTCCTCTCCTGGTACTCCTGCTGCTGTGAGCTAAGCCATGGTTTAGCTAGGAGTGTTTTCTGAACCCAAACTCACGGTTTGCCAGCGGCGGAGTAAGCCATTCGGGTGCCTGGGGCAGCACGTGTGCCCTGCGCACAGGGGCAGGGCCAGCCACCCGTGGGACGGGGCGAACCAGGGCAGGACGCTCTGCGGGACCTCCGAGGTTTCTGCTTGCCTCCTCCCACTCAGCTTTAGTACAGCTCGGGGGGGAGGCAGTGGGCAGACCGTTTGGGCAGCAAGGAGCATGCGCACACCCAAACCACCGCATCTTTCTGCAGGCCCCGCGGTGAGTGCTGCCTGGCATTTTGTCACCCCCCTTCCTCCGCCCCTGCTCCAGACACACCATGAGCCCAAGTTTGGATGCAATGCTAAACCAAGCCATGCTGCTCATGATGGCAGCAGGGGGACCTGAGCTGGAGGGCAACTATTGAAATTTCCTCTCCAGAAACACTGGTGTGTGCATGCATTTGTGCGAAACTGTGGTTTGGTTTAGCACTACATGTGAACTAGCTCAGAGACTCATGGCCAACCGTAACTTGCCATTTACACTCATTTTCTTACCTGTGTGACAGGTAATTGCACCCACAGCTTTGTTTAAAACATGGTAGGGATAGTCCATGGGAGTAATTGCTAGTGGGCTGACCTCACTGACCCTGCGGATCAATAAAAGTGGAGCCACATCCCCACTCCAAATGGAAAGCAGCGAAGGTGGATTGAGATTCTGTCAAGGAGCTGAGCAGGAAGGATCCAGAAGGAGGTTGAGCCTCCCTTTCAGGACTGGGAATTTCCACCAACTGACTCTCAGTTTGCATGCAATGGCTCTGGGGCCCCATTAATAAGCTTATCAAGTCTCTGGGTCATTCCCCATAACCACCATCACACCTGCTGAATCTCGCTGCATACGTATAACACAGTGACCCTGGCAATTGTCACTGGCTACCGGGAAGTGGGGGAGAGCATTGTTTCAGCAGCTGTTTTCCATCATTGCCCCACCCCCCACATAGAATCATAGAGATGGGAGACCACAAGGGCCATCCAGTCCAACCCCCTGCCAAGCAGGAAACACCATCAAAGCATTCCTGACAGATGGCTGTCAAGCCTCTGCTTAAAGACCTCCAAAGAAGGAGACTCCACCACACTCCTTGGTAGCAAATTCCACTGCCCGAACAGCCAGGGCCGTCTCAAAGGGATCGTGCCGCCCTGGCGCGACGATCCCTCGGCGCCCCCGGTGGGCCGCCTCTCCGCCCACCTCCCTCCCGCGCTGGCCGCCCCTCGGGAGGGGGGGTGGGCGAGCGGGGGATGGGGGCGTGGCGCCGCAAGCCGGCCACCCTCCGGCGCCCCAGCTGGAGCGCTGGGAAGGGCGCGCAAAGCCCCGCGCTGCTCCAGCGCCACGTCCATCATCCCCCGAGGGGCGGCCAGCGCGGGAGGGAGGTGGGCGAGCGGGGGATGGGGGCGTGGCGCCGCAAGCCGGCCACCCTCCGGCGCCCCAGCTGGAGCGCTGGGAAGGGCGCGCAAAGCCCCGCGCTGCTCCAGCGCCACGCCCATCATCCCCCGAGGGGCGGCCAGCGCGGGAGGGAGGTGGGCGAGCGGGGGATGAGCTGGAGCAGCGTGGAGCTTTGCGCGCCCTTCCCAGCACTCCAGCTGGGGCTCAGGAGGGCAGCCGGCGCGCGAGCGCCCGCCTGCCCGCCCATGGGGGCGGGGGCAGGTTGGGGAGGGGGCGCCCGGTATGCCGGCGGGCTCGCGGGGGCGCCCCTGGGGGGCCTGGCGCCCTGGTGCACCGCGCCACCTGCCCCTATGCATGAGACGGCTCTGCGAACAGCTCTTACTGTCAGGAAGTTCTTCCTAATGTTTAGGTGGAATCTTCTTTCTTGTAGTTTGAATCCATTGCCCCATGTCCGCTTCTCTGGAGCAGCAGAAAACAACCTTTCACCCTCCTCTATATGACATCCTTTTATATATATTTCCTCTGCCAGTTTTTTAAACTGTTTCATTCTGCAGGGGCTGTTTTGCAAGGACCTCCCCACCACCATTCATCTCCTCTTTATCAAACCTTGACAAGCACTGCCTTTTGCCAGCAGGGATGCTTGAGGAATTTGATCTCTTCACATTCTGATATGGGCTCACTTGATTCACAGCTCCTGGACAAAAATTCAGCTTGGAATGCAGTTATGGTGCTGCACTTCTTGGCTCAGAAAAAGCACCAAGATCTGCTTTAAAACTCATCTTTTGAGATTAAATGCATTTGGAAATGTGTATTTTGAGAAACTACTTTGGGGAATGGCACTTAGCAGTAGAGCAATCCCCTGGGAGAGAGAACCCTGCCTCAAGCCCTGGAGAGGCATGGTCATTCATATAGACAAGACAGCTTCCAAGGCTCCTAAAACTGGTTATTGAAATGCAAATTTGGGGGCATTTTTAAATAAAGAAATCAGATTTATGGGGAAATGGGGTTCAATGGACCATTGGTGATCACATGAGAAAAGGACACAAGCCAGAAACAAGCTGTGGCGTCCATCCCTGCTTGCAAGGTGCTTTTGTGGTATTTCTGATGGACAGAAACCAGGAGAACCAGCCATTTGTGTCTCTTCCCCTTCCCTTCCCTTCCTTTCCCTTCCCTTCCCTTTTATTTGTTGTTGATGATCATCACTTTCCTTTTATTCTTTTATTAAGTTTCTTTTACATGCGCATAATTTGGAATTCTGCATTGTATGGAGCTGTTATAATATAAGAATCTGAGTTCAAGAAACAAAACCAAAAAGAAAGAAGAGTTACTGCATGGTAGAAAAATTATGTCTGAGGTACAGACACATACAGAGTTCCACGGACCAAATGTGTTGACAAAGAGGATATTTACAAAGTTCTGGGGCTGGGAGTCGGAGGACAAAGAGGCTGGAGATGGGAGCCACGAGTTTCTTCCAGGTTGGACACTCTGGAAAAAACTGCAGAGTTGGGGGTGAAGGTAGCTCCAGCCCTTGACATTCCTTATGCAGCCTCATTAAGTCTCAGGGGAAGCATTCAAAGCACCGGAGAGGAAGTCATAGCTGAAGGAGACCCAAAGAGCAAATTCTCAACCAGGTCCCCATTCCAAGTGCTTACAGCTAGGGAGGAACTGAGGCCCAAATCACACGTCATGTGATGAGAGATTTCAGGCTTGGACAGACATTGGTTGCGAAGGAATGGAGGGGGCATCCTGTCCTGCCACAAACACGGGAGATTTTTCACTTCTTGCACACCTTCAGCAGCTTCAAAATGGCTTCTTGGCCAGAGACCCCCAACTCACCTGACTACAGTCTCTGGAGATTGTATCCAGTGGTAGCCCTATTCAGAGCAGAGCCAATGAAATGGATGAACCTAAGTTAGTCTACTCTGAGGGGGACTAGCACTGAATGCAACCCTCTCTCTCCTTCCGCCTGAGTTGGTCAATGTCAATATGCATAGCCACAATGCCCCAGAATGCACTGGGGTATTCTAAGTCAGAACAGTTCGCCATGCCTTTTCCTTTGTTCTTGGAGTCCCTGGACCAATCAGCCCAATGTGGATGCAGGACTATGTTTCATGCATTTACTTGGTGCTCAGGACCCTGTTGAAATGCTTTCCCGTGTGTGTGTGTGTGTGTGTGAGATACACACAGATTGAGAGACAATTGAGCGTGTTGGGAAGAAGTCATGTTGGAACTCCCTTCCTTGACATGCTACCTTTCCACAGACAGGGATTTTGAGCCAGGGAGCATTTAATCTGCCATTCCTTCAGTGGGCATTCTACAGTGGCACAGCCCTCATGAGACTCAACCATATGCTTTATTATATGAATGTAAAGATTGGCCTAAGGCAGAATTTCTCAAAGCCACTTGGTGCCATAATTTAGTGTCAAGTTGCATGGTCATATTGAGAACATGGATTGTCAAGATCCATGCGTAGTTTGGCAAGTGCTGAAGCAGCATGTGGTTGCTTCGCCATGCACTTGATCTGTCTCTCAACCCATTTCCACCATGTCATTCAACTTCTTGCTGGCAACCTCTATTTCCAATACACTTGTACTTATGCTATAGATCAGTGTGAGGAACCTCTGGCCTGCTGAACATCAACTCCCATCATCCCTGGCCCTTGGCTATGCTTGCCAAGGTTGATGGGAGGTGTGGTCAGCAACATCTGGAGGGCCACAGGTCCCCTATATCTGTAGATGAACACATGCACAGTAACATAAGGGCACTACTGTGTTATATCAGCTCCTAGGGGCAGCAAGCATTTGGGTTGACATTGCATGAAGGAAGACTTCTCCAGGCTGGGAACTGGCCAGTTCAACCCCTTAACCCAACAGATGACCCCAAATCTCATGAGAACTCACAAGAGATGCTCCATGTACATGTTATGTGATGCGTCTCAACCTCAAGCTACAATCCAGTGAGGATCCAAAGCTCTGATTCTCTTATGGCTCACTTCTTGAAAGAGAGAGAAAGGATGAATGCTGAGGTTCAAGATTAGCTAGAAGTGAATCTTCTTACCTGGAAGACATACCTTCAAGATTTCAGATATGTGGGAGTGGTCTGTAGCCAGAACTCAGCAAAGCCATAGCATTAAAAATGGATTCTGGCTCATGTTAAACCCTGGTAGTGATCTGCAAAAGCCTTTGCTCTCCTGCTGCAGGAAATGCCCTCCTCTGAACTCTCTTCACATGCATACAAGATGAGGCTGCCTCAGATCTCCATCGCACACAGCGATATGATTGCATCAATCAAAAAGGGAGACGGGCTCCTTAACTAAAGACCATCCAAGCCCATCAACTGGCTTTTGAGATCCCGCAAATGCACAGATCAATGCATCAGTCCATAGAAGATGCACCACTTGGGACATCCTGTGAGCTATCTATGCCCAGAACCCAGTAGCTGCAGAATAACCAGCAGGCATAAGGTCCATTCAACTTCCATACTGCACATCCCCTATAGGGGTTGGGTTGGGTGGGGATTTTCCAAAGTACCTGGCCACTGTGCAATGTAACTATTGCTCCAGGGATGTGAGATTTGATACACTGCAGATCTGAGCCAATCTAATTTAATGCTATAACGAGTTGAGAGAGGCTGGCTGATCTGGCTTCACAAAAATGGGAGACTGAGTATAGGGCATACATATTTTGATACAAGGGACTAGGCTTGTGAGAGACGTCAGCAAACTGACCCAGGAGGAGAACTGCAGCTGGAACCTCAGATGGGGGGGGGGGCGGACGGACTCCTGGGATGCCATTAATTTAGTCCACCCCTGAGAACTGCTAGGAGCCATACTGATCATGCAGGGGTGCAATTCTCCCTCCATTCTCTTGACACTCTCCTCCTCCTCCTCCTCCTCCTCTTCCTCTCCTCCTCCTCCTCCAAAGTGCAATTTCAGCCAATACAGTAAAAAAATAATGTGGCAACCATCTTGGCAGTCACTTTGCTGGATTGGCAGTGAGAAGCCTTACCCGGCCTGTTTGGCACAGCGGGGAGGGTGAGGGTGGCTGTGAGTGTAAGCCCTCGGTGTTTGCCAAGGCCATTTGCTCATTGGTGCTTGGGGAATGGGAGTTACGTGGGGTGGGGGGTATGTTTCTCTCTCATTCTCTGCGACTCAGGGATGGGGCAGGCAGTGGGTGCTGTGTGATGTCGACATTGTTGACTCGTTAACAGTTGCATTTATCATTATTAATATTATTACTAGTAGTATTGATGGTCACATTCATGTCACACCCTTCTCGAGCCTGGGGAGGCTCCCTCCCTGTGCGAATGGTGCTTTGTCGATGGTATTGAAGACTTTGGAGTAAACTGCGTCGGAGACCTGCCAGGAAAAACAGAAAGCGCCTCAAGAGTCAGGGTCAGGAGCGTGTCCATGGGCTGGGTAGGAAGTTAAATCATGAAAACAATTCTGATTTGGAATTAACAAAATTAACAATAACTTTTGAAAAGAAGAGCAAGAAAGCAGCAGCAATACTTTGAGTTTGTATAGAGCAGGGCAGATCCTCGTATATTGTTGGGCTGCAACTCCCATCATCCCAGATCATCATCATGATGGGAGTTGTAGTCCCACAGTATCTGAAGGGCCCAAGGTTGAAGAACCCTGCATTAGAGTGGGGCTGAGGAAACTGTGCCCTGTGGAACGCCCTCCCATCGGAGGTCAAGAGAATAAACAAATACCTGACATTCAGAAAATACCTGAAGGCAGCCCTGTTTAGGGAAGTTTTTAAACTGTGATATTTTAAATGTATTTTAATATTTGATGGAAGCCGCCCAGAGTGGCTGGGGAGACCCAGCCAGATGGGCGGGGTACAAATTATTATTATTATTATATTATTATTATTATTATTATTATTATTATTACCGGATTACAACTCGCATCATCCAGGACTATTGGCCATGCTGGCTGGGGCTGATGGGAGTTGCAGTCCAACAAATGTATGAAGGGCCACAGGTTCTCCAGCCTTGCTCTCAGGTAATAAGCCTGCATCTGGACTATACCACTAAACTGCAAAAATCTGGGGCACAATTATTTCTTATTAAAAACTAGCTAGGTGGGGTATTATTTCACACACCTGAATGTTTTGCTACTAAAAACAAACAACAAACAAATACCCTCAGCACAGAAAACTGTTCTGTCAAGAAAAAGGAAGCAGCTTCCTGGATGTAGGGCTGTTTCTTCTTCCCTGCCCCTCTGGCTTGGATTATTGAAATTCTGGGACAGTGGCAAACCTGCATTTTGGGGACTGTCATGGGGCCCCTTCGCAACCAGCAACGAGGTCTGGGTAACTACTGTTCTCGTCTTCACTGGGGTTGTTCCATGGCAGATCACCACACCTTTACAACATCTGTGCTACTGACTCTCAAACGTTGGGATTGTTGAAATGCACACAACAAAAAAATCAATTTAAGCTGTGCAACGCCAATTGGGTCTACCAGACCGCCCACCCAAAAAATTAGGCGATGTGGACTAATCACTTCTGGGGTCCCCCTGCAATTAGGGGCCCTGATGCTTAAGCTTAATTAGATCCACCCCTGTTTTGGGACAAGCAAGTCATTGATGCAGGGGTACTGTTAGGAGGTAGCCCAGGGGCCCCAAACCCCAGTTCTTTTGTGCTGGGCCCTAGAATCATAGAATCCTAGAGTTGGAAGAGACCACAAGGGCCATTCCAGTCCAACCCCCTGCCAAGCAGGAAACACCATCAAAGCATTCCTGACAGATGGCTGTCAAGCCTCCGCTTAAAGACCTCCAAAGAAGGAGACTCCACCACACTCCTTGGCAGCAAATTCCACTGTCGAACAGCTCTCACTGTCAGGAAGTTCTTCCTAATGTTTAGGTGGAATCTTCTTTCTTGTAGTTTGAATCCATTGCCCCGTGTCCGCTTCTCTGGAGCAGCAGAAAACAACCTTTCTCCCTCCTCTATATGACATCCTTTTATATATTTGAACATGGCTATCATATCACCCCTTAACCTTCCTTCTCCAGGCTAAACATACCCAGCTCCAGGCTAAACATACCCAGCAGTATCCCTTGAACTGTGGTGCCCAGAACTGGACACAGTATTCCAGGTGAGGTCTGACCAGAGTGGAATACAGTGGTACTATTACTTCCCTTGATCTAGACGCTATACTCCTATTGATGCAGCCCAGAATTGCATTGGCTTTTTTAGCTGCTGCATCACACTGTTGACTCGTTCCCCTTCCCACTTTTTAATCTTAGCCTTTTTATTATTAAAAATATACAAACTTGGCTTACAGGCCTGCTGAGTGTGATGCAAAACACTGGTGAGATTCCAACCACCTCAATCTTAAATTGTTCAGAGACCTACATTTGCATCTGTGCATATAAATCAGGAAATACAAATATGATGGGGATTTGTGTCACAAGCTTGGTGTGGCGATCACCCATACTTAGGAATGGCATGGAAGGAGTTAAAAGGAATAACCAGTAAGAACCTTTAGGGGGCGGAGTTATGTGGGCTATATAAACCCCTCCCGGGGAAGGAAGAGGGTTCTTTGGTCTTTTGGTTCTTTAGTTCTTTAGTCTTTAGTCTTGTCTTTAGTCTTTTGAGGCTTGTCTTTTGTCTTTGGCAAGGGGGTTTGTTGTGGGTATTGAGAGGTTGGAAGAAGGGTGGCAAGGGAAGGAGTAGGAACAGGGGTGGGAGAAATCGTTGGGCACTGTTGTTAACAAGAACACAACCAAGAAAGTACTGTTTATTCAGAAACCACATGCTTATGTACTAAACTTCAAATAAAACAGTTTTGTTCCAATATTCTCCTTGACTGAACTGAGTGAAGTAAATACCAGACAGACTGGTTGGTGGCAGCGGTTAATTAATAAAGTGGTGAGTGCAGGTATCAACGGACCGTTAAACGTCTGGGGGACCTGTGCAGGTTGAGCGAACCGCCACACTTGGTCTCCCAACTCTCTTAGAATTCCTAGCAGCAGGCAAGCAGGCACTCACCTTGCTCCCCCCTGGACTGTGCTATTCCACATTGCCGTTCTGATTGTGCTGGTTTCCAGGTGTGCGCGCCTCCTCCTCGCAGGGTGAGAGCTCATCGATGGATGTCTGGTTTGTAATTCCTAAGGAGGGGGAAAGGCATTAGCATCAGGAGGGTTGTGGGTACCGGTGCCAAGATCAAGAGGCCCAGCAGAAGGTCAGGAGGAGTGAGGGGCAGGTAAGACGAAGGCTCTAGAGGGAACAGGAAACCTGTGAACCCACTAGAAACTTTGGATTCCAAATCCCATCGGCCCCAGCCAGCATTGCCAGTACTCAGGGATGAGTACCTGCTGTATCTCCAGAGGTTCCAAAGGTTCCCTGTCAATGGTCCAAAAGAAGGGAGGGAAATGCCATAAAGAACTTGGGTCACATCCACTCTGTGCATTTAAAGCACTATTCTACCACTTTAACAGTCTTGGCTTCCCCCAAAGAATCCTGGGAAATGTAGTGTGCTAAGAATGCCGAGAGTTGTTACACAGACTCCACACAGAGCTAAAATTCTCCGGATGAAGCCATGACTATTAAAATGGTAGGAAAGTGCTTTAAATGTACCGTGCAGAGAGATGAGTCCAGTACCAATTGACGTGTGAATACCAGAACAAGCATACATTGCTCAAGAACTGGATAAACTGAGATTAGGAAATGTTAGTGTTAGGTTTGTTTACTTTTTTAACAAAAAAAAAATATATCAGTCATGTTGATGGATTTACATATTAACTTTCTGTTTATTCTTGCTTATAAGCTGCTCTTATTGTCCTTACTGTAGAAGAGTGGGATATGAATGCAACACTGCAATAGCATTGGGAGAGGCATGGCAAGAGCAGGGCCTTTTCTGTGGTAGCTCCCCCCCCCCTTTTATTTAAATTTTATTTATTAATACTTATTCAAAGATATACAGAAGAACATACCCAGCAGAAAATATCTTTTTTTAATAATATACTGAGATAAAATAGCTACTTAATCTAAAAAAGAGCAAAGTCAGAAGGAAGGAAACACAAGAAAAGGAGAGATCTAAAAAAGGATAAAGCAGTCTAGAGGGGCATTAGGGAAGATGCAAATGGAAATTAAGGGAAAGAATGATTACATCGATGGCAATCAGATTGTGCTCAAGGGCTGGTTCTTAATGGGCTTCTTGTTACATGGTCAGAAAGTGGATGCTTGGGCTGAATTTACATATTACATGTGCAGGCATGTCATGGAGCCCACAATTTTTTATTTTTTATTAACAGTTTGGGGAAGGGGCAGTATTGACCACAGCTCCCTTACAAACATGACCAGGAAAATAGGATCTGTCCCCTACTCACAAAAAAGACACCCCTCTGCCCCACCGTCAACCCATACCACTGGCAGCTCGCTCCTTCCACTTCTGTTTGTTCTCTTGGATGTACTTTGTCCAGGTGGAACGGAAGCTGTTGATGTCAGCATTGATATCTCCCAGTTCAGCATGCTCATCGACGGAGGGCTGGCGCCAATGGGAACTGCAAGAAGTGAGATACACCGTCAGAAGAACCTTGCAAATCCCCAGAGTCAAGGGCAATAAAGGGCTGTTCCTGCCATGCAGCTCCCTTCTTTGGCCAGAGGGAGTCACGCTGGCTGGACTGCTGCCTGGTGTCCCTCTAGGGACAGACTCAGGGCCCCTGGAAGCACTTCCTTGGTTTTGGCCATGCTTCCACTTTATACTCCCTCACTTAGCCTTGATCACAGCGTTTCTCTGTGCAGCAAATCAACTTCTCTTTGTCTCCCCGCCCCCAACTCCTATTTTGTATTGTACATTTTAAGTAAGGGATGGGGAAACCCTGGGGTGCTTCAGATGTTGCTGGACCAGACAACCCATCATCTCTGGCTACTGGCCAGGCTGGCTGGAATGGATGGGAGCTGGAGGGCCACAAGTTCCCCATCCCTGTCTCGTTTTTCAAACTGGAAGGGAGGAGGTATTCTTTTTTTAAATAAAAAATAAAAAGTAGTAATACCCACAAATAAAAATCAAATCAAAGACTCTCCTGTGAACTTGCCCAGCTTTGGGAGTGACAACCAAGACAGGAACAGGAGCTGGGGGGGTGGGGGATGGGTGGAAGGATCCACGTTTCTCCCTTGGGCAACCCCAAGCCGGGTGCATAAAGATCAGCCTGCATGGTGAGCCGCGCCAAGGCAATTTCCAGCTACAAAGGGGCCCGTTTATGCGAAGCCCGACATTGCCGCTGGCTGTGCTGCTTGGCGCTTGCCTCATGGGAGTTTGGGGACGCACAAGCTCTGTCAGAGCTGGCACCTTGAAAGGTTCCAATTGATCTCACAGGCTGACACAGGCTCCCTTTGGTCCTCGCTGCCTTCCCCTGACAAGCAGGCGAGAGGCAATCAAGAGGGGAAGCACTCCGCAGCCCCCCAAAATACACTGGGAGGGGTGGAAAATGAAAAAAAAGCCCCTATTATTCTTCAAAAGAAAGAAGGCTGGCTGACTCTCCCACAGCAAAGAGATGGTGTAGTGGTTAAGAGCGGTAATCTCGTAATCTGGTGAACCGGGTTCGCGTCTCCTCTCCTCCACATGCAGCTGCTGGGTGACCTTGGGCTAGTCACACTTCTCTGAAGTCTCTCAGCCCCACTCACCTCACAGAGTGTTTTTGTGGGGGAGGAAGGGAAAGGAGAATGTGAGCCGCTTTGAGACTCCTTCGGGTAGTGATAAAGCGGGATATCAAATCCAAACTCTTCTTCTTCTTCAAAAGCTTAACTTCCCCTCCCATGAGGCAATCAGGCAGCCGCCTCAGGTGGTAGTTGCTGAGGCAGTGTGCCACATGCCCTCTCCTTCTAAGCTAGCCCATTGCCCCCAGGTGCTGTGGAAGTCACTGTCCTATTGACAGTGTTGAAGTAAGACTCAGCTGCTATTCCTTATACATGGAAGGGGGCGGGGGGCACCGTCTTGGCCTTCACCTCGGGCTTGGACCAGCCCTGTTTTCCCCAAATCCGCAACACTGGGACATGTAGGCTCAATGTGGGAAATTGGTCCCTGGCAAGATGCATTGTCCCTGCCTCCCCATCGCCAACCAGCGTCCTGGGAGGGTCTAGAGCTCAGGTACCGGGTTCAATGCCTGGCAGCTCCAGTTAAAGGAGCATCAGCCTGCCAAAGATGGGAAGTGCCCACAGTGCTTGGCCACAGCAGCCAAGAGGAAAAATCGTGGGCTTGATGTAACCTAGCATAAAGCATATATGTATAAGGGTCTGGTGACTTCTATTTCAGTGTATCTGAAGAAGTGTGCATGCACACGAAAGCTCATACCAAGAACAAACTTAGTTGGTCTCTAAGGTGCTACTGGAAGGATTTTTTTATTTTTTATTTTGTTCTAGCATAAAGCAGCTTGCTCTGTTCCTATTGTATTATTTTCCTGCATAGGAGTGAATGAAAACCACGCATTTACTGGAAAAATAAAAGGGTATATACAGGGGCACTATTGGTGGAGAGCGGTATTAAACTCCACGCCCTCCTTTCATCAGTGAGAATCAGGCCTGCCCCTATCTGCATTGCCCCTAAACTCTGCGCAGACTTCCCCAACATGGGTACCCTCCAGACCAGGACTGGTTCAACTGCAGTGCTGATCATCCCTGACCATTGGCTATGTTGGCAGGGGCTGATGGGAGTTGTAGTCCAACAGTGTTATTCAGCACCACCATTGGCCGCTCCTGCTCCTGATGCTATTAGACCACAACTCTCATCGTCCCTGACCACTGCCCATAATGGCTGAGCCTAACAGGACTTAACTCTAAAATATCTGGAGGGCATCAGCTTGCAGAAAGGTGAACAGAACACAGTGGAACCTCGGTTCTCGAACATCTCCGTTGACGAACAATTCGGAACCCGAACACCAAAAATCCAAAAGTCATTGCTACCATTTTCAAATGCACCTCGGAAGTCGAATGGCTTCCAAGGTGCGTTTCTCCATTTTGTCGATGGATTTTGCAGACCGCCCTTTGATCTTCAGTTTTCTAATGTTTCAGAAATGGACTTCTGGAATGGATTACGCTTGAAAACCGAGGTCCCACTGTATCAGGAAACTGGCTTGTAGCCAACTGCTTGCCATTATGATTGGAGGACTGCAGGTATGCTACCCAGGGGTGCTATCCCCAGTAGGGGTGATGTAGTCCATGGTATGGAGAGTACCATTAGGTATCAGGAATGGGCTTCACTCAAGGACACCAATGGAATAAGGGCCAAGCCTGCTCTCTTGTCCCTGATGAGCTCAGCCATTGAGTATCAAGCCACCTGCCATTGCCCTATCATCACCCTGGGTTATTTTTTATTGGTCACATTAGCATGTGGCAGAATGTTGGGAACTTGTGGCACAGCACATGACACTGAAGACGCCGATCTCTCCTCCTTTGGAACTGGTTCTGGCTGCTTCTCCATGCCAGTGCTCCTCTCCTCCCCAGCCCTCCCTGTGTGCAAACCTGCTCTGCTGGCTGGAGGATTTGTTCTTGGAGCCCTCCTCCACCAGGGGGATGACCATCTTCTCAGCTACGTCCGTCAGAACTTGGAAAGTGGGCTCCACGATGAAATCAATAAAGCCTGTGGAAAGGAAGAGGCCTTAACAACAGGGCTATGAATTCCTCCGCTCCCCCAGGCACCACGGTGCACCTCAGAGAGGGATGATATCCAGTGGGCAAGAATGACAGCAGGATGAAATAAGGTGGCAGATGGAGCAGGACTGGTGGTGAGCCCCACTAGGGAAGGAGATGCTGGTCGCGAGGGCCTCACCAAAGAATAAAGCCTGGTATTGTGCAACTCACCAATCTGGGACTGAGCCACCAGCGTAGATGTACGATCGCACAAAGGGGAGAAAGGCAAACCAAGCTCAGCCTCTTTGTCCCCCTAGAGAAAGCAAAAGCAGCATCAGAACCAACCCTAAGAACAAGACGTCTGAGCCAGGCAGAATGATCCCGGGGTAGCAAGCATGGCTACTATTGTGCTGTGAAGCACAGGTTATTACTCTTCAGGGGAAATGCTGCAACTGCTGTAAAATCCCAAGAACCTTTCGTTTGGTTTGGTGTGTTTAAAACCAAACACACATGTACCCATGGCTACAGACTGGCAGCACAGGGAGGAGAAATGAAAACAAACAGGCCACCTGATAAGATACATTGCCTGGAGATCATAAATGTATGGCTTGCAAGGGTCAAGGGTTTGTGGTACTTCCTTCAACACAGCTCTTAGTCTCTGCTCAGGAATCCTAGGCTTTCTCTAAGGGATGCCTCCTACAAAATATTTCGCACTCCCAATTCAAAACTAGATCCCAGTTTCAAAACTGCACTCAATACCGAAAGGAACACACAAGCATATTTTCATGGATTTGCCTTTCAAAATACTCACAGTGGAAGGAAGGTGGGGGAGATTCCTTTCTTGCTTGCAAATATTTTGAAGGGAAGAATGTAAAATTACATGGATGCACCCCTTCCTACGCTATGTCTTGTGTGTCTGTTTTTTACTGGAGTCACCTGTACGCAAGCCTAATAATCCCAGAGGAAACAGGCCTCTGGATCACAGAGGTCACAGGATATACCTGTCGGAAGAATTCTTCCATGAGGGCCTTGGTCCATCGGGAGTGCACCGTCCACTGTTTGGTGGGGTGGCTGATGTCAGCTGCATGCAGCAACAAGGAGAGTGCTTTGGACTTGTCAATTCTGGAAAAGTATTATCATGGAAATAATGAGGATAGAGTAGGATCCTACCTCACCTTCACCCTACAGGGTAAGGCTGCTTTCAAAGGCAGCCACAAACCCACTTGCCAACTCGCCACAGACAAGTGATCTTAGCCACCTGGCCAAGCAGGTCACATAGCACCACACAGGTCCCTATTGCGAAAGTCTCATTTCCACTGCACTTTTCAAGCAGGCAAGAAAAAGGGAGAGTCCCTTCCAAGCAGTTGGGGAACTTGGGGAAAAGTTCTGCTGTTTCTCATTTTCTCCAAACAAGATTTGACCCTGCCCTTTTCTCAAGCCCTCTGTGCATGCCGGAAGTGGCAACCAAAAATAATGGCTGACTGGTAAGCCAAGTCTATATTTATGGGCCTCTGTGCTTCAGTACAACCAGAATTCCTGAAAATAAGTCATGACATTATAGATAGGTTGGTGGCTCAATAAGTAGAGCATGAGACTCAATCTCAGGGACATGGGTTCAAGCCCCATATCGGGCAAAAGATTCCTGCATTGCTGGAGGTTGGACCCTCATGATCTCTTCCGACCTCAATTCTACGAGTCCATGACTCAAAACATAATGGGCTAAATAAATTGCTTCTAGTCCACCTTTGAGGGCTTCTCGCACACTGGTTCTGTGCTGGTGCTCTTCTGTCTTTCTTTGGTCTATTCTGAGAAAAACAGAGTCCTTCTGCTGGTACCATTCCCACAAAACCTGCTCCTTCTGAAAAGCCCCAAGACTCCTTTTTCTTTCCTTAACTCCATAACTAGAGCTAGGCTCCCTTTGGGCTTCAGATCTTGCTTCAAAGCATTGCCCTTGTTCTGAATGGACTTGGGTAGTTCTCAGTTACATCAGCACATGGCCAGTTCTGATTGTCACCACATTCACTGGAACACTGCCAGCTGGACATCCCTGGCCTTACCAAGTCACTGTTACTCTGCAAGGCTGGAAAAAGTTAGGGCTCAGGTCCCACTGTCCCTATCACCCCTCCCTTGGGCACCTCCATCCATGCCATATGGTCAGTGCCAAACCCCTCTCCCCACTTTAAGACGTACCTATCATCTCAGCCCATCCATCCTTATGTGTAGCCCCTGCCTCCCCCGCAGTCCCCTTCTTCTGCCACTTACCGCTCAAGCTGCTGCAGGGAGGTTTTCATGGACTTGACTTGCTGGAAGTGACAAGACATGTCCGTAGCCAGAACCATTTCAATCACAAGTGACCGGAGTTCCCTGCACCACACAAAACAGAAGGAAAGAGGTATTCGCACAGACTTTTCCTTTGTGTTTCATAAAATCATAGAGTTGGAAGGGGCTTTGTAGGCTGTATAGTTCAGTATTCTTGTCTCCCCAGATGGACTACAACTCCTATCATCCACAGACAGCCAAATCAGCTGTGGATGATGGGAGCTGTAGTCGTAACAACATCTTGGGACCCAAGGTTGAAGAATGCAAGAACACTGGTCTAGTCCAATGCCCTGCACAATGCAGGAAATCCAGAGCAAGAGCATCCACAACAGAAGGTTGTCCAAATCCTCTGCTTCAAGTCTTCCAGAGGGGGAGAGCCCACCACTTCTCTAGGTAGTTGGTTCCATTATTGAACTGCTCTCACCATCAAGAGGTTTCTCATGATGCATGAGCAAAAATCTACCCTCCTGTAACTTGAATCCATTAGATCTAGTTCTGCCCTTGGGGCAGAAGGGCACATGTATTTTATGTGTGACAGCTCTACCACCTGTACCATTATCTCATCTTCTTCTTTAGTTTAACTATGGAACTTGCCCTCACAGGAGGTCACGATGGCCACCAACCTGGATGGCTTTAGAATCATAGAATCATGGAAGAGATCACAAGGGCCATCCAGTCCAACTCCCTGCCAAGTAGGAAACACCATCAAAGCATTCCTGACAGATGGCTGTCAAGCCTCCGCTTAAAGACCTCCAAAGAAGGAGACTCCACCACACTCCTTGGCAGCAAATTCCACTGTCCAACAGCTCTTACTGTCAGGAAGTTCTTCCTAATGTTTAGGTGGAATCTTCTTTCTTGTAGTTTGAATCCATTGCCCCGTGTCCGCTTCTCTGGAGCAGCAGAAAACAACCTTTCTCCCTCCTCTATATGACATCCTTTGATATATTTGAACATGGCTATCATATCACCCCTTAACCTTCTCTTCTCCAGGCTAAACATACCCAGCTCCCTAAGCCGTTCCTCATAAGGCATCGTTTCCAGGCCTTTGACCATTTTGGTTGCCCTCCTCTGGACACGTTCCAGCTTGTCAGTATCCTTCTTGAACTGTGGTGCCCAGAACTGGACACAGTATTCCAGGTGAGGTCTGACCAGAGCAGAATACAGTGGTACTATTACTTCCCTTGATCTAGACGCTATACTCCTATTGATGCAGCCCAGAATTGCATTGGCTTTTTTAGCTGCTGCATCACACTGTTGACTCATGTGAAGTTTGTGGTCTACCAAGACTCCTAGATCCAATTCACATGTACTGCTCTCAAGAGGATTAGACACATTCCTAAGGTACAAGACTATCAATGGGGCTATATTCTACCTCCACTGCCAGAGACAGTATATCTCTGAATACCAGTTGCTGTGAAAGGTGGACTGAGTGCTGCTGCTCTCATGCTCAGCTGGCAGGCTTCCCACGGGCACCTGGGCGGGCACTGTGAGAACAGGATGCTGGACTGAATGGGCTCCTGGTCTGATCACAGGTCCTTACACCCAGTGGAGCCCTGACGTTTGATAAGAAAAGAAAGGATCTACCCATTTGGTCATCATGAATGGCCAGATCTGAGCAGATGATATTTGATTTTGTTCCAAGATGGCACAAACACCCAAGCCCCCTTTGTGTCAGGTAATAACACTGCTGCAATGTGCTTTCTAAATGACCTCTAATATTGGTGGTTATATCTTTTGCCCTGCATCCCAGGAGTCATGAGAAGCTCAAATGGCATTGAGTCACATAAATGCCTGTCTTCCGGTGGATATGTTCCCAAATATAATACATCTTCTCATTTACTCTTGCCTCCAGGAAGCCTTTGCAATGTTAAGCCTCCCAGCAAGGCCTTGGTAACTATAACACATTTATCAGAGTCTGCCAAACTCTATCCAATTTCATTCTTTTTCTGAAGATGAACAGATTCAATAGGTAATCATCATTGTAACTGTTTAGTCCTGTGCATCTGCGTTTGAAGGAGAATTCTGTAAAACAAAAAAGCATACTCCCACTATTTCTTAGGACTGAACAAAAGATATAACCACGCTTCTTCCATGTATAGGCAGCACATCCAGACCAGCATGCATAAGGGTGTCCCATAAGTTCCAGGAGGAAGCCAATCATGATGGGTCCCCATCAGAAGTGTATGGAAGGGAGGCAGCTGCGTAGCCGGGTCTTTCCTATACCCCTCTTTTTTTCTCCAAGTGGTGTGATCCGTGCAAGTATAAAGCAACTGCACAATCTGAAAATAGAGAATTCTCACAGAAGGTGAAAGGGGTGAGGACTGGCCTGTAGGAAAACCAAGTGATGTATCATGAAAGGTGAGCTGCCTATAGAGCCTCATCTGACCCTGTCAAGTTGACCTACAGAAACAACCCATGGGTTGCTTTTGAGTCAGGTCAGGGAGCAGGTCTGGATATGGGTAATGAAAAGGGTGTGGGAACTGTCTTGGGCCAGGAAAGGGTTCCAAACCCAGGGGGCTGGGAAAAAGATGCTTGTGGGTCTCTTTGATATTATACAGCTGCCTAGGAAGGTGTGGTGCTGTGTGTTAAACCACAGAGCCTAGGGCTTGCTGATCAGAAGGTCGGCGGTTTGAATCCCTGCCACGGGGTGAGCTCCCATTGCTCGGTCCCTGCTCCTGCCCACCTAGCAGTTCGAAAGCACATCAAAGTGCAAGTAGATAAATAGGTACCACTCCGGCGGGAAGGTAAACGGTGTTTCCATGCGCTGCTCTGGTTCACCAGAAGCAGCTTAGTCATGCTGGCCACATGACCCGGAAGCTGTACGCCAGCTCCCTCGGCCAGTAACGCGAGATGAGCGCCGCAACCCCAGAGTTGGACACGACTGGACCTAATGGTCAGGGGTCCCTTTACCTTTAGGAAGGTGATGTGGGTTGAAATCAAGGAGACAAGCAGGGCAAGCATGAAAAGACATTTGGAAGATGGGATCTGGAGAAGCTCAGACCCTTATCACCTGCGCCAGTTGACTCCAGCTAAAAGACTCATCATAAATTCCAAGACTCTGAGCCTGTGTCTGCATGAAATGGACAAATGAGGTTCTCTGCACTTTGACTTCAGAGTAGCTGCAAATGCTTTCTTTTTATGTGGTGTGTTGGCAGTCTGGGTATATTTCCAGGTGAAGGCAGGGGAGACACAGCCTTCATCATCAACCCATGCAACAAATGCAAGTTTATTTCATATGGATTTATATACTATTTATGGCATATGAATTTCCTGGAAATGCCATTGTTTTCAGATCTGAAATCTAATCCAGAAACAAATTCATCACTTCATTTGCTGCTTGTGTGAATTAAGCCTAATATTTTGACCCTTGCTTCATGTACTGATGCACAAGTCATGAGTTCCTGTTTTCCTGGTCCTTACAGTATTGCGGTCATCAACAGCCGGGGTGAGGAACCTGTGCCACTCCAGATGTTGTCAAGCTACAACTCCAACCATCCCTGTCGATTCTCAATGCTGGCTGCAGCCAATCAGTTTGAATCCAACATCTAAAGGGTCACAAGTTCTCTGTCTATGATCAATAGGTAAAAGAGACATGGAGACCAAAAGTGGGTCCAGTGAATGGACTGGGAGCATCTGGTGCTATATAGAGCACAGGTGTGAGGAACCATTGGCCCCCCTGGTGTTGTTGAACCACAACTCCCACCAGCCTCAGCAAATATGGCCAATGGCCAGAAATGACAAAAGCTATACTTCAGCAACATTTGGAAGGCCAAAGGTTATCCATACCTGCTGTGGTGTATTCAAAGCCTACTGGACGTGTGGACCTGAAATGAGACCATCAGGAGCTCAACAGAAACACATATGAGCTTATATAAAACAAAGTATTTAAAACTGCAATCCTAAACCACCCAACTTAGTGGGGCATTTTCTGAGTAAGTAAACATTGCACAATGAGAGGGCACTGTGTCCACAATCCTATCCACTTTAGCTGGCAGCAGTGGTTGCAAACATTGGCATGACTCTCTCACAATGTCTGCCACCTCCAGGAGAGTCCCCCCCCCCCATTTTTCCCATTCCAAGGCAACATCTTCCTCAGCTAGAGTGAGTCCTATCCAGCAGGCAGGAGGAGGACGAGGTCTCACACGAATTCGTCCTTGGTCAGGTTGACGAGGATGTTCATCTCATCCTCTTGCATCATGCGGAAGACGGCACTGATGTGGTGGTTCTCAAGCACCGAGCGGTCATTGTACAAAATGGCCGTGTCTGACCTGGGGAAGGGAAGAAGAGGCAGCTTTAGCAATGCCAATTCCAGTCTTGTTTCACATGGATTGGGGTGGACATTCCAACACTTCCAATTTTCACCCATGCACCCATGCACATATCAGGTGCCATAGTCCAACACTCTAAGCATTGAACAGGGGGTATAGTTTGACCTGCACAGACTTGGCTGCAGTGGTGGTTGGAGCCCATTAAAGCTGGTAGGATGGATGCCCAACAGTAAGTGGAGCCAGAACCAATGACAGGCAGAGCCACCATATTCAAGTTTGCCCCCATCTAGTTTGAACCCTACCGAGTTCAATAATGGCAACTGGCTGCCAATTGGGTTTGATCTACAAAGCCCTCAATGCCTCAGGACCAAAATATCTCAAGGACTGCCTCTCTCCATATGATCATCCACCGAGGCCCTTCTTCATGTGCCTCCTCCAAGACAGGTCCAGAGGGTGACAAAACAAGAATGGGCCTTTTCTGTAGTGGCTCCCCATTTGTGGAATGCTCTCCCCAGGGAGGCTCACCTGGTGCCAGTCAAAAACATTCCTCTTCTCTCAGGCCTTTGGCTAATTAAACCATCATGGCCTTTTCAACTGCAGAGGGGGCATAGTTTTTGTTTGTTACTATGCTATGTCAGGGACTGGAACATGCTCTACCACTCTGCCATCAGAAGACTCTCTTTCACTTTTTTCACTTATTGTACCAATAAGCTAGCTCTCACACCAGTGTGCTGTAGTGGTTAAGAGCGGTAGACTCGTAATCTGGGGAACCGGGTTCGTGTCTCCGCTCCTCCACATGCAGCTGCTGGGTGACCTTGGGCTAGTCACACTTCTCTGAAGTCTCTCAGCCCCACTCACCTCACAGAGGGGAGGAAGGGAAAGGAGAATGTTAGCCGCTTTGAGAATCCTTCGGGTAGTGATAAAGCGGGATATCAAATCCAAACTCCTCTTCTTCTTCTCCTCCTCCTCCTCCTCCTTCTTCTCCTCTCTCTCTCACTCACACACACACACACACACACACACGAAACACACACGAAACACATCCGTATTGCTCACTTGGTTTGGATGTGGAAGCTGTTAGTGGTCCCTGTGTGCTCATAGTCATGGATTGCTGCCGCAAAGACAATGGCCAGGACCTCAATCTCCGTCAGGCAGTGCTGCAAAGGGGGACAGAAACAGGAGATGCTATTGGAACCTGTGGGGAGCCCTCCCTTGCCCAGCAGCACAGACAGAGGAGGGGAAATACTATTTGCACCAGAGTATTCACCAGGATGGATCCCCTCTAGCCTCATATCTCTCTTGCCTGGTTGGATATTCTCCTGTGTGGGTGAACAGGTCCAGTTCATACTCATGGATCACCCTCAGAATAGCGTAGTGCTTTGGTGGCTTCCTAATGGCCAGGGTCGGGGACCTCTTTCCATCCCAATGGCCATGTTTCCCTATGAGCAGCCTTCCTGTAGCCTTATGTCAGTGATGGGCAGAGCCAGAGGCAAAAGTAGGAGGAGCAACGAACATAACTTCTGTTTGCTGTTGTATAGTAGTTAATTTCTGCACACACCCCTTTGGGCATCCTTCAGGTTGCATATAGTTTCCTCAGGTTTCCTAGGTTTCCCACCCCTGCTAAATTACTGATTTGCTGCTGCCAAGAGAGCAGTTAATATAGGGCTAAAGGAGGTTGATCTCCAGCATAACATTTTGACAGGAAGTGGCACTTGTTCACCAACAAACCTGGGGTTAGCACCAATAACGAAATTACCATCTTACTTATCTTCTATTTCTGTTGCGGCGCATAGGTATGCCTTTATCAAGGCCAGATTCAATGCCTTTCCTTCTAATGTCATGGGCAACAGACTCTCAAATGGCCAGATCTCATTGCTATGCGACTGTAATAGTGGTTCCGTAGAAACATTACAGCATATACTTTTTTCCTGCCCAGCTTATTCGGCAGCCCGGTCTAGATTTCTGTCCCCACTTCTGATAGGACAGGCTGACAGAACCCAGGAGGCTAAATTAATTCATTTATTGAATGATGAGGAACCGAGTAGATCTCTTACAGTCGCTAGATTTTTGATAAATGTCCTATCCCAGAAAAAGAGAAATGGGTCACTGCATAGTTTCGATACTTTAACTAATACCAAGTATCATTAAGAGGAAATTAAGTTATTAATCAACTCTTAAATTAAGTTTTAGCTGAATCCCTATGCTGTATATGTATTAACTAAATTGAGGTAAAATGTTGTTCTTGATGGGTTGCTTAGATTTGATATTGTTTAAATTGCTGCAGCTGCTGCCTGTGTTTTTTTTAAAATTGTCTTATGTCGAGTTGTTTTAAATTCTATGTTTCGTTCACTTGTTGGATTTGTTCTTGATATGGGCCAATGGCCGTAATAAATTTTACTACTACTATACTGATTTGCTGCATTACAAACTTCTGTGGACCAGAGCCTGTTTCATCAGATGCATGAAGCGATCTGAGGGGGAGCCTGTGACCTCCATAGAGAAATAGGAAATTGCTTTACATCAAGGCATACCATTTATCTGTCTAGCTCAGTACTGTCTACCCTGACTGGCAGCGGCTCTCTAGGATTTCCAATGGGGAATCTCTCCCAACCTTACCTGGAGATGCTGGGGACAGAACCTGAGACTGCCACCTGCTCTGCCACCCGGCTATGGCCAGGTGCTGCTGCACTACAGCTCCAATCATACTTGGACAACCACTGACCATGCTTACTGGGGCTGATGGGACTTGGAGTCCAATTGGATCTGGGGTGCCACAGGTTCTTCATTCATCTGATGACGTGGGCTCTGATCCATGAGATCACAATAGATTTGTTCGTTTTTATGATGCCACTAGACTCTGTTGTTGTTTCATTGCTAAGAAACCAACCAGCTACCCTTCTGGAATCTATTGTAGCACTGATGCAATAAGAGGCAGAAGCAGTCTGAACACACAGGACAAGGTAGAGAAATGTGGAAGAAGTGTAGGAACTATGGCTTCTTTTCAACTGACAGAGGTGCTTTCAGCACCTGAAGGTAAAGCAGAAAAATCGCCATTGCAATAGGTTTAAGTTTTACCGGTTATTTCTGCCTGTTGCACGGCTATTAAAGGTACAGAGTCTCTATCAGAAATAAAACACGGCAACAAACAAGGAGGAAGATGGTGAGGGGAGAAGGGTCTGGCTTAGTGAACTGTTGCCTTCAGAAAGAAACCTCTTTTCCAGCTCCTGCCATTATGTTAAACCAAGAGAGCCCACTAGGAGTCACTATGTTGTTGATGTCAATGCTCAGTGCTATTTTTCTGGGGAAAGGGGTGTGGGGGTGTCTCCCTTGTTCTCTTATCATGACAATGGCACCCACTTGAGAGGTGCTGGGACTGAGTTCTGGCGAGTTCCTGCTGAAAGAAAAGCCTTGTCAATGCTTCATATATAGATTTTCTAGAGATGGACTGTAAAAGAGGACTTAGGGCCATTAATATGTTGTGTACCCTTCATTTCTGTGATCTAGGACTGCATTACTGGGGTGGACTTGGCCAAGATGAGAAGCATACTTTCTAAGAGCATTAATAGCCCATGATTCCCAGTTTGCCTACACCCAGAAGAGCTTTCCAAGATGGCACCATTAGAGAACTGGCAGACAGAATATCCACACTGCGCTCTCACCACCATGCCCGTGCGAAGCAGGAAGCAGTGCACAGTCTGGGTGACGTCAGCAGCGTGTATCTGGTTGTGATATGGGTTCTTGTATTTCCCGTAACCAGCCTCCAGCGCGTCAAGGAAGGTCATGAGGTACACTGTGGGGATCTAGAGATAAATGAAAAGGATAACAATGTAGCTCCAGGCAAGCTTTGGGGATAGCAGTAGTCAATGCTTTTATCTAGAAAAAATGTTTAGGGGTACTCTCATTTTCCTACTCATATTGAAATACTGCCCCTTAATGAGGCCAAACATAGACTCACACAATGTTTAGGGGTATGCGTACCCCCAGGAAAAAAAGCACTGGGAGTAGTCAAGGATATAGGAAGCTGTCTCATACCTAGGAAGTCCATCTAACTCAGTAAGGTAAAAGGTAAAGGTAAAGGACCCCTGGACGGTTAAGTCCAGTCAAAGGCAACTATGGGGCTACGATGCTCATCTCACTTTCGCAGACAGCTGTCTGGGTCATGTGGCCAGCAGGACTAAACTGCTTCTGGTGCAACAAGACACCGTGACGAGCGCCAGAGTGCACAGAAACACCATTTACCTTCCTGATAATAGTGATAGCTATTTATCTACTTGCACTAGTGTGCTTTCGAACTGCTAGGTTGGCAGGCAGCTGGGACAGAGCAACAGGAGCTCACTGACTGGCAAGCCGAAGAGGCTCAGTGGTTTAGACGACAGCGCCACCCACTCCCACTAACTCAGTGCTGTCTACACTGCCTAGCTCCCACAGAGTCTCTGGCACGGGTCTTTCCCAGTACCTAGATGTGCCAAGGATTGAACCTGGGAACTTTTGCATGCAGTGTTGGACACATCCTTACAAAAAAAAAGTCACAGGCTGACATCTATGCTCTGATACAGCACCCTCCAGTCTTCACTTAAGATTCCAGCACACACACACACACACACACACACACACTGGCAAAGAGACAGTTTAAAAGTGGAAGGTCCCAGGGCAGTCATATTCCTTGTCCAGAATGCAAGTGAGTCCTCCACCAGCATTATCCCATCACTAACCCCTTGAAAAACAGAATGTGTCTGAAATGAGAAATGACCCTTATGCCCTATGGCAGCATGAACTTCAAGGGCACCCGCTCTGTCCTATGGGGCTGGGGCCTTCCAGAATGAGGAATGACCTCATGAAAAAGGTGCCCCCTTAACAAAAAGATCACTTCCTTTAAATAGAGAACATCCCAGGCTTGGAAGAAGCTTTCCTTTTCGGGCTCTGCAGCTCAAGAAAGCTGCTTGTTTGGTGCCCTGGAGTCTTCATTTTGTGGGAGGGGCATGGAACTGCCCTTTAATAAATCATCATAATAACAACACTGTAATTATACACACGCCATTTCTTACCTTGAAGCGGCTGTTGAGGTTGTGGCGGGTGAGCAGTTCAAAGACAATCGTGCGCAAGGCATGGTCCTCGCTCACCTTATTCAGCGCAAAGACGTCAAAAAACCAAAGGTCAAGAGTCTACGCAAGAAAAGCCAAAGAAGAAATGTAAAGAAGGAGGGCTGTGCCCTGAGCATAGTGCACTTAACTGGTACAGGATGGAGAAAGAATGAGCACCAAAAGAAAGGAAACCTCCCATCTCTCAACTCTGGAGCATGTTGAAGAAAAAGTATTGCCACAAAGAGTTCCATTAAGCATGTGCAAAGAGCATTCTCATTTTGCAGTGATGAGCTGTAGCTGGCTCCTACACATCCAACAAGATTATAGGCCATTAATTCCTGATAAAGAAACACCGCTTTCAGCTCCAGTGTCTCTCTTTTAAAAAGTTACGGCAAAACAAAGGAGGGAAGCTAGGAAAGCTTCCTTGACTCATGCAACTTGATCACAGAAAATGGGTCAGGGTATAAACAACCAGTGCCTTTTTTGGGAAAGTATCCATTGGTACAGAGTAACATCAGGACTCTTTCTTTTTTGCAGTTCATGGCAGCCATTTTGTGCTGGCACCCAAAGTATGAATTCCAGCCTACACACACCTACCTGGGAGTGAGCCCTCTTAAACCCAGTGGGCTTACTTCTGAGTAGACATGGGCAGGATTGGGCAGAAAGGCCAGCATCCCCCTAACAGAGCTGCATTACCTTCAGGCAGTTGATGACAGAGGGAGAATAGTTCGGCCCCACCGCCGTGTAAGTCCGACGGAACATCCTACAGAGCAGATAACAGCAGGTCAGGCTCTCCATGGAACATCTGGACTGCATCCCCACAGAGACACCTCCCAAACCCCACTGAGCATCCAGGTGTCTGAGTGCTGGACATAAAATACTGGATCCAAGACGCTCTCTCCTTACATACTAGGCCAGCAGTCCTCAATCTTTCCAAACCCAGGAAATTCAAATGAGACTTGACTTTCAATCTTTGCACCTTATATGTCAGGTTGGGGAGCCCTTTTTTACAGCCTGGGGGGCCAGGGCTAAAAGTGGGTGGGTCAATGACTGTACATGTTGCCTTTCTCTGTCCTCTTTCCAGGGAAAGATGAGGTGTTCTCACAGCTCAAGGAACAGGCTCCAGCCAGGCAAAACAATTGAAGAGGGTGTGAAGCAGGGCTGGCGAAGAGTGTGGCCAAAGGAGAACTGGCGTTGCCTGTGGAGAGTTCCAATAGCCACACAGGGAAGATTGGAGGGATGCATTTCGTCCACAAGGCCTCATGTTCCCCACCCCTGTTATATATTATCTTTGCCCTTACTATATCTATCTTGGTCTGCTGCCTTCCACCTCCTCCTCCTGCTTGCTCAACCCAGATGGAATCTATACACATATTAAAAACACTGTGAAAATGCTTTAAAAAAAAGTTTTGAAAAAATACTGAATTTGTCATAACTCACCATTGCCATCTAGTGTCACATTTGTATATTGCATGATACAACACACTTAAAACATTTTATTTACAACTGTATAGCTGAGTCCCTGGTCCTTCTTACTCCCCCCCTTTCCAAATGATAGCCAGGGCACCCTGATATAGTCACCAACAAGGCACAGTTGTGGGGCAGGGCCCACCCATTGGGCCAATGCACTAGGAGTAGGCCAACGCATGAAGCAGCTGAAGGACCATCCCTATATGGAGCAGCCCTGTTCCAACACACACACACACACACACACACACACACACAGAGAGACAGACAGCACTCCATCCAGACCTCTCAACAAAGATGCCAGCTTGAACAGCATGCACAATGCTGCGGAACTTGGGCTTCTCCTCGGATCGACGTCCCTTGGCGCGGGTCTGCTGCGTGAACGTGGAGGCCAGCCAGTCCCGCACCTCGGAGGGAACTGCATCAGACTTGATCTCCTGGAGTTCATCTTCCGTGTCCAAGATCTGCCTGAAACAGGAAAAATGAGCAGTGAGGAACAGTGAGCGTTTTAGTGAGAAAGTCTGAGTGCAAAGAGAAGCAGAACTGCAGTTAAAACTGAGAGGGATAATGAGGGAGAGGGAGAAATAATCTGGAAATTAGTCAAATTCTGGCATATAAAATTCTGACTTTTGTAAAAGCTGTGATTACAAGATTCAGTTTCAGGGAACGGGCTGCACTTATTTCCTCCTAAATTCTCTAAACTGAGCAGCTTCCAACAGGCTGTAAAGGGCTGCTATTCCTTATGCAGAAACAATCGAGGTAGGGAAGAGGATAAGATCAAATTCTCCTGAGCCTCCAGAGACACCCTGCAAACTAGAGGTGCATCTCCGGTGGAGGCGGCTGATACGTCAATAGCAGAGGACATGCTTGGCATGTAGGCCATCCCTGCACCTGCAGTGCAGAAGACTAGGAGAGCCACCGCTAGCCAGCACAGGCAGCACAGGAATGGGAGACTGTCTTAGCGCAAAGGAGCTGGAATTCATGTTCTCCTTGGAAACAGGGCAGCAAGTTCAGAACACAGCACCTGTCTTTTAAAAGGCATTGCATATGACTTTCGCCTTTTGAAGGAGTGCGTTTGTCAACTTCTTTAACAAAAAATAAACTTTCAACCTCAAATTCTTATTTTAGAAGTTTGTTTCTAAAATCTTGAAATTCTAAATTTTCAACCTTGGTCATATTCTGATGGAAATCTTTGTTCATCTCTGCAAATGAAAAAAAATACACCTACACATAGAATACTGCCTCTTCTCTGGCTTCATCTTAATGCACAGCTCCCTCTCTATACTCTCTGGGAAGTTGCTACAGTTTGCTTAATGTTAAGGTGAGTTTACTCTGGCAAAACGTCTACCGTGATTTATTTATTTATTTTTTTAACAGCAGTGGAGAGAATGAAGCAATTACCGTGGCAATTATATAAATCTTTAACTGCAGGGCTCTTCTCAACCCAAGCTCACCTCTGCATAGTCTTGCTCCTCCTAACTCTATCCAGCACCTTCTGCAAGGTTCCGCATCTGAAACTAAGGGGCTCCAGCACAGTTATTCCTCAGCTGCAGCTCTGCAGATGTTGTTGGACTCCAATTTCCATCATCCCCCCACCAGCTTAGCCAATGGTCAGGGATGATGGGAGTTGTAGTCTAACAACATCTAGAGACCCATGGTTGAAGAACACTGTTTCTAGTCTTGTGCTATCAGGGCAGAATTCAGGCAGAGAAATCTCCGCTGCACTGCAGCATCACCACTGCAGATGGCCAGGGAGGGTATGGTGCCCTGGTGCAGCTTTCAGTCAGTTGGCTCAAGGAACCATTCCACTCCCAAAAAAACACTGGCTCTGGCTTCTCTCCTTGACCCAAGTGAGCAGGTTGTTCACAGGCTGCCTCCCTGGTTGATTCCTCCCCAGCGGCAGAGCATGTTCTCAAGGCATGCAGGGGGCATGCACACACACTGCAGGAACATGGCGTGGGGTGTGAAGAGTGAATGCAGCCTGCCACACACCAGCCTGCTACAGCCCAGTCCATACCACCGGAGTGACACCAGCACCAAGCTGCTTTGCGAGGGTGAGGCTAGGATTGTAGGATGCATGGCGTCCTTCTCATGCCGCCCTCCCTGAGCCACTTTGCCCTCACAAAGTGGTGCAGGGCTGGCTCTGGGAGGGTGGTGTGAGTGGTGCCCCCCTCCCGACAATACATCCCTGTTCCTCCCTGAACCAGCTGCCTGCCTTCCTCTTTGCTTGTCCGATTCCTGCAAACACAGGTGAGCTTAAAAGGGGCATGGGGCAGCTGTCCAACTAGTAGGTAAATGGCTAGCCTTGGAGCCAGAGTCCTGGACACAACTGCTGAAAGAACAGGGCAGCTGTCCACAAGGTAGCAAAGGCTGCAAGGAGATGGGCAGAATAGGTGGTGCATCAGTGGAAGGCCTGATCCTGGAAGAGGGCAAGCACTCTGCCTCCTCAAGAGGGCTTCTCTCTGGCTTCATTGCCATCTTTTATTCATGTAGCCCAGGAGATTAGCTTGGGGGAGATGGCGAGTCCTGTGTCATAGGGGAAGTTTGGGCATAGGACAAAGGGTTTATAAATGAGTGGGGCCCAAGGATAGTGTGCTCTTTACAGTGGCAATCCCAGAGTCAGTACTAGAGGGAGTCATAACTCTTCCTGGTCCCAGCATGTACCGGAGTCTACAGGGAACTGCCTCTCATCTGACTCAGGGTCAGGCCCCAACACTACTGAATTGCTTCCGACAGCATGCAAAACACTAGCCCTGACGCCATCTTGAAAACACCCGCCTGAGATTCTGAAACAGTCTCCCTAGAGCTGCAGGCTCTGCAGTTTAACCAGTGGCTAGCTCAGTGCTTGTTTCTGGGTCCTCTCTGAAAAAGGGGTCGGGCAAGACACAAGAGCCCCACAGCCTCACCTGGTCTCATCAATGTAGACAGCTTCCAGCAACGAAGCAGTATATTCCAAGTTCTTCTTCAGCTCCACAAGATTCACTTCTCCCGTCTCCAACTGTTTCACCATGTACCGCAGCCTGGAGGGGGGAATGGAAACACAGGGAAGGTGGAAATGAGTAAGGGGGGAGCAGAACCTTGCAGGGCTCTCTGGGTCATCCATCGAAGGGCAACCCACTCCCATCATTACCTTGTGAGGGACCCACTAGGGAGAAATGGAGCCAATTTCAAAACCATGGCATTTACACCAGTGAAATCGCTCAAATGCTGTGATAATGTGGTAGCTGGATTGGGCACATATGTGTCCAAACCCCTTTCCACAAAAAAGAAACTGAAAAATGAATTATGGATCAAAAACAGTCTAATGAGGACTGAGCGTGCTCAGTAGGCATGGAATGCTGAATGACTATTAAGCGGGTAGGGAGAAGAAAACTAGCAGGAGAAGGGATGGAATGGAGTGACTGGAACCCTGAACAGAATAACGCCACACTGGACCACTCTGTTGCAGTGGCCCACTCACACATAAAAGCCAGTTTCCTGTGCTTCACCCTGATACAAGGTGCCTACAAGGGAATCTCCTATGCTGAAAGCCTGACAATCCCAAAATGGCATGTTAAGCAATGCACCTCCGGCCATCTGCTCCCTTGATGGGGCACATCACTAGTTAATAACAAGCCATCAAGCCCAGCTGGGTGTGTGGTCCAGAATGTTTCATTTCCGGTTAATCATCCCTATTGTTCCGCTTGAAGGACATTAACGTGAAAACATTGAACACTTCAGGAGAACCAAATGAGTAGAGATCATTACAGCGTGATTAGCCTTTTAATGAAATGGTAAAAACCACACACACACACAAACAAACACACACACACACACACACACACACGTTGTTTCCTGTGGAGCAAAACTACCTGTTAAGAAAAAAAAAACAGGCCTGCTGCCAAAACTAGCAGTTCCATGCTGAATCATAGAATTGTAGAGTTGGAAGTAACCCCAAGGATCATCTAGTGCAGGGATGTCCAACTGGTCGGCCGTGATGGCAGGTCGATCGCCTTATGCTAGCGGTCGATCATGGGCTCTTTTCATCCATGGGGGGAAAGAGCATCCGGCCCCAGCCCCTCACTCTGCCCTTCATTCGCACACGTTGGGTTCCCCACCCCCCAAAATGGGTGAATCACTGCTAGTTTTTTTCCCAGGGAGTAGATCGCAGTCTATTGGGAGCTGGATGTCCCTGATCTAGTGCAACCCCCTGCAATGCAGGAATCCATGACAGGTGGCCATACAACCTCTGCTTAAAAACCTCCAAGGAAGGAAGGAAGAAGAAGAAGAGTTTGGATTTGATATCCCGCTTTATCACTCCCCTAGGGAGTCTCAAAGCGGCTAAGATTCTCCTTTCCCTTCCTCCGCCACAACAAACACTCTGTGAGGTGAGTGGGGCTGAGAGACTTCAGAGAAGTGTGACTAGCCCAAGGTCACCCAGCAGCTGCATGTGGAGGAGCGGAGACGCAAACCCGGTTCCCCAGATTACTAGTCTACCACACTTAAGCACTACACCACAGTGGTCTACAACCTCCCAAGGGAGATGGTTCCACTGTCAAACAACTCTTACTGCCAGAAAGTTCTTCCTGATGTTTAGTCAGAATCTCCCTTCTTGTAACTTGAAGCCACTGGTTCACATCCTATCCTCTGGAGCAGGAGAAAACGGGTTTTATCCATCTTCCATGTGACAACCCTTGAGATATTTGAAGATGGCTATCGGTGAAGCGCCATACCGATCAGTCGGGAGTTCTCTCAGCTCTGAGAGACTCCAGTGCTGTCAGGAGTGGGGGTCCCGTAACCGCGCTACGGACCCCCGCAAAAACTTCGTGAGGAGTGTCTCGAAGACCTGGGATCCAGCGGGTACCAGACGCGCCTCCTCTACTCTCAGGTAAGCCCTAGTAAGGGCTGCTTGAACGTGCGGAGTGGAAGGCGCAGTACTGAGGATCGACCGCTTTCCTGGCAACACGAAGCAGCGACTGCTGGCGGCTCTGAGCGCTTTGCTTTTCCTCTAATTTGGACTCAAAAAAGAACTCTGTGAGTAATAACCTATTGGATACTAATTTAAAGATTTAAAGAAATTAGGAAACGGAGGGGAATTTAAAGAGGACCACAGCAAGATCAAAGTAATTGCAGTAAGACTGAAGCCGCGAAAGGAAAACTTTTAAAGTGCAACTTCTGGTTTGGAAACAGATAGAAATCCCCCCCCCCAAAGAGCAGGGGCTAAGGGGGGAAGAATTTAACTTTATTTCCCTGTGGATTATAAAATTACAGTGTTAAAGAAGACACCGCTCACCCTCTGGATTAAGGAGACCAGGTCAGTTAGTGGGCAGCCATTGTGACGTCACAATAGAACTGAATACTTGTTACTTTCGCTTCCGACTTGGATACTTTGAAGTACTGCAGAGTCCTAAAACGTTATTTTAAGGTCATTTCTGACATTTTAGTCTTGCAACAAGTTATCCTGTGTTAAAAGACTGAATTTCTAGCCTCCTGATCTTGACTTGTTTGTCTGTTTTAAATCCAAAAGATAGCTTTGTCATGTATAATGAGCTATTTTTAGCCATCTCACCCCTTGCCTTTCCCTGCAAGACCCTGTAAAAATTGCAGTCGTTAACAGTGTCTACAGGTTTTCCACACCTATCAGCTGATCACCCATTCCCACCACCCTTCTGAGTAATACCCCTCCCCACTCTCTCACTATATATAAGGGTCTGGTGACTTCTGTTTCAGTGTATCTGAAGAAGTGTGCATGCACACGAAAGCTCATACCAAGAACAAACTTAGTTGGTCCTCTAAGGTGCTACTGGAAGGCATTTTTTATTTTATTTTGTTTTGCCTATGGCAGACCAACACGGCTACCTACCTGTAGGAACACAGTGGGTTTCAGTTTATTTCTATTGATGTAGGGGTTATATTCCCTTTTCTTTTGTGGTTTTATGTTTTATTTGTATTTAAATTGTTTTTTAACAATTCATGTCACCCAGAAAATTATGCTATAGGAGGGCTTATAGCAGTCATAAATGAATTATATCAAATGTTGGTCCTGCCCAGCGTTGACCCACTGGCAGGGCCGACCCACCCATGAGGTAATGTGAGGTGACTGCCTCAGGTGGCAGGATCCACAGGGGCCACAGATCCCAATGTAGATCTTTCTTCCTGCCCCCCACTTGTTCCTGGTATATATCTTTCCGGGTGGGGAGGTAGGTGCCATTTTGTGGTCAACCTCAGGTGCCAAAAATGTATTGGGCTGGCCCTATCCACTGGAATTGATGGAAATGACTAAACTTAGGCCTGTTAATTTCAATGGGTCTACTCCGAGTGGAACTTAGTTAGCAACAACCCCTGGGTACCAGGATTCACAAGTTACTCTCTGGGAGTCTGCAGCTTGATGTAGGAATGCATGTTTGCCTCTACTTAACATGTTCTGCTTGTACATCACCATCAGTGCATCAATAAAAAAATCAAGCCAATATTGAAAAGACATGGTGAAGGGAGCATGGGGAGGAGCTGCAGCAGGGGCTCGCCCCACCACATGGCCTTGGACTTCACAGGTGACCTTGTACAGCTGCCTTTTTCTGTTTTGCTTGTAGATATGTCTCTTTTAACAGCTGTTATTGAGCCTCTCTTTGAAAATTAACAGTGCAATCCTATGCATATCTACTCAGGAGGAAGCCCTACTGAAGTCACTGGGGATTTACACCCAGGTGGCACTGTGGGCTAAACCACAGAGTCTAGGGCTTGCTGATCAGGCGGTTTGAATCCCTGCGATGGGGTGAGCGCCCGTTATCATAGCTGTCAACTTTTCCCTTTTTTAAAAGGGAAATTCCCTTATTCCAAATAGGATTCCTCGCAAGAAAAGGGAAAAGTTGACAGCTTTGCCCGTTATTCAGTCCCTGCTCCTGCCCACCTAGCAGTTCGAAAGCATGTCAAAGTGCAAGTAGATAAATAGGTACCGCTCCAGCAGGAAGGTAAACGGCGTTTCCGTGCGCTGCTCTGGTTCGCCAGAAGCGGCTTTAGTCATGCTGGCCACATGACCCAGAAGCTGTACACCGGCTCCCTCGGCCAGTAAAGTGAGATGAGCACCGCAACCGCAGAGTCGTCCACGACTGGACCTAATGGTCAGGGGTCCCTTTACCTTTACCTTTAAGAATACATAACACTGGAGCCTATATGTATTGATTCCATATCAACTTCACTTCTAACTATTCAGGCACCAATTCGGTTGTGAAGATCTGAGCTCATTTACTGTCATTCTTGAATCCCTTCTTACCTTACTGAGAGAAATTTGATAGAGAGGGCTAGGTTTCGAATGGCTAGTGCCAACAGATACAATCACAGGAATTATCATCATTTATTACTGATTTATTTGCCACCTTTTACAAAGAAGTGTCTCAAAGTGACTTTTAATGTAAGAATAGGAATAACAAGAAACAATAAAACCAAATTTAAAATGAATAATGCCAGAACTTAAAATGCTCATCCTTATATATAGTTGTATCCACCACACTAAAGGTGCTGTGGTCTAAACCACTGAGCCTATTGGGCTTGCCAATCAGAAGGTCAGTGGTTCGAATCCCCACAACGGGGTGAGCTCCCTTTGCTCTGTCTCAGCTCCTGCCAACCTAGCAATTCGAAAGCACACTAGTGCAAGTAGATAAATAGGTACCAATGTGGCAGGAAGGTAAACAGTCTTTCTGTGCGTTCTGGCACTCGTCACAGTCCTCTGTGCACCAGTAGCGGTTTAGACCTGCTGGCCACATGACCTGGAAAGCTGTCTGTGGACAAATCCCGGATCCCTCAGCCTGAAAGCGAGATGAGCGCCGCAACCCCAGAGTTGCCTTTGACTGGACTTAACCATCCAGGGGTCCTTTACCTTTACCTTTTACCTTACAAAATGAATGAACATTTTAAAAGGAGGCCACAGACATAATTAATCATCTTCCAAATTAAGAGTCAAGGGCCTGGGTAAAAAAAAGTATTTGCATAGTAGGGGAGTGATCTTGGGTTACAAACCTTCTGTGATGTATGTGTGAGGTTTCATGGGTGGGGCAGGACTCCAAGGGGGAATTTTTTGAAATGTCTTTATAAGTGTTGCACGCATGGCACTGGGTCCCTCCCCCGCTCTCCTGTGTGGGGGGTGGGGAGGTTAACCCTGTTGCAACAGAACAATAAAGATCAAGCTTACTAGCTGATTTGCTTCTAAAAAAAGAAAGAAAAGGTTTTCGCCTGGTGCTTAAAACAGGCAATGATGGCACCAGACATACCTCCTGGGGAGCACATTCTACCAGCAGGGACCATCACTGAAAAGGACCCGTCTCATGTCTCCACGTTCTACACCTCCCTTGGAGAAGGACATACAGAACAGGGCCTCAGATGATGAACGTATGGTCTGGGCTAGTTCATGCGGAGAAAACCAGTCCTTAAGGTACAGGGGTCCAGAGCCACATAAGACTTTATAGTTCAAAGCAAGCACTTTGAATTGAGCCCAGAAACAAACTGGTAGCCAGGGCAGAAATGCCAAATATATATAGAATTTGAAGGGGTCACAAGGACACTTTTGCCTAATGTGCAGCTCAAACCCATGACCCTGAGATTAAGAGTCTCATGCTCTCTTTGGTGGTTATATGCTCAGACCAAAAGGGATGCAGGTGGCACTGTGGGCTAAACCACAGAGCCTAGGGCATACTGATCAGAAGGTAGGCGGTTTGAATCCCTGCAACATGGTGAGCTCCTGTTGCTCAGTCCCAACTCCTGCCCATCTAGCAGTACAAAAGCATGTCAAAGTGCAAGTAGATAAATAGGTACCGCTCCAGTGGGAAGGTAGATAGCGTTTCTGTGCACTGCTCTGGTTCGCCAGAAGCGACTTAGTCATGCTAGCCACATGACCTGGAAGCTGTACGCCGACTCCCTTGGCCAGTAAAGTGAGATTAGCACCGCAACCCCAGAGTCATTTGTGACTGGACTTAACTGTCAGGGGTTATTTACCTTTTTTTAATGCTCCAATCATCTTGCTCTGCTCAGCAATCCATCTGCTGAGCCCCGTGTCACCTGAGTGAAGGCTGAAGGTTCTGTGAAAAGCTACCAATGCCAATTTGTCATGTTAATCCACCACCCCACACTTTGCATCACTTGGCTCAACAAAGCCCAAGAAGGGACAGCAGCTATGGCCAACTAAATCAAAGCTCCCTCCAGCTTCACACCCAGAAGCAAGAGAAAGAGTCCACTGGGCCTGAGCCCAACAACCTGGTTCTCTAGTTCTTCCCATGCATGGCTCACACAGTCCAGTTGAACATTATGATGCTATGCTTTGCTTTAAAAGTGGGGTGGCCCAGTCAGCTGCCTACCAGAAGGCATGGGAAATGTCAGAGGTTTCTTTGCAGTCCCGAAGATCAACCCACACCTTCCTCCTATTGATTTACACAAGTGCAGTGGCATGAAAGGGCAGAAGGAGACAACCTCCTCAGCTGATGGCGCAAAAGCAGCTGCTTTGTGATCTCACAGATAAATCCACCACTTCCTGTTGCTGACATGTGCAAGTATGGTGGCTCAAAAGGCCCACAAAAGTTGCCACAAGGGAGCTTGATCCTGCATCTAGGGATGAGTCAGCTCACACACCACATCCTCCACAAATTGGGTCTATTAGAGCCAAAATTTTAAGCATTGTGGACTAAAGTCGCTTCTGGGGCCCCTCCGGGATGAGGGTCCCTGACGCTGAAGCTTCATTAGTTTCATGGTAGATCCACCCCTGTGGGAAATTAAGCATTCCTTGACGCGAAAATGTCTTAAGCGTTTTAAGTTGTTTTACTTCATTTATCTGTGAAGCCAAAATGGCTTTTGAGCTGATTACAAGTACAACTATGAAATCAGCTATAAAATCCATACATCATTACAATACACAAAAACAATTCCATCACAGCACCAGAACATCAAGACACCCTTAATTAAAATATACAAGGAAAGAAGACGCAGATTAGCACCCCTGCATTAAGCCATGGCTTGGTTTTGATGTTTTTCTGCAGGACAGATTGGATAAGTGTACAGTATCAGCTGTACGTGGTCACTTTGCAAATTGCCCACATTCTCACCATTATCTTTGCAATTTGTATAAGCATCTTGCTGTATAATTTCCTCTTGAAAAAAAAGAAGAAAAAGAAAGAGCATGGACATTAAAACAGTTTAAAAACAAAACAGTAAGGTCAGAGGTTCTAAGTTATGCCACTCAGAGAAGGTAAAGGGCAATCAATGTGTGGGAATGGAGAACTGTACTGACCATTCAAAAAAAATCATTATACTTTATTAAATCTCAAGAATATACAGTCATTACAACAAATAATTAAATGCATACACACTGTGAAAATGTATATGTATATGTAACCACATAGAGAAGCTGTTCTAGTCATTGGCATTTATGTTATATTTATTCTTCATAAATTCAATTAGAGGATTCCACTTGTCTTTCCATTCTTCTCTTGTCTATCTTGTCTCAGTCTAATAAATTCTGTAAATTTATACACCATTTCTACCTTCCATTTTTTTTTTTGCTAACCATTCTTTCACTGTTGGTGGTGACCTACTTTATATTTTATTTTCAGTAACTGGAATAGGTGGACTCAAAACAAGAATAATCAATTGGCCCAAGTTAGTGAACAGTAAAAGGTATAGAGAAGCATAATGGATCAGTTTGATTTGCAGGTAATATTATACATGCATCATTTGCTATTCTTCATATGCTTTGGGCTTTATGTGTGTATTTTATCATTTTAATATAAAACAGCCTTGCTTTATCAGCTTAGTTTTCAATGAGTTGGTATCAAAGGTATAAACTTTGAATCAAAGATATAAACATAACATTTTAACACATTTTTAAAATGTTTTTTAAAAGGTTCTTTCGAATGTTGAGACCTCCTTTCTTCCCTCCATGGGTTCCAATTCTAAATTTTATTCCTGCATCTTTTACTGTAATCTATCTGTTATATAAACATAGTATTATGTTACATTACAAATGTGAATGCATTCCTGCCAATGACTTCAACTGTTTACAGTGATCTCTCAAATATGTTAGAAAGTTATTCCAGTCTTTTTAAAATACTTGGTCTTCTTGGTTCTAAGGTGGCAATCCTAACCCCATTCAATGAGAGCAAGTCCTGCTGAATTCAACAGGACTCGCTTCTGAGCAGGCATGGTTAGGATTGCAGCCTAGGTAGAATCATAGAACTAGCTGGAAGTTGAAAGAGACCCCAGGGGTCATCTGGTCCAACCCCCTGCAATGCAGGTAAGAAACAGATCTTGGTCTGTTTGCCACCATGTTTGTATGTTGCTGTTGTTTATTAAATAATCTAAGGAGCTTGAGGTGGTGTACATGGTTCTCCTCCCCACTTCCTCCTCCCAGCACCCCTGTGATGTAGGTTAGGCTGAGAAATGGTGACCAGTTCAAGGTTCATGGCTGAGTGGGGATTTGAACCTTGGTCTCTCAGGTCACAGTTCAACACTAACCATTGCACCATACTGGCTCTCTTCTCCTTCAATGCAAACCACAGGTTAGCATAGCATGGCAAAGGAAAAAGTAATCTAATTTCTGCCTCTCCAGTATTGAGCTAGACTTGCCATTTGTATCCAAGCTGCCTTTTGCATTCTGCAGTGGATGTATGCTCTTCCCCCTCTTAAAGAATCACACAACACCTGCACACCTGTTTAAATCATCTCCCACGCAGATGCAGAATTGCTTCAGGCTCCTTCGAGCTGAAGTCTTTCTTTGCGCGTCTTGTACGCCAACTCTCTCCCACTTCCTCTGCAGCAAAGACCCGGCTTGCATTTCACAAACAGGGGACCAGCTGGGCTTTTATTGCTTTCTTGAAAGGGCAGGTTGGTGCCCCGGCTGGCCAAGGGAATAGCAATTGCGCATAAAGAGCCACTTAGCCAATTCCCAGGCTGGCACTCCAAAGCAGAGAGATCTGTGCTGCAGGCTAGGCTGGGACAACGAATAAGAGTCAAAAGAGAAGGAGAAGACAAAGCCATCTGCTTTCCTCTTGCTTCTCAATGGTCTCATTCCTTGCGGAGGCTAAGGAGTCAGCGCTCTCCCCTCCTTAACAAAATGCACCCCAGAGAGGGGATTATTTTGCTTTGCACAGGCCTTTGCCTCCTTAAAATAAAAATGTCATTGCTGGCTGTTCTCCTGCAGGAAAGGATTTACATGACCCACAGATGCCTAGGGAAGGGTTTCCAATGGCAAAGATGCTCAGATATGCTCAGTGGCGCTACTCAGCACCACCGATGCAATGCACTGGGCCTGGGAGGTGGGGAGTAGGATTCAGGTGCTCCTGGGCATGTGGAGGGGAGTTTGCCTAGGTCCCCTCAAACATCTGTGCCTCCCCAGCAGTCTCCTCAAGCACAAACAAAGGGGAATGGTTTCCGTGGGATTTCACTCCAGCCGGCTGAGTTCCTACACTAGGAATCTGTTGGCTCTTATGGGCTTTGCTGCGGTGTTCTATTACCATGGCAACGGCCTGAGAGACTCAAGTTACTGAGCAGAGATGGACACATGTAGGGAGGAGGTGACTCTGTGTGTGATGCAGTCCAGCCCCGTGCCACTGCAGAAGGGGCGAGGGGAGGGTGTCTGAGCAAGGGCACATCCAGACTGTCACTACTTTGGGGCTGGATTCAGTTGCCTTCTGGCAAATTCAGCTTGCACAGTCAAGAGTTGGACGTGGGGGGGGGTCTTGCACAAGAAGCCCACTTCCCCTAAAGATCAGTTTTTATACATTAAGGGGAATGCACTGAGAAGTGTGTTGAGAACATGCTGTATGTGCAAAAGGTCCCGGGGTTCAGTCCTCAGCATCACTAAAGTAGGGCTGGGAAAGAATCCTGCCTGAAGCCCTGGAAAGGCCCTGCTGATCAGGGATAGGCAATTCTGAACTAGATAGACTAACAATCATTCTAAAACAGTTCCATATGCTCCTTTGTCTAGGAGCTCCGAAGACGTTCATGCATACATCAGTGTCACACTGCAGCATTTCAAAGACTTTCTTTCCACTTGCAGATCCAGATGGCTCTGAGTCAAGGCAACGTTGAGGGGGGGGGGAGAGATGCATTTTCCTGGCCAGCTACAAGGCTGGGAAATGACGGAGGAGCCCCCTAATGCCATTGCAGGGCCTTGAGCGTGTTAACCAGCACCTGGCAATCGGATTAGGGACTGCAAATTCAATTACAGAGCTCAGGCTCATGCATTTGAGCAATTACTGCTGCCTCCGGTCGAGTCACAAGAATCCTGGAAGCAAGTCATGCGGAAGAACGTGAAGGGCTGGAAAACCAGTGATATCACCGCGCATGTAGCATCACCCATTGGGAGTGAAGCAGTGCAAGAATTATAATGGTCAGTGATGGTGAGAGTTGAGGTCAAACACCACCTGGACAGCAGAACATTGGCTGGTCCAGCCTAATGAGTAGCCTTGGGCCAAGGGCCCCTTTCAGCCCAATCTCCCTCACAGGGTTGTTGTAAAGATAAGCCAGGTGGAAGCGAGAACAACGTATGCTGGCCCGAGTTCTCTAGCTAAAAGGGCAGGATGGAGATGGCGATAATATAGGCATGAGTGTCTCTGGGCTGAAGCCATCCCCAAACAGTACGGGATCTCAAAGAGATCTGTTTTGACAAGTCTCCAACCATGTGGGGAATAATACAGCAGCAAATGTTTTGCTCTGTGAGAACAAAGGGAAGCCCTGAGCTCTGTATAATGAACAGGGTTTTAATTAAGCAAGCTGATAAAACATTAGAAAATAGAAACTGCACCAGAGAAAGGGGGAGATGGCCCGTGAATTTCCTCGAGAGTCTTTCCTAACACAAAAGCAGGCAAAAGAGGGAGGCTGCCCCGTAGGATTGACAGCAACCCTCCAACAACGGCTAACTGCCAATTTTATATAACAAACCCGGGGTAGGGGTGGGGGTTCCTGGACTTAGCACTTTCTGCTATTTGTAGGGGGAGGGCTGCATATGGGAGCCGGCATCTGACAACATCAGGAAGTTTCCCATCCCTCTTGTAAGCCATTGTGCTAGGTGCTGTACATGTTTTAAGGTGCCTCCAGACATTCAGTATTTTGTGGAAGGGACTGAAGTACATATCCAAGCTTCAGGTTTGTGTATTTAAAGAGGATTAAATAAGGCTGTCAATTGATAAGGCTATCAGGGCTCATCCAGACCTCCTTTTGTGACATGTTTCTAAGACCAAGTCTGCACTTTAAAGCTCTGTGTCCGAGTGCTTCCTCCCCGCACTCACCCCAACCAGCGCTTACCTCAAGAAAGCCCACCCTTGACTGCTGAATCAGAGCCAATGGCAATTCACAGAAAACCCTAAATGTCACACACACAAACCCCAATTCAGCAATACTGTAAAGAGTAAGTTTTCCTTGGGAAAGTGGTGGGGCGGGGGGGGGGAAGCAAAACAATGCTTGGACACAGACAGGGAAAGCATGCATCTGTGCCTAGAAAGTGTGGATGAGCCCTCCGTGACTACTAGCCTCAATGGCTATGCTCTGACCCCAAGGTCAGAAGCAGCAATGCTTCAGAATCCCAGCTGCTGGAAACTGCAGGAGGGGAGAGGGATGCTCTTGCACTCACGTCCTGCTTGCAGGTTTCCCACAGGTATCTGGTTGGCCACTGTGAGAGCAGAATGCTGGACTAGATGGGCCACTGGCCGGATCCAAGAGGTTATTCATATACACTTATGATTAAAGGGCTCTTGTGCAACAAAAAGCAACAGGGAAGTGCACTGAAAAGTGTAGGAGGAGCAACTGAATAGCACCCCACAAGCAAATCAGGATAAACACTCATTGTGGTATAGCTGCCCCTTAAATCAGAACAAATGCTTCAAAATGACCTTAACAGGTTAGAGAACTGGGCCAAAGCAAACAAGATGAATTTTAACAGGGATAAATGTAAAGTACCTACACTTGGGCAAAAAAATGACAGGCACAAATACAGGATGGGTGACACCTGGCTTGAGAGCAGGGGTTGGACTGGATGGCCCTTGTGGTCTCTTCCAACTCTATGATTCTATGAAAAAGCAACAGGGAAGTGCACTGAAAAGTGTAGGAGGAACAACTGAATAACACCCCACAAGCAAATCAGGATAAACATTGTGGTATAGCTGCCCCTTAAATCAGAACAAATGCTCAATGAAGACCAGACATAGTCTACCTCCATGTAAGCTACATGCAAGCAAATCCGGATGAATGCTCAAAAACAGGTCGCTTGGAGGAGCCCCTGGTTTCAACTTGCACTTCATCGAACACAGCAGCTGGTGCTTCACAGTAAGAACAACAAATAACAATACTCATTATAATGTGTGGGCCAGCACCAGTTCTATATCCAAGGCACAGCAAAGCTCATGACAACTTGGATTATGGCATCACACATTCTATCAGCCTGCATTTTATGTGAATAATCACCACCTTGGCTAGGCCGGTGAGGGGGGTCGGGCGACATCACCCAGAGCAGACTTTCCGGTTCCACTGCCTCATGATTGATTCATTGGCCAGAGCATCTCTCTCGCCGGCTGTCAAGCCAGCCTCCCATCCTGAGCAATTTACACAGCAAGGCTGTAATCTGGGCCCACTATCTTTTCAATTAGCCAGGAAAGGTGGAAGGCAAGCTGTGATGCCACTGAGGGATGGGGTGGGGGGGACAAGAAACAGAATGGGTGTTTAAAGTGCTTCGGAGCCAACAGCAAGGGCAAAGTCAAGGAGATATTAGTCTGAGATGTGCTGTACTTAGAAGATGCTCTCCAAAAGCACAGCCCACCCGGTTCCTTCCCATTTCATCCCATAGGATCAGGAGTGGGCAGGGGGTGCTGTTTGAGCATGATCTGTGGAAGGGAGCACATGTTGACAGTAGGTGGAGGCAGAGCCCAAAGGCACCCCTTCTCTCTACCCCCTCTCCTCTCTCTCTCTTTCTCTCTGTCACCCATTTTTTCCTTCTTTCTACCACTTTGAAATCAGGCCAGAGGTAGGGAACCTGTGGCCCTTCAGATGTTGGTGGAACTTCAGCTCCCATCATCCCTGACTACTGGCCATGTTGGCTGGGGCTGATGGGAGCTGGAGTCCCACAGTATCTCCATAGGTTCCTCATTCTGGCATTTCAGAAAGCAACAAAGAAGTCTGCACACATATACCTGGAGTAAATGTGACCCCATCTGACTCAATGGGGGTTCCATGTGGGCAGATATCCATAGGATTGCACTGTCAGCAAACTCTCAGAAGGCAGAGAGTGAGCAGGCTGCAATCCTACACCTGCTTACTTGGGAGTAAGTCCCATTGAACCTAGTGGGACTTACGTCTTGAATAGACATCTGTAGAACTGTACTGCATGTAACTTTGGATTAGTATGCTGCTTTCAGGAAATCCTAAGAAAGCTGGGAGTACCCTTATACTTAATGAAAACTCAAACCACACGCCTTCTGAATAGTTTCTATCCAAGAGCTTTGACTGTACTTAATAATGATCTCAGGGTCAGTAGTAAGTAATAGTAAGCAGTGAGTAGTAAGGAATGAGACAGGCTTTTAGGTTATGCTATGCTTTTAATAGGTTATGTTATACTCTGGATTATGTTATGTTTTAATAGATTATGTTTTAATAAGGATGAGAGTGTTGGAGATATGTGCAAATGTGTATGGTAAATCCGGTCTTTGGGTGTTTGATTTTCGTTGTTGTGTATACTGTGTATATACGGACAATGACAATAAATAAATCTATCTATCTATCTATACTAGTTCTTGTAATCTTTAAACCACCATGTAAGACAAATTGTCGTCGTCATCATCATCATCTTCATCATTTTCCCACTCTGGAAGTTGAAATCAAGAGAGAGAATAACTTGCCTTCGGCCACTTCAGCTACCTCATAAGCTCATGGCAGAGGTGAGATGCAAATCAGGGACTCCAAGTTTTGTAGCTTAACTCTCTAAGGCACTGCACCATATCTCTTGCTGAGATTGCTGGCATTAGCTTTCTTGTGGTCAGGGCCAGACTCCTTCCATGTGTCCATGTAGAATCAGTAGGTGTTATGCAAAAGTATGCAAATGCAATGGGCTTGAACAAACAAAACACAACTTACAGAATTCAGCTCCTCTTAACAGTGGGTCAGCCTCTTCCATAGTGAGTGTTTTGGAGCCACAGAAGCATTCAATCATTCACCTTATTTTGTTTACAGAAGAAAATCCTTTCCTGGGCTTGAGTCTGACCCTTCGCTGCAAGCTTCTGAGCATTTATTAATTATATATAAATTTTGCATATGAAGCATCAGTCCTTCATTCTGCTTAAAAACACAATCTTATACAAATAGGATTCTAGTGACATTAAAGTGGTACTTGCAGCCATCACTTTAATGGCCCTATAATCATACTAAATTATCATATAAAGCAACTATGCTTTATAGGTATCATTTAAAAAATAAAAGGCATATCCTTGCCCCCCAAAGCTTACCATCTAAAATTTCAAGTGAGGGAGGGTAGTCGACAGAGTCAAGTGTAATGGGCAAAGAACAGTGTGAACACAGTTACATGGACTAAGGGTTGATTTCTATAGCAGGTGAGGTTTAATAGCTTTGAAGGGGGGAAAAGGATTTTCAGGAGGGATTTCAAGGGCAAGAGAACAGGCATTCTGAAAGAGAGCTGCAGGCATCAGAGGCAGCTTAATTAGAGCCGAGGGGTTAATCCTGGAGTCGTCAGCAAACTTTGTCAGCAGGGGGCTGGTCCACTGTCCCTGAGACCTTGTGGTGGGCCAGACTATATTTTGAAGAAAAAAATGAACGAATTCCTACGCCCCACAAATAACCCAGAAATGCATTTTAAATAAAAGCACACATTCTACTCATGTAAAAACACGCTGATTCCCAAACCGTGTGTGGACCGGATTTAGAAAGTGATTGCGCCGCATCCGGCGCCCGGTCCTTAGTTTGGGGACCCCTGGTTACTGGTGGGTAGCCATGTTGGTCTGCCATAGTCAAAACAAAATAAAAAATTCCTTCCAGTAGCACCTTGGAGACCAACTAAGTATGTTCTTGGTATGAGCTTTCGTGTGCATGCACACTTGTAATCAGATACACTGAAGAACTCATTACCAAACTCAAAACCACGGAGAGACCTGGTCTCAACAAAGACATTGGATTCTTATCTCATTATACATGACAAAGCTATCTTTAGCCATCTCACCCCTTGCTTTTTCCTGTAAGACCAATTGCAGTTGTTAACAGTCGTCAACAGGTTTTCCACACCCATCAGCCAATCACCCATTCCCACCACCCTTCTGAGTAATACCCCTCCTCACTCCTCTCACTATATATAAGGGTCTGGTGACTTCTGTTTCAGTGTATCTGAAGAAGTGTGCATGCACACGAAAGCCCCACCCTCTTTTTGAATCTGGCCACCCTAAAGTTATTGGAAACCCCAGCATAACACCATTGTCTTGCAGCTTGTCCACACCTCCCAAAAGAGAATAGAGTTAATTGCACAAATTAAAGTGCTATTTCCCTTGACTGCACAATTCTTTCACATAGCAAAAGATCAGCAACATCCACAAGGTGCAAGAAACATTTAGTCAGCCCAATTGCTAATATGCTTCCTCCCCAAGGGCTTTGGGTTGGTAACAACACCTGGAACACCCACCATCTAGAAAACCAATTAAAAGGAATAAAGGAAATACACAATGGATCCCAATGCATGTTTACTCAGAGGTAAATTCAGGTCCAGCCCACGAGGCTAACCACAAAATGGCAACCCTCTACAGAAAAGAAGGAGTGAAGGTCTGCACTGGGAACACAGGGGTGAGAATCAATCAACCTTACATGAACACTGAAGTGGGAATCAAAGGCCATCATGGGAGGAAAATCATACCAGGTGAGTGCAGAGCCCAGAAGACCACAGTGGGCAGCCTCTGTCATTTCCTCCCTAGTGGTGAGAGGAGACCAGCAGCACATCCTATTTGCCAAGAAGTCGCTACAGAGGTGGTATTGGGTTGGCTGCCAAGGAGACGGCAGATCTGGCCTCTAAGGAGAGCACTGCAGCTGTCACTGCCATCATGGCGGCATTCATTGGAGGCTGGATCTGCTGCCCCTATGGATCCTGCCACTCGAGGGTGTCACCTCGTCTTGCCTCATCGGTGAGGCCAGCCCTAGGCAAACCCCACAAAGGGGCTCAATGGGGCTGGCTCACAGTTCAAGTGTATAGGATTGCAGCCTCTATGATTCTTAAGTGTCATGCTTTGATGTCATAAAGGACATAAGCACTGAGCTGGGAGAGATCTAAAGTCCAGCATAAGATAGCTTCAAGCAATTAGGAAAGGACTGTAGCATTGAGGGAAAATGTTATGAAAATGATTTACAGATGGTATTTAACCCCAGTAAAGTTAGCTAAGATGTATCATGGTTTGAGTAATGAATGCTGGAAATGTAAACAAGTAGAAGGTACCTTCTATCATATGTGGTGGACGTGCCCAAAGGTAAAGGACTTCTGGGAGAAGATTTATAATGAGCTTAAAAAAGTGTTGAAAAACACATTTACTAAGAAACCAGAGGCCTTTCTGCTGGGCATGACCAACTATGAAATCCCCAATAAAGACAGAACATTTTTTATGTATGCCACAACAGCTGCTAGGATTCTGATAGCTAAAAACTGGAAAACTGAAGAATTACCAACAGTGGAAGATTGGCAGATGAAGTTGATTGAATACATGGAACTCGCAGAACTGACCGCGAAACTCCGAGACCAGAGGGAAGAAACGGTGCAGGAGGATTGGAAGAAATTCAAAGACTATTTGAAACGACGTGAAAAGATAGACATTTGAAATTGAAATCAGTGGATATATAAGGCTACAGTAATGCCAGAAGTTAGATTAAGATAGGATATAAGAAGTAGTTAGAAATATGATATGTTTGTTTTTATTAGGATTAAGATTAAAGTTAAATGATGATTATTGTTTATTAAAGATTAAGATTTGATGAGAAAGAAGATTTTACAATGTTATAAAGTTACTAAAGAAGATTAGAAATGAACGCAGAAGAGAGGATGTGAGGAGGTCCCCAAACAATGTTAGGAATAAGATAAGGATAGTTAAATAAGTGTTTGTTTGTTAAGATTTTTGTATTTGTATTTTTTGTAGTTTTGTAGTTTTTTGTTGTATTTTGTGTGTGTTTTATTGTTAAAATTTAATAAATTCTCTTAAAAGGAAAGGACTGTAGCTCAGTGGTAGAGTGCCAGCTTTGCATGAAGAAGATCCCAGGTTCAATTCCCAGAATCTCCAGGTAGGGCTGTCAAAAACCCTGGAATAGTCATTGCCAATCCATGCTTGTTTGAAATCTCTGTATTTCAAGGCAGTTGTGGAACAAGCAAAGGTGAAATATACTTGGAGTTGCATAGTAATTTCATGCTGTTTATTGCAGCTCGTAAAACAGAAGTTACCGGTAAGTTCCCCCCCCCCCCAACCTCAGGCTTTATATACATTATTTACACAATGGGTCCCATCTAATTAGCTGATTCTGCTTCCCTCCTTGAGCCTGATTGGGCTGCTACTGCAGGCCAATCAGTTGTTGCATTCTAGGATCCTACCCAGGGGCGTCGTAGGGTGGGGGCGGTGGGGGCGGGCCGCCCCTCGTGCCGCCCCTAGGCGGGTGTGTGCGGTGCTGCTGCTCCCTCCGTCACCCCGGGAGCAGCAGCGCTGCACGGACGAAGCTCCCAAAGCCCCCGCCCGGCATCCCCCGGGGGCGGGGTGTCGCCGCGTGTGCGCGCGTCATGACGCACACGCGGCGACGCCCCGCCCCCGGGGGATGCCGGGCGGGGGCTTCGGGATCGGGAGCCGCTCGGCGGGCTGCAAAGAGCCGCGAAGCCGCTGCTGTAGCACAACAGCAGCGGCTTCAGGGCTCTTTGCAGCCCGCTGAGCGGCTCCCAAAGCCCCCGCCCGGCATCCCCCGGGGGCGGGGCGTCGCCGTGCGTGTGTGCGTCATGACGTACGCACGTGCCGCAATGCCCCGCCCCCCAGGGGTGCCTCTCGGCTTCCCGCCCCGGGCAGCCAAGGGGCTAGGAACGCCCCTGATCCTACCTGCCTATTGTTCTAGGATCCAAGCTTAGTACATAACAGTTATCATCCTTTTTCTCTTCTGGAAATCATTTTAGGGTCACATGGCAAGCAAAATACTGTGCCAGATCTATGAATGATCCAATATGGCAATTCTCCTCATGTTCTTATCACTGTATTCCAGAGTACAAGAAACATAGTTCTACTGTTTGTATGAGAATTTATAGCAAAGCATGGCTTTGTATCAGCTGAGCCAAGGCTGTTTGTATGGCTGTCTCCATATTGTTTATATATTGCTCAGTGAATTTATTACTTGGTTTATTGCAATGGCTTTAAATATTGCTGTGCACTGCTTTGAGCGTGTTTGTTTGTTTTTTTGTTGTTTTTTTAGAGGCAGCAAACATAAAAAGGCTATTCTCAAGCCCCTTCCACACAGTAGGCGCTTTGCTGGATCAGGCCAGTAGCCCTGTTCTCTCAGACCAACCAGACACCCATGGGAAGCAAGACTAGGGTGCAATCTGTTCACCAGATTTGGAGTATGTGGCTGTTAAATGTAGACCAGTTTATCTCCCTAGGGAGTTTACAGCTGTTACGTTAACTGGTGTGTACGTTCCACCAGATGCCAATGCCGACTTGGCTTTGGGGTCTCTGCCGAGCTTTATCAGCAGCCAGCAAGACAAGTATCCTGAAGCTGTGCACATCATTGCTGGGGATTTCAACCATGCTGAACTTAAAACTGTGCTCCCGATGTTCTATCAGCATGTGAGACAAGAGGGGACAAGACACTGGACAAGATCTATTCGAACATAAAATATGGTTATAGGGCTTTACAGCTCCCACATTTGGGCAGTCCAACCATATGTCTCTGTTCCTTGTACCAGCATATACCCCCCTCAGGAAACGGGCTCTCACTATAACAAGGACTGTTAAAATCTGGCCTGAAGGTGCTACTCACCAGCTGCAGGACTGTTTCGAGAGAACCAATTGGGATATTTTCGATCATTCAGACCTGGAGGAGCATAAGGCGGCAGTTTTGTGCTATATCAATCACTGCATAGACACTGTCACAGTAAATAAATCCATCCGGGTTTATCCCAATCAGAAACCCTGGATGAACAGAGAGGTCCAGAGCCTGTTGCAGGACAGGAACAGGGCTTTCAGGTTGGGCGAGGTGCAGCTTTACAGTGCGGCAAGAGCAAACTTGAAGAGAGGTATTCATAGAATCCTAGAGTTGGAAGAGACCACAAGGGCCATCCAGTCCAACCCCCTGCCAGGCAGGAAACACCATCAAAGCATTCCTGTCAAGCCTCCGCTTAAAGTCCTCCAAAGAAGGAGACTCCACCAAACTCCTTGGCAGCATTCAACAGGCAAAGCTGGATTATAGGCAGAGGATTGAGGATAACTTCAGTAGTAACAACACGAGGCAGGTGTGGCAGGGGATCCAGCATATTACCAACTACAAACCGAACCTTGGTGCTGTCGGCAGTGACCCTTTGCTGGTGGAGGAGCTTGATCTCTTCTTTGCTCACTTTGAGGGGGAGCCACCGGAGACGGCTGTATTACAGCCACCAGCCCATAGTGGCCCCTCATTCACTGTAGAGGAGCATGAGGTGAGACAGGTATTGAGGATGGTGAATCCGAGGAAGGCTGCTGGACCTGATGGCATCACTGGAAGGGTGTTGAGGGGCTGTGCGGATCAGCTGGCGAGGGTCTTTACTAAGATCTTCAACAAGTCTTTACACCAGTCTATTGTCCCACCCTGCCTGAAGTCGTCAACTATTGTTCCTCTGCCTAAAAAATCCACAATTAGTAGTTTGAATGACTACAGACCAGTTGCATTGACTCTGATTATCATGAAGTGTTTTGAGAAACTGGTACACAGTCACATTATTTCCTGTCTTCCATTGACTTTTGACAACTACCAGTTTGCATACAGGGCAAATAGATCCACGGAAGATCCTATCACTACCACTCTCCATGCTGCTCTGTCCCATCTGGAGCAGCCAGGGAGTTCGTGGATTTTAGCTCTGCTTTTAACACTATCCTCCCCCATAGACTGGTGTCCAAGCTAGAGGCGATTGGACTTTCTAACTCCATTTGTCTCTGGGTTTTGAACTTTTTGTCAGATCGTTCTCAGAGGGTTAGAGTAGGGTCACATATGTCCACAGCCCTTAGCCTTAACACCGGCTCACCACAGGGTTGTGTGTTGAGTCCCCTGCTCTATACCCTCCATACGTAGGACTGCACAGCCATCTATTCCAGCAACAAAATCATCCAAGTTTGCTGATGACACTACTGTGGTGGGGCTCATTTCAGGAGGGGATGAGTCTGCCTATCGGGACGAGGTGGAGCGGCTCTGTGTTTGGTGTGGAGAAAATAATCTGGCTCTTAATACTGCCAAGACCAAGGAACTGGTGGTGGATTACAGGGGGGAAAGGCGGATATTCAGCCCCTGTATATTGGCAGGGACCGGGTGTAGAGGGTGGCAGTATTTAAGTTTTTGGGAGTGACTATCGAGCAGGGTATGACTTGGAGCGCAAATACTACTGCTCTGGTAAAGAAGGCCCAGCAGAGAATTTATTTCCTCAGACTTTTAAAGAAGAACAATCTGAGTGAGAGACTGCTGGTGTCCTTCTACCGAGGCTCCATAGAGAGCATTCTTACATATTGTATTTGTGCTTGGTTTTCCAGCTGCACAGCCATGGAGAGGAAGGTACTCCAGAAGGTCATAACCACAGCCCGAAAGATTATTGGTCACCCTCTCCCATCTTTGGAAGAACTATACAGTTCCCGCTGCCTTAAAAAAGTAAACAATATTTTACAGGATCCATCTCATCCGGGATATAGTCTTTTTGCACCACTGCCTTCGGGCAAGAGATATAGAACAATTAGATCAAGAACAAATAGATTGAAGAATAGTTTCTACCCAAGAGCTATAACCATCTTAAATGCTGTAACCAGATAATATGACCTTGGAGAGTTGTGATGGGTGTGTATGTATGTGCATGTGTGGCTGAAATGTGTTTTTTTGTTTCTTGTCTTGTTTTTATGGGATGGCATTCAATTTCGTTGCACTTGTACAATGACAATAAAGAAATATTATCTTAAGAGCCCTCTCCCCTCCTGCAAGTTCCAGCAACTGCCTCTGACAGGGGAGGCAGAACAAAGCCATTCATAGCCTTATCCTCCATGAGTTTGTCTAATATTCTTTCAAAGCCAGCTGGTCATCACTGCCTCTTGTGTGAACAAATTCAATCATTTAACTATGAGCTATTTGAAGAAGGGTTTCCTTTTATCTGCCCTGAATCTTCCAACGTTCAGCTTCACTGGATGTCCACCAGTTCTAGTGCTATGTAACCAACGACAAGGAGGCCCATCTGCCCCGATCAGATGACATTTACTGTCCAGATACTGATTAGTAGAAGGTGGGGAGACAACCAATTAAGAAAAACTCAGCCACATATCAGAAGCAGCAAAGAGCACACACATTTGTTATTTTGATAAATGACGTACTGCTAGGGAGAAAAGTGCTTGCTGTATCATGCATTAAAATGAACGTGGGCAGCTGCAGCATGTGAAGCGGCAAGTAGTGGCCTAGAGAAGACTCCGCATACATGTGCATGCATCAAAACACGAATGCACTGGAGGACTAAAGATGAGCGCATGCCTGCCCCACATGGAGACTCAACTTCCAGAGACCGTACATTCTAGTAAGCAGATGAACAACCCTAGTGAAACATCAAGTGATCATCACTAATCATTAGCAAACAAACAATAAGGTGGTCAACTCAGCCATTGCTATTATATACATCCATAGCCATATCTTACTATATAATATTTTTACCAAAAAAAAAAAGAGTTGTCATGCTGCAGTTTGTGTGGCCACCACTAGGCGGCCACGCAAACTGCAGCATGACAACATTGGACACAGCGACTGAGTGGAGCAGGAAGGGCAGAAGCGAGCAGAAAGAACATGTTTGAAATGGCCCATCAGGCCTTCCCATGTTCCCTGTAGTCGTTGTGGCTACCACACACCAGCCCCCTTGCTTATTTGCTCACATGTGTGCATAACAAGGCGAGGCAAGCCTGGGGTCCAAGCCTGGCTGAGTGAGAGAGTGAATTGGTGGGTGGTCCAATGGCATGAGCAAGTGGGCAGCTGGGCGGGCAGCTGGGCGGGCACCACAGGTTGAAGTCTTTCTCCCCTTAGTGTGCTGCCAGCAGAAGGAAGTGTGCATTTCAAAATGTGCACTTCATTTGCGCAGCAGCGGAGGGAGAAGGAAAGAAAGTCTGTCTCCTCTTCATTCCTCTCTCCTCTGTGAACTGTTGGGGGAGGCGTAGCTTTGGGGATTGGAGGGAGAAGAGGGGGTTAAAGGAGATTGAGTGGGTAAAGCAGGGGTAGGCAACCTAAGGCCCGTGGGCCAGATACAGCCCATGGGCCTTCTCAATCCAGCCTGTGGATGGTCCGGGAATCGGCGTGTTTTTACATGAGTAGAATGTGTCCTTTTCTTTAAAATGCATCTCTGGGTTATTTGTGGGGCATAGGAATTCGTACACACACACACACACACACACACACACACACACACACACACATATATATATATATATATATATATATATATATATATATATATATTTTTCAAAATATAGTCCGGCCCACCACATGGTCTGAGGGACGGTGGACCGGCCCACAGCTGAAAAAGGTTGCTGACCCCTGGGGTAAGGGTTGAAGGGTCTGAGAGGGAGAGAGGGTGGAAAGGGAAGTGTGGTGAGCACAGGAAGCAGGCCTGGCAGCGTATCTGATGGACAAGACTCTCTTTCTAAGGCTGCTATGAGGACAGTCTTCTTCAAGAGCCCTATAAGGCAAGTTGCTATAATTGTTTTATTATTAGTGGATGATTATGATGATGATGATTTCTTACCCACCCTTCACCATAAGGTGCAAGGATATGTTACAGCTATTTGAAAATGCGATGTCAAAAACAAATTAAAACAAATTACAGTTACAAGGATAGAATGGGTCCGAACATATATATCTCAGGTGTTGTTTGCCAGCATTAAGAGGTGCATCCTCCAAAACAGGCATAGGCAAATTCGGCCCTCCAGATGTTTTGGGACTACAATTCCCATCATCCCCAACCACTGGTCCTGTTAGCTAGGGATCATGGGAGTTGTAGTCCCAAAATATCTGGAGAGCCGAGTTTGCCCATGCCTGCTCTAAAAGATGAAGGTGCCAAACGCACTGGCAGGGGTGAGGAATTCTGCACTTCCTATATTATCACCCTGGGTCCCTAAATGCAGCGGAGGACAGAGCAGAAAAAAGTGAGGCTCTAAGAAACATCCTGCCTCTCCCCCGAACCATAAAAACTGGATCAGGTTCAGTGGTGTGTGTGTGTGTGCGCTGAGGAGTATCAGTAACAGATGGCAGCACACAGGCACAAGCCATGAAGGATGGAGAAGTTGTGCAAGCTGCAGTTGAAAGCGGAGCCGCATTCTCCTCAGCGTACCTCCCCTTTGGGCCCAGGTTTGTCCCCCACCTCTCCAAGGAGCCTCTCATTTCTAGGGACCCCAGTTATGGAGAAGAGAAGCAAAGGTGACCCTCAAACCCACTGCAAGGTCTCAAGTTGGAAACATCGCTATGCAACTTACTTTCCCTCCCAGGAGCGTTACTAGGTAACTGCAGAAAGTTGACTTGCAGCATTTTAGCGCAACAAGCATGTGAGCGATGGCAGAGAGTTTCCTTTGTGTTTGTAATGAGCTGTTCGTTCCGCCCCACACCCACCAGGGTCCCTACACTTGTCACACTCTGGTGGCAGGCACCTTGTGTGGGCACCAGTCCTGATCGTGATCAGCCACATTGTGCGAGTAGAACGCTAAACAGCATGTTAGTTGGGGGGACGGGACTTTACAAGCTGCTGCTGCCTCGCAACCGTCTTGCAATCTGCTTTAACTCTGCTCAGCATGGATGTGCCATTCAGCTTTCCTTAGGAAGGGAAGGAAGTTTCCAGACAAGAATTCGCACCCATATCCTTCCACACCAGGAGTTCTGGTTGAAGAAACTCCCTGCAAGAGCACCCAAGGCCTGGAAGATGCAGCCACAAGGGCAGGACTTTCGGGGAGACGCTTGTAGCAACACTCAGCAGACTGAGCAGGGCTGGGTGGGTGAAAGGGGAAACTGCAAAAATGTTTATAATGGGGGAAATGGCATAAAATCACAGAATCATAGGGTTGGAAAGGACCCCAAGGGTCATCTAGTCCAACCCCCTGCAATGCAGGAATCTCAACTACATCATACATCACAGGTGGCCATCCATCCTCTGTTTAAAAACCTCCAAGGAAGGCGAGTCCCCCACCTCCCAAGGGAGACCGTTCTACTGTTCATTGTTAAACAGCTCTTACCATCAGAAAATTCTTCCTTATGTTTAGTCGGAATCTCCTTTCTTGTAAATTGAAGCCATTTGTTCGAGTCCTCCCCTCCAGAGCAGGAGAAAACAAGCTAGTTCCTTCTTCCATGTGACAGCCCTTGAGATATTTGAAGATGGCTATCATATCTCCTCCCAGTTGCCTCTTTTCCAGGTTTAACATACTGTACCCAATTCCCTCAATCATTCCTCATAAGTCTTGGTTTCCAGATCATCTTGGTCACCCTCCTCTGTACATGTTCCAGCTTGTCAATATTCTTAAATTGTGGTGCCCAGAACTGGACACAGAAGTCCAGGTGTGGTCTGACCAAAGCAGCATAGAGCAAGACTAACAAGTCACTTGATTGGGACACTAGACTTCTACTGATGCAGGCCATATATAATATCTAAAAACATATAAGGAGAAATTCACACCATAATGCTGATGATTTTATGTTGGATTTTGTTAAGACAAACTGCAAACTTATGCGGCAATGTGGAGAATGAAAGCAAGGTTTGAAAAATGCGAAACTCTGAGAAACCAAAACTGACAGTTTTTCACATCCCTACTCCCCACATTCTGAAGTATAAGGGCACACACCCATCGAAGGACACACACACACACACACACACCCCCGCTAAGTCCAGTGACTACAATGACCTAACGACACCATGGCATAGTCACTGTCTTGATTTATTTGGTACAAGCAAAAGGGGTTGTTGTTTTTCCAAACGTGGCCAGAGCTGATCTGGCCCAGTCAAGAAAAGAACTCTGCAAACTTGATCACACTTAAGGAAAACAGAAGGTTGCCTTGCTGTCCCCGGTTTAAGAGGCACATTGTTCAAAAGTTTTTTTTAAAAAAAATGTAAATCTACTTTAAAGAGTTAAATACTCTGGAAAGAAAAAGATACAAGGGGAGGGGCCTGTTAAATACCTGGCTCGTGGTCACCCATAGATACAAGGGGCAAAGTCAAGGGGCCTGTTCCCTCGTGGTCACCCATTCAGGCAAAGTCAAGGCGATGCAGTTCTGGAAAGAAGGGCCTCATTCTAAATTAGATGCATCTGCCCTCAGTGACATTGCCACTGATGGGAATAGGGATGTGACATATTGTCCAGGCACTGATGGAAGAAATAGGGATGTCAATATTTCCAGGAAGAAGAATAATGCTGCTGGGGGGGGGAAGCAGAACTCAATTAGCGGACTCAATTACGGCACAAAGAAGGAATAAACAAAACAAGCAAGCAGGGGGCCCCAAAACACCACTTTTGCACTGAAAGAGTGCTCCCACAGATATCTGGTATTCCATTGATTCCCCACTCCATCTATGCCAGAAAAGAATCTGTGGCCCTCCAGATGTTGTTGGACTCCAGCTCGCATCAGCCCCAGCCAGAATGGCCAGCTGGGTGACAAGCTGGGCCAACAGAAGGGGTCAGCATTGTTGGGCATCCGCCAAGGGCTACCCCCCAGCAGGGAAACCTTTGCTTACTGCCTACCCTGCCCCAAGTCCCCTGGCTGTGGTCTTCCTATGATTCTATTGTTCTTCCTCTCCCTCTTTGCCTGATTACTGCGCTCTGGAAGCACACAAGCAGGGACAAGGGCAAGGTGGAGAAGGAACAGCAGCCTCTCCTTGCCCTTCTGAGCAGCTCAGCCATGTACCGGGTATCTCACTGGGTGACCCTGAGGCGGCCATGCGAGGGGGGGGGGGAGCGCATTGGTAGAGTGCATGCATTCCATGCAAATGGCAGCTCACCAACCCACAAGGGCATTATGAGGATAAATGGAGCAGGGAGAACCATGTACACCGCCTTGAGCAACTCAGAGGAAATGTGGAGTATCAACATTAACAGAATATAAAATAGAAATGCTCCCAATTTGCTTTCCTTGTATTCTGTTCTAGTATCCCAGAATAGTGTAGTGAACAGTAGAGTTGGAAGAGACCAGGAGGGCATCCTAGCCCACACTTTGCAGGAACCTTTTGCCCAACGTGGGGCTTGAACCCACCACCCTGAGATGAGCTACCATCTGTATTTGACTAAGCTGTGGTTTCCCCAGACACTCTGGGCGGCTTCCAACAAAATATTAAGAATACAATAAAACTTGATACGGTATCTGAATTTTCTATTTTGTTTCGAATAAAACTTCAAACATTAAAAACTGCCTTGCACAGGACTGCCTTCAGATGTCTTCTAAAAGTCAGATAGTTGTTTATTTATTTGACATCTGATGGGAGGGCATTCCACAAGGAGAGTGACACTGCCAAGAAGGCCCTCTTCTTGTAACCTCACTTCTTGCAGTGAGGGAACTGCCAGAAGACCCTCAGAGCTGGATCTCAGTGTCCAGGCTGCAATGGGGGTGGAGATGCTCCTTTAGCTATACTGGGCCAAGGCCGTTTAGGGCTTTAAAGATCAGCACCAACACTCTGAATTGTGCTCGGAAACATTCTGGGAGCCAGTGTACTTAGGACTGGTGTTATATGGTCCTGGTGGCTGCTCCCAGTCACCAGTCTAGCTGCTGCATTCTGGATTATGTGTAGTTTCTGAGTTGCCTTCAAAGGCAGCCCCAGGTAGAGCACATTGCAGTAGTCCAAGCAGGAGAAAACCAGAGCATGCACCACTGGGGAGACAGTGTACAGGCAGGTAGGGTCTCAGCCATCACACCAGATGTGATGCACACTGGGTGACTTTGGACCAGTCACTGTGGATTGGTCTAATCTAACCTAACCCACAGGGTTGTTGTTAGAATAAATAGAGCTGGGGGGGGGAGCACTGAGCTCCTTGGAGGAAAGGTGGAATATAAAACAGTGGTGCAGCAATAAAATTGCTAGCACATTTGCAATGGTAAGCAGGGTTTGGTCTGGTGAGATTCATGCATTCCAGAGAGTTGGACTAACTCTACAATTCCATGATTCTATGAAATGTAGAAAACTGTTAATTAAATAAGCGGCTAGGCAGTGGTGACAGTGCCATGGAGGCGGACTCATTCAGGAAGAGCCCCCCACTGAATACATCTCCCTCAAGAGCCCCTGAAATCTGGAGCAGACAATGGGTGTGCTCGGCTTACAAACAATGAAACTGCTGGTCTTGAAGGTATCACAATCTTCTTTATTTTTCCCTCAAGTGCTATAGAATTTATTAACCATCACTAAGGCGCTTTTCAAAAGAAGAGGAAGGAGGAGGAGGAACATAAACAGTATAAAATAACTCTGAGCACACCATTAGTGGGTTTTCCATCTTGAAAAGGCAGCCTGGCTGAAACCTAGAAGCAGCCAAACAGACCCCCAGGTACAGGAGCACTTTCTAGTCCAGCTTTACAACAACTCAGAACTTGTATAGCACAAGCCTGTACCTGTCTGCTCAGAAGTAAAACCCACTGAGTTCAGTGGGACAAACTCCTAGATAATCCTAACCCCACTTACCTGGGTGCAAACTCCAATGAATTAATTAGAACTTGCTTCTGAATAGACAGAGTGTACTGGTATTCAGCTAAGTCTTTACTCTGAGCAAACCCACTGAAATTAATGGACATGGCTAAGTCAGCTCCATTCATTGCAATGGATCTGCTCAACTTAAAAACCCAGTTGAATGCCACCACGCTTAGGACTGCACGGCAAGTCTGTGCAGGATTGCAGCCTCAGCCCAGGAACATGACCACTCCCTGTTCTTACCTGAGGATGGGGCTGTGCATATGGGCCCGCTGGACTTGAACAACCTCTGCCATGAGCAGAGAGGGACTGAGGACCTTCACTGTCCACAAGAGCCTTCAGGGTCCACCCTGTCAGTCCAGGAGGGCTTCAGCACCACCAGCCAGGGCCTAGTCCACTGCTTATTTTCTAAAAACATCCCGATATTTCTTCTTTCTTCACCACAGCAAAGGGGTTGTGTTCCCCCCCCCCTGCTTAAATGCTGGGTTGCTGCACAGGATGCAACCTGCGGTAGGGTTGCCAGGCCTTTTGTCCACAAGAGCTTGTGAGTTGCGGTTGGGAGGGGGCACACGGTGGAAAAGGTTCACAACCGCTAGCGAAGGCAAAAAAGGAAACACACAAAAGCCATTTAAGGCAACCAGAGAGAGGGAGGAATACGCGCTTCGATAGATGCAGACTGGCTTCAGCTGCTGGCTTGGCAGACTATCGGACACCACCACGGACTATTTTTGCCTATAAAAAGCCATTTATCATTTATATCGCAGGAACATCTATTGGCAGCCAGCGGAGGCCAAGGGGGTTGGGCAGGCTGCTTCCTAGGGGTGATGGGGGGGTGAGCAGGGAATGCGTGGAAACGGCCTGTTTGTTTTGGAAGGGGGCGGAGAGGAGGTTCAAAAAAGTAAACGAAGCCTTGCCTAAAATGACTAGCAGCCCAAGAAGCAACCTCCGCTCTTTTAGGACATTGAAATGCAGCAGGTTGATTAAATGCAGGTTTGCAGGTTGCAAAACTAGTCAGAATTTCATCTTTGCATTCAGTTGCTGGAACACAAAAGATAAAACAGGTGTGTTCAGTGTTTTCATTGTTACTTTTTTTAAAAAAGGGAACAGAACGGTCTGAAGCACTTTGCACTAAGCTCTCTTTTTTGTGGTTGGGGGCGGACAATACCCTATTTCTCCCAAAGGACCAGAGACAGTGAAATAATTTTTGAAAACAAGAATGTGGAAAACAAGAGCTCACAGAATTTGCTCTTCAACTCCTTCTGAGAACGCTTTGCCAATCTAGCTGTTTGCTTACCTATTTTCCCCCCTCCCACCCTCCAAGGAGCTCAGAGTGACAAACACGCTTCTCCTCCCACATTTTACACAAGCCTGTGAGGTAGGTTAGACTGGGGGACACTGACTGGACAACATTCATCCGCTAAGCTTTGTGGCAGAGCAGGGATTTGAACCCCAGCCTTCCAACACCCGATCCATTCTGCCACCCTGTCTGGGTAACCCTCTCCTACCCAGCTGTGACCCCTCATGCACACTGCCAAAAATGCCCTCCATGGTGCAACGAGGCGTCTATTGGCTACAACAGAAGGTTTCTTTCAAGCCTGATTTCAGTGACACCAGGAAACACCTCTGGGGGCACATGTGTGGTGGCACATTGGCCTCCCGTGTTGAGCAGCAATAGGCCTTGCAAGGCTGCAGCCTAAATCAGAGGTGCTGGTTGTACTGTGAAATCCCCCAGTGCCAATTCTAGAAACTTCCTTTTCTTTCCATCCACTCTCAAGGGAACTTCCCTTGCAGCATTCCACTGGGGGGGGGGGATGACAACAAGCGGAGCCCCAGAGGCAGGTCCAGCCCCACCAATGAGGTGGAGTGAAGCAGGGTCACAATAGCCGCTTCCTGCGACATCTCACAACAGTTCTCAGAACTCTTGCGAGAGTTCCACGAGATCTCACGAGATGTTTCTGGAAGTCGCTGCTGCTGTGCAAACCCTAGTAGACAAGGCTTCAGTGGGGGGAGAAGGCAGCTTCCCGTTTCGCCTCAGGAGACATGAATCTAAAGTGCATTTTACATCTCACTTAAGGCAACTTCTTAGTTGGTGCACCACAATTCACATGGCACAAATAGCTCTGTCCTCTTCACCGTTCCCTGCCCCCCAGCATCTGGTGGTTGAAGTGACTGCCTCCTCCGCCTAATGACAGAATGATAGACTCATAGAATTGTAGAATTGGAAGGGATGCCAAGCATCATCTAGTCCAGGCATCCCCAAACTGCGGCCCTCCAGATGTTTTGGCCTACAACTCCCATGATCCCTAGCTAACAGGACCAGTGGTCAGGGAAGATGGGAATTGTAGTCTCAAAGCATCTGGAGGGCCAAAGATTGGGGGTGCCTGATCTACTCCAACCCTCTGCAAAGCAGGGATCTCAGCTAAAGCATCCATGACAGGTGGCCATCCAACCTCTGCTTTAAAACCTTCAAGGAAGAAGAGTCCACAACCTCCTGGGGGAGACCATTCCACTGTTGAACAGCTCTTACTGTCAGAAGGTTATTCCTGATGTTTTGTACGAGTCTCCTTTCTTGTAACTTGAAGCCATTGGTTTGGGTCCTACACACTGGAGGAGGAGAAAACAAGTTTATTTCATCCAGCCCTTGAGGTATTTGAAGATGGCTATCATATCTCCTCTCCTCTTTTCCAGCTAACCAGACCCAGCCTTCACAAGTCTTGGTTTCCAGACCCTTGATCATCTTGGTTGCCCTCCTCTGCGCATGTTCTAGCTTGCCTGTTATCCAGTCACCACTACCATGTGCTACAAGGTTGGGGTGTGGGTGGGTGTTTAAGGGGAAAGTTGCACATGAATTCTGAAAAGCAGAGAGATATATCCTTCTCCATCCCCAGCTGCATTTTTAAGAGGAAATGCCTAACCATTTTTCACTTCCTCTTTCTCTCTCTCTCTCTCTCTCTCTCTCTCTCACACACACACACACACACACACACACACACACACACACACACGTCGTGATGAGTCAAAATGGTCCCTGAGGTGGATGGGTCCCTCTTCGAGCTGTCACCGCATTTCCCCTAGGGCAGATGACCTGAGTCAAACCACAGTTTGGAACATGAGTTCATTAGCAGCAATGAATGGGTGCTAATTGCAAATGCAACAGTATTAAGTTTGGCAGTTTCAAGTTTATGGGGTTATATTCAGTGTAGTGGAAAGCTGGATGTTCTGCCAGGGCAAGATTTTCTCCTTGTGTGACAGAATGTTTTTTTTCCCCCTCCTCCTACTGTGCCCTCCCTAAATCTGTTCTGGGGTTTCTCCCAACATTCTGGAACAGATTTGGGAACAGGGCAAAGCAGAGAGAGGGGAATCCCCTTGTGCTTCTGCAAAAACGTTAGCTGAATATTTCCCTTAGCTTTGTTTACCAAATGCAATTAAAATAAATGAGAGCCAAATTAGATAAATTTCTATGCATTCAGGAAATTTTCTGGTGCAAACTGGAGGGGGGGGAATCAATGCAAATGTTTGCATAGAAACATTTCGCGATTTGATGTTTTGCGGAAAACCCATACCACTGCAGTCTAGTTTGAGAGATTTCACCAGAAACATATTCCTTTCACTCCACGTTGCCTCTCTGTGCTCTTCTGACGTTACATGAGTGAAGGAGTCCTTTGATATCACCAGAATCATCTATCCTCTCTGCCTCCACCTGCCCAAAGCTCCCCTCTCCTCCACCCAGTCTCCTCATTCAGGAGATGGCTCAAACTGGGGAGGAGATGGCTCATGTATGCTGGTCCCACCTCCAACAATCCGCTCCCAACCTTTTGCACTATGAGCATAAAGGTCTACAGGGAGGTTCTAAACGGATTCAGCTGAATGCAATAAAAATACCTGTTTCAATTTGGAACTGATATGTGTACAGTTCTCAGTCGTGGGGAGGATTCTCGCCACATTCAACTCAATGTGGCTAGAATGTCCCTTCAGATCTTCATGCTCAACTTGTGAAAGGTCGAGGGGAGAGGCAAAATCACACCAGGATAGGAGTAGTGATGGCATGCATACCCCCCACAATGACTCTCAGGGTCCCCACTCTAAAATTCTATGATTTTATTTAGTTGAGATTCCGGCATTGCAGGGGGTTGGACTAAATGACCCTCAGGGTCCTTCCAACTCTAAAATTCCCTCTGCCCATTTTAACACCTGAGAGGGTCTGTAGGGAAGGAGGCAATCTCACAGATATCGGGGGTCTGAGTTTCTTAGGGCTTTAAACACAAATGCAAGTGTCTTGACCTGGGTATAGAAACGAAGCAACACGTCTCTTTTAAAACAGGAGTTACATGGGTTCTAAATGAAACCTCAGCCCGTAATCTGACTTCTGCATTTTGGATTTAGTTGAGGCTTCTGGGTCATCTTCAAGGGCAGCTCCACACAGAGCGCATTGCAATAATCCAGCCTGGAAGTTCTGCCTTGTTGAGGAGTGTAGCTTTGGCAGTGTCCATACAAGAGAAGTGTATTGCCACTTTGGGGCTTTCAGCACGAATGCAGCATCCTGAACTGGGGCCAGAAACAAACTGGCATCCAATGAGGAAGAGGGATGGGGAAGGAGGAGGAGAAGCCCTGCTGGATCAGGCCAAGGGACCATCTAGCCCAGCATCTGCCTTCTGCCTGTGGTCTAGGAAGCCCACAAGCAGCATGTGATGATGTCATCCCTCACCTCATTTGCCTCCTGCACCTGATATTTAGATACAGTCAACTTCCAGCTTATGCAAATTTAACTTGTGTGAATTCAGTTTTATGCTCTTGGATGAAGATAAATTAAAAAGGGGGGCAAGCATCTGGCAGGGAAGCTTTAGTAATCCTACCTGCCATTGCACACAGCTTAGGAAAGCATTTGGAGATGCAGAGAACATACATTTTGACTATACATGGTTTTGACTGTATGCACTATCCCAGGAACTTAACCTCCACATAAACTGAGAGTCAACTGTATATGCTGCGTCCAATACTGGTGGTAATAAACTGCCATCATGCCCAGGAGCCACGGACAGACATCTTCACCGAATTTGTCTAATCCACTTTAAACCCATCTAAGCTACTGGCTGTCACCACAGTAAGTGGCATTGAATTCCGTAAGTGAAACACGTACTGCGTGGGAAAAGCTCTGGTAACGCCTGTTGAGACTCTGGCCAATATGGGAACGGAGCAATACATGGGGGAAATGCAAACTTATTTAAAGTTACTTAACTGAATGGGCTTTGCTATTGCACTGGGTTAGTTGTTACATGCAATCTCAGTGATTTTTGCATAAGTATTCTGCCATCAATGTTTGACTTCACTGGTTGAGGAGCTCTAGTTTTTGAGCTGCAGTTAATTAGCCTCCCTGGCTACAATGGTAGTTAAGTTACTAGAAAGAGCAGTGCCAAGTCTCACATGTGTTTGGCAGTTGCAACATCAGATTTGAAACCACCCTTATTGGCGTAGCAATATGTCATATTGAGTGAGGGAACTGCACTCTGCACATGCTCAAAATCTTCTTCTTTTAATCAATTGTTGCTCTGCATCATGTTCCAGGTTTAAGCGCCACCACTGCAATCTGGCTGAAATCAATCTCTGTCACTCTCTGCATTTGTGTATGATGTTTTAAGCTTGTCTTTAAAATGTGCTCTGTATATGCTATGAATACTGAGACTGCAGCAGAGAAGACTGTTTAAATTCCATACCTTAAGGAGCATCTTAACATAGGCTGCATTATTATGCACTGAAATCAATATAATTAAGAACTCTGGCCAGAAGTTTCAACCAAAAAGATGCGTTTACTCATGAGTAAATACAAATATAGTATCAATCCTGTCTTTCTAAAAGACTTTCAAGGGATTTTTCAATGTGAAACTATTTCTTCATTTAAGACTGTAATTCTTAACAGGATTGATACTATATTTGTATTTACTCACGAGTAAACGCATCTTTTTGGTTGAAACTTCCAGCCAGAGTTCTTAATTATATTGATTTCAGTGTATTTTGTAATAAGAACTCCAACGTTATTTACGATTGCATTTTTATGCAAGCAACTCCTTCTGCCCTGCCGCCCCCGTCCCCGGACCAGACTATTTGTAAAAGCTGCTAAGCTAGAGAGCAAAGAGCAGGTGGATACCTTGAGAGCCATTCAACTTCCGCAAAACCTTTAATGAAAAATACCTGCTTCCCCCTTTAGAGCACATTCTCCGACACTCAATTTTAAAAGAGAGAACAGGCATTTCTTAGGGTTCCAGGCTGTTGAAGAAACCAATTTGTACATTTATCCAGCAGGAATCTATCACACCAGGATTTCGTCTGAGCTAAGGTTTTGGTTAATTCCACATCTATTCCTCAACCCATCATCTCCAAATGTAGATTCTCAAGCAGAGAGGTCCACGTGCAGCCTGATCTATTTAAAGTCCAACTACAAGCTTCTCTTGTGGAAACAAGAACAGAAGAAGAGCCATTCTGGATCAGGCCAAAGGCCCATCTTGTCCGGCACCCTGTTGCCATAGCAGCCAACCAGATGCCTGTAAGACACTCACAAGCAGGACCACAGTGCAACAGAGATTCCCAGCACACGGCCTCTGACAGTGGAGGGAGAATAGTATAGCCAGTATGGTTAGTAGCCGGTGACACCCTTATCCAACATGAATTTGTCTAATCCCCATTCAAAGCCATAAGGGTGCGATTTCCAGCAGAGAAGTGCTGGGTGGAGTGGGGTAAGGGAGGGCACTTGACCCCTTCCCAACCTGCTTGTTTCTCCATCACAACTCTGCACCCCACAATCAGCTGCTTTTCTTCCTACCCAGGTTCTAGGCTCTCATTGCATCACAAACACAGCTCTAGAATCTGGGCAGGGTGTGTATGTGAACAGCAAACAGAGAAGAGTTGCAGGGAAGGCCAGGAGGCAGGTGAAAGGTTCAGTGCCCTTTAGGGTGGGTAAGGCAGGTGGGTAAAATACAGGTATTGTATTTTAGTATTTGTTGGAGGCCGCCCAGAGTGGCCGGGGAGACCCAGCCAGATGGGCGGGGTATAAATAATAAATTATTATTATTATTATTATTATTATTATTATTATTATTATTATTATTATTAATGCATTTAAAAGAGAAATGCATCATCCCAGGAGAGCATGTGCAGCATGGAATTGCATAGGCTAAGGCAGAGGTTCCTACCACCCCCTTTTCAGAAAAAAAACACAACTCAGCTCCTCCCTGGAAATCTACCTTCTTTAAGCGAACAAACAGAAAGATGCAGTGATAAATCTGCATTCTTTTATGTATCTATGTTGCTACATTTTATGTTTATTTGGAAAATAAAGTAATCACTAAAACTTTAACACCATGTTATATCGGTAAGCGTCGTTACACAACAGATGAAATATGTATGAACACTTTTCCAAAACTAGATGAGGAGGTGGACTAGGCGCCAGGAATAAAAACCCATGAAGCAAACTGGAGTGAAAACTGCCATCTCAGTCTGATCTGCCTCGGGGGCAGTGCCAGTGCCGCAGCCCACCTGCCATGGGCCAAATAGGCAGGCAAGGTGTGATCCATTTCCCAGGCCTGGGTTAAGCCAAAAAGGGTTCACCGAACCCCGAAAAAAACTCTCGCCTCCAGCACAACCGCCGGATACAGGAGAGGCATTGTCACCATCCCACAACGGTGCCTGACCTAGCGGTAAAAGTCATTACACAACAGATGAAATATGTACAAACGGTTTTTTTCAAAATTTTCTTCTCTTCTCTGCTTCCACCACTCTCTTATTTTTATTCAATGACCCCCAACTGCACCTGAGGCTACTACCACCCCCTGGATCATTCCAGTGCCCCCCCCCAGGGTACGGAAACTTTGGGAAACACTGGGCTAATGCATGATTATGGCTGCAAATTTGCAAAGAAATACTGCAATTTAAATTGAAATACAGTATATCTCACAATGGAAGACTGCAAGCAGGTTACCTGTCCAGCCTGGCTTTTAAACCAGACCTGGACCAGACACATGCCTTCACACACATGCCTTCAAGCAGAGGACAGCACTTCCTCTTAATAACTTTTAGCTCTTGCTCCTTTGTCAACCCACACTTCAGCCTCTGCGCTCTTGCTCATAGAATCCTAGAATCCTAGAGTTGGAAGAGACCACAAGGGCCATCCAGTCCAACCCCCTGCCAAGCAGGAAACACCATCAAAGCATTCCTGACAGATGGCTGTCAAGCCTCCGCTTAAAGACCTCCAAAGAAGGAGACTCCACCACACTCCTTGGCAGCAAATTCCACTGCCGAACAGCTCTTACTGTCAGGAAGTTCTTCCTAATGTTTAGGTGGAATCTTCTTTCTTGTAGTTTGAATCCATTGCCCCGTGTCCGCTTCTCTGGAGCAGCAGAAAACAACCTTTCTCCCTCCTCTATATGGCATCCTTTTATATATTTGAACATGGCTTCTCTTCTCCAGGCTAAACATACCCAGCTGCCTAAGCCGTTCCTCATAAGGCATCGCTTCTAGGCTCATGTTGCTATGCAAAGTGCTTTGTAACACCTGAGTTTTAAAAAGAGCAAGAGGGGCATCTAGAGTCACCCTTCCCCAGCCGTCAGAATATCGCCACCACCACTCTCTCGGGAAGTTGGGTTTCCAGGTGTTCTGAGACCAAAACATTTCATGGCAAAACAAGGGCATATTTTGTACATGAACTGTACTGCTGAAATTTAAACACATCAGTTTCCTAATGCCTCCTGGGAGGGGGGTGGCACACACCAGAGGGTGACTTAATTGTGGTTTGTCAGTCACTCAATCCTCACTGCAGCTGGTATGGAAAGCAAGTGGGTGAACTGGGAGTAGGGGTGTTGGATTTGGAGAGGAGGAGAGGGAGGGGGCAGGAAGACCCAGCATGGAATCATCTCTGCATACGCTGCCAGGCTAGTAACATTTCAGTCAATCAATCAAAAGGTATTGAGCTGATGTGGCGCTGCAGACCTTCTATGAATGAAAATGGGTGGGGTTGAGAAAATCACAATTATTTTGCCTCCATTGGTATCCAGTGCATCTTTTTTTCCTTTGGGAATGTGAATGGGGAATGCATTGGACACGTGAAGAAGAGGAAGAGGAAGGAGGAGGACCATCCTTCGCAGTAGAAACTATCTGAGAGTATCTATACCACAGGCTTAGAGATTTTCAACGCAGCAGTGCCATTCTGGAAGTACCCTCCCTGCATCCAATCCAAGAAGTAAAAACGGTTTGACCAGATGTGTCCACAGGACAAATGATGCCTCTATTGCGCCACTCTCAGCTCCATTAAAAACAGAAGCGAAAGGATTGCCTGCCTCCAGCCTTTCATTACACCAGCTCAGGAAAATCTTTTACCTCATCTTTTCACCCTCATTCACAGCAATCTGTAAATCTTCACCAGGGAATAAAAGCAAGTCCTGGGGATCTTACTCACAAGGAAGAGAGGAGCTCATGGACTAGAGGGGATCTCCCCCACCTGGTGTCCAGTACAAGGCACAGAAAGCAAGTACTGCGTCATCCTTGAAGAAGAAGCAGAAAGGGTGACCATTTGCATCCATTGCCAAAAGGAGGGGAGGCATCACACACACACACACACACGGACTAATAGGTTTCGCACAGCCATCTGAGAGGATTGACTTGACATATGATGCAACCACCTGTATGATGGTTTGGAGTGATAAATATATTCTTCTTAATTGAGTTACACTGTTGCTTTAAAGAGAGAGTGTGTCTCTCCCCCCTCCCGCCCACCTGAGATATTTTCTCACCTGGCTCACTTTGGAAAACCTACTTAATAGCAGCACAGAAAGGGAAAACGTGGGGGTGGAGAACAAGAGGTTTTGCTCCCCTCTCTCATGCACAAAAAATTAAAAGAAGGCTAGAGCGGTGCATGTGCCCTACTTTGCACAGGACAGTCCTCACCCGGAAGGGCTGTCAAGGGAACACAAGAAGAGCCCTGCTGGATGGGACCTACTTAATCTGGCATCCTGTTTCCCACTGTGGCGGATCAGGTGCCCCAGGGAAGCCCACAAGCAGGCCAGTGAGGCAAGAGCCCTCCTCCATGGCTGATCCATGGAGGCATGATGCCTCTGCTCCTGGAGTTAAATATAGCCACCATGAAGAGCAGTCTCTTAGGGGGTTGTCCTTTGGCAGAGATTTGTAGGAGTCTTCTACTGGTCCAAGTCCAGTTTGACTCACAATAAGAGAGAGCCTGATATGGGGTAGGGGGTTAAAGTTGCCAATCAGCAGGGAACATCTGGACAGCAGACTGAGCAGGCACAGAGGTCACCTTCTCTCTCTCTCTATGGTGAGCTGTATTGCATTAATAATTATTTACAATTTTTCATCCTATACATTTAAACTAGCTCATGTGAATCAGTGTCCTCCTTTTCCTTTGTCGTGATGCGTAAGTGGACACCTGAACCCAAACCCTGCTTTATATGTTGACAGTGTTTAACATATACCATGGCCATGTCTACTTCAGCACTGAAAACTCACCAAATTGGAAGCTAGTTTGGGAGTTTCACAGAGCTCTTTCACAGGCAGGATGTTAAGCAAAAAAATGCAAGGATGAAGAACAGAAAGCCAAAAGATTCTGCTGGTTTAAGGCTTACCAAGGTGATACTGTACTCAGAGTTGCAACCAGTGCTTGATTTGTTTTCCTCCAGGAGAAGAGAGAGCGAGGGCTAGTGAAGTCAAGGGATTCTTGTTGCTGTTCCTTTCCAGGGACGCAGGCCAGCCAAATGAGATCAAGCCTTTTTCTCCCACTGGGGACAGATTCCAGCTGCCAGAAATAGGTTCAAGGTCCCCCCTCACCTCCCTTAGGACATTTCATTGCTCAGACTTGACCACCAGCTGCTGATGACTGCATCATAGCAGCTGTGCAGAGGAGGTTGACAGGGCAGCCACTTCCTACTGCAGAGCACTCAGGGAGTTCTCACGGACTCCGCTGACCTCAGCATCCAAGGAAAGGAGCCAGATTGTTGGACAAGAGTGTGGAAAAGGAAATGGGAGGAGGGAGACTCTCGCTGATGGCTGCTTCATAGCAGCAGCAGCAGGGAAAGCATCTCCTCTCACAAGTGTGCCAGGGTTGTCACAATCACCAACCCTGACAATTTCATGAACTTGCTCCTCCAGTTCCCTTTCAATCTGGGCAGAATCTGCAACAGGCCAAACCAGAGGCAGCACAAGCAAGTTGATCCAACACGTGCAAGCCGGATTGCCTATAAAGCTTTAGCTGAGATGCCTGCATTACAGGAATTGTACACTGCGGTGTATAGGGTGTTAGGGAATACATTGTGCTCCTTCTGGGGCCGTTTCTCTACCTTTTGTCCCTACCTTGCACTCAGCTCTCACCTGTGGCTCCTAGACACTGTCAACATGCAACAGCAGTCACATCCTGGGAAACAGCTTTGACAGACTGGCTAAACCAGGTGAGGGGAGTGGATGGGTCTCAAACCCTTGGTGAGTTAGAGGCTTCCCCTGCATGCAAAGACGGGCTCTGACAGACTGTGCGGACAAGACCAACAGAGGGTCTAACAGTCAAGAAGGTGGTTTCTGCATGTGCTCTAGAGGGAAGGGAGGGGCAGATGGAGCTCATCCACCTAGGAAGGTAGCCCATCTAGGAGAAAGAAACTCTGATCCTAAACCTTCATTGTCTTGCATGATATCTTTGGGAGAAGAAAAGGCTAAGGAGTAAACCCTACACAAATCCAGAGTGGAGTCCTTAAGATGGTTGGGTGGTACCTTGTACGTCTCCTTCCAGCAACTCCTCCAGCCCAGCTGGTGACAAACGTCTTGCTCTGCTTTCCTTTGGACCACACCAGCAAGGTCAAGAGGGAGGTCTTGTCTTCTGGGAAGCCCAGGTCCTCCATACATGCTGCCCAGGCTTGCACCCCGAGGAGGTCACTTCACTGCTACTAACACAGTGGTTTGACTTCACCCCCAAAGGTGCACTCCATTGTCTCTCAAGACAGATGGGTGCCAACAACAACCAACCCTGGACTAGTTCTACAAACACTCAGACACTTCTAGCTATCTTCCCTCCATGCAAGCAAGAGGCATTATCAGAGTTCAAGGACAGGTAAGATATACTTAAGAAGGATGCAAAGTAGAGCAGGAAGGGGATGTGCCTGAGGAGGTGATGTAACCTGTGGAGAGTCCTGATAGAGAGGGACACAGTTGGATCCAGGTCTGAGGTTCCTCACTCCTCCTATTAAGTGTATGAGGTAGAGAGTCACTTTCAGTAGTAAATGGAGGTTGTAGGAGAGAAGGGGGAGAAGTGCACATAACAATATGTTTCCTTTTTTTCAAATGCACATTTTATGAGGAAATGTACTGGAAAGAATTGGAAAAGGCATATTTTACAAAAACCAAAACTATGCAAAATGTGTACTATTTAAAAGGGGACTTTTACAGTATTCTTTAAAAAAAAAAAAGAATCTAGATAAAACAGGATGGAACGGACCTCTGATTTAGCACCAGAAAATCTGAAATGAGATGTGTTTCAGCTGCTTAGTCCACCCTTAAAGAAGCAGCATTCTTCAGAAAGCTGTTCCATGTGGTGTTTTTGAAGATACAGAGCCTAGCTCTTAAATTTGTCCCTAGTGGGTCACAGGAGAGGTGGACAAGGAGATCAAACCTTCGTGCTTTGGGGGCAATTGCCACAACACTTTCATCAGGAAGGAAGTCATTCAGAAGTGTTTTTTGTCTTTGCATTCCAGACCCCTCCAGCAGGCATATCCTGTTGCTCATCAACAGGGTCATTACATAGGGAGATTTCAAACCTAATGAAGAGATTATTAGAAAATAAAGAACATTTTTTCCAGAGGCAGCTTCCTGCCATCTTCTCCGGTCTGCAGCTCCCTGCCACCGCTCCCTCCCTATTAGCACTAATCAGAACTGTCAGTCGCATGCAATAAACTTGCAATGCTATTTAGTTAACTGCATCTCAGACCCAACTGGGAGCTAATAGCATCACGCAGCAGAGCCCCTGAGCAGTGCCAGAGCCAGATGTGTGATTCACTTGGGCACATTCACTTTCCGTGGGTGTTGGTTATTTTTTTCAGGGTGCCAGGACATTTAATTGCAAAACTCAGTACAGACATGATTTTTATACTGCCATCCAAATTCTAATTCTTTGCTTAGGAAAACTGCATTCCACATCATATACGTATATTTAAAGCACATGCATTTGCATGTGCTCAACTGCTTTGCAAAAATTTTTTTGCTTCTGCCAAAAACCCAGCTAGCCCCTGGAAAACCCTCTCCAGCATCTTTACCCATTCCGTTTGTGGAGTTTTTGACCAGACATCAGCCACACACTTCCAAACCATTGCCTTAGGTTAAGGACTAGAAACATGCAAAAATGAAAACTGAGAATTTCAGGACACTAATGCCATCCCCACCACTGCCATTACTAATTCCTGCACTGACAAAATGTGATTACAGAACTGTGGTGTGTACACAAAGACATGTTCTATATACAGTTCTTAACATGGGCCTTAGAACTTGCATTTCAGCTGCATGAGCTCAGCCTCAGAACCTATGGCAGGAGTTGCCAACCTTTTGGGACTGGTGAGACTGAAGAAACTGTTGACACCTCAACCAAGCACAAGCCATGACCAAATCTATTGGCTATAACAGATTGCTTCCTTCAAGCTTCATTTTTTAGGGAGTTGGGGTTGTGGACAACAGGGAAGGTCTCTGTGGGCAAACTTGGATTCCATGGGCACCATGGTGATGACCCCTAATTCTGCAATGAATGGTGTCCATTGGGTTTAGTAAGGTAGAAGGCTGAGAAGCCCACCCCAGGTGGAGCCAGAGCCAATGACAGGCAAAGTAGTTCTAATTTTCTTCCCACCCTCCTTCCTTCTGAGTTCTACAAGGGCAACTCTAACATGAAGAAGGAGGAAGCTGACAGCCAGTATCACTGGATGCAAGTGAGAAGGCAAGCAGGGTGTTGGCTGAGCTTGGTAGGGCAATGCCCCATTCATCGTAATGGACCAGCCTCCACTGCTCTGAGCTATGGGGCATTTAACATCTGGGAAAGTAAAAAAAATCTCCTGTGTTTAAATTCTAGAGGCACAGGCCCATCCTACCACAATGGGAGCTGCATCCTGACCAGTCACTCCTCAAACCCCAAAGCCAAATCCCTGCGCAGCTCCATGTTGGACCTACAGGATGCATACCAGGTGGAGTCAGGAATAGCAGTGAGCGCAGTTGGGAATGAGCACAGTGATAATGAACTTCTTTGGTGAGAAGGTTGCTTGTGGGGTGGGTGGGGGAGAATGACTCAGCAGTTTTGTGAGAGTTCTCCCCATGCTCTTAATATTGGCACACAGACGTAGCTGGTGCTAAATCCATAGAGCATATCCATTGCTTCCCTGTGAATTGGAAATCTGCAGCATCAGTTAGCTGCTTAGGTGCCCAGCTCTCCATGCCCCTATCTCACAAAACCAAACTACCTGGGAAGGCTTCTGGTCTGCAGGGTTGTCAATGGCAACATAAAAATATGAAAGGTTGTAATTCTTTATAAGACAGGGATGGGGAACTTATGGTCCTTGGGCCAAATCTGGCCAGGTAGGCCTCTCCATTTGGCCCATTCATGAGGCCATGTTCTCCAAACCATGGCCACCTGCTTGCCCCCCTCCATGTCAAGTGTTACAGCAGGTTTTGGATCCTGCTGCTGGAAAACAGGATTGAATTCCCTTCGCATAGGGAGTTCAATCCTGCTTGGCTCAGGTATCCATGCGGGTTCCCCATGGGGAACTCACTGGCCCACCCCAACCCTGCAGAAAGCAGGATTGACTCCCCTTTGCATCAGCTGAGGTACAGGGAGTTCAGTTGCCATGACCCCTGGATCCAGCAGTGATCTGGACACAGGGTCGGACGCCACAGGAGCACCAGGTGGGGAGATGGGTCTGGGCTCACAGCCAGCTGCAGAGAATAGGGAGAGCATTGTGGCTGAGGTGGTTGGACAGGGAGTCCCAGAGGAACTTCCAATTCCACCAGGGCCTATAGGGCCAGGACTTTGTACCTCACGTACACCTTCCCCTGAGCCTGAAAAACCAGGAACTGTCCACTGTGCACACCAATCTAGAAGCACTGGGAGTACACCAGGAGGGAGGCTATGGAACAGAGGAGTAGACAGAGGGCTGGCCATTAATGTTTTGAAGTTTTCTCAAGGGAGTGGAGCCCGGAGGAGGTAGTCTGGAGACAGGAATGAAAGGGCAAAGTCTCCTCCCAACCTTTGTTGGAACAAGTTGCTTACTGGGAGCTGTCCATGGTCCTCCAGCCTTGTCACTATCCCCACAACTCTGGGCCAACTTTGATAGCTAGGCACAACCACCCACCTGTTGATCACCTGACATCATTGGGTCATCAAAAAAGTGACATGTGGGTGCCCCTACCCATCTATCAAAACTGCCCTGTGGTGTGGGAGGAGATAAAAGATCTGGCCCACTAGTCCAAAAAGTTTCCGCCTCCCAATAGAACAGCTGAACAGGGAGAAGCGTGCCAAGACCCAATCAGGTGCCACTAGCCCCTATAAAGCAACAATAGTCCCCTCCCCACAAAGCAGCAGCACACCCAGAGAGACTAACTAGCTGCAAAAACTCATGTCTCCCCTCCAGCCTTTCGCTGGCCTCTTTCCAAACTGCTTCTGGCCTAAACCCAGACAGGTAGACTGTGACCCACATTCCTAACTCTAGGAATAGTAACTGATCATCGGTGTCCATTAAAGCAAGCAAGCCTTCGCTTCCAAGCTACAGAGAAATCTGCATGCTGTAGGTATCAAAACAGTGTTCTTAGTTTATTTTACTTTATTTTTTTTAATCTATATAGTTCCAGGAAAATGAGCATTTTGTCTTAAGATGTCCTTGGTAGAGCCACCAGAAGCTCTGCGTGAGGCTAAGTGGTTTGTGCACTCTGTGGTGGGAGTTTAGATGGCATTGAGGGCAGCAGAAGGGCAGGTGGATCAATCTGATCCAAGGGGCACAATCTGTCAGTAAATTCTCTTTCTCGGGCTCCAATGAATAAACAGGAGCATGCATGAAGATGGTAAGTGTGTGTTTTTACTTGGCCGCTTAATTTCAATTGCTTTGGGTAGCAAAACATTCTAGCAAATCAGGGAAGGGGAGCCTATAGCCTTCCAGATGTTGTTGGACTCCAACTCCCATCAAGCTCCTGCCACAATGATCAACTGTCAAGGATGGTGAAAGTTGTAGTCCAACAACATCTGGAGGTCCACAGCTTCCCCGACCCTGTAGAAGATGATCCCCTCTGTTAACTAGGAGAATGGTGTCATTTTGGATTTTACCCCTCATGCACCAAAATGGATTAAAGCTGACCCCAAGTGGGGCTTTTCAAGCACCAGATCCATTTTTTAAAGCCTTGTTTGTTACCAACCCAGACCACCCCACAATGTAAAACGGATATACCAATTTCATCAGACCAACACTGCGGGGGATTGGTATCGTGATCCCTGAGTCCAGCAATGGCCAGGACACTAGGTGCTTCCAAATGGGGGTGCTTAATTTGCAAACGTCTCATTGAAATATCAAAAATGAGATACTGGCAACAGCTTTTTTTAATTTTTAAAAAACGAAGTGTAAATCTGGATTAAACTGGGTTGGGTTGGGGAAATACAGGCTGGCTTTTTGATGCCAACACACACACATGCAAGAAGAGAACTCATCTCACAATAAATGCCCACCTGGGGGCACCCATTGAGTCAGAGGCTGCAGGGCTACCAGCTATGGAAACAGACCGTGTTTCTGGCTTGAAAACCAATGCTTGTAATCAGTGGATTACTCCAAGGGTGTCAGGCAGAAGCCTCATGAAACAGATTCCCAGCCTTGAATCATATGAAGCTCATAGAACCAGAGCCAGAATCCTCATGGGAATCTTTCCCCAAATGCAAGGGACCAAGTGCCTCCCACATTACTGTCAAATCTGAGGACAGACCATTTAAGAGACTCTAGTTCCCCACAAGGGGATGGAGCCTAAGAGAGGTGGGCTGGGAGCAGAGGCTCAAAAGAAGCCAGTTCACACCCAACCTCTGTCTGAGCAGGGATCTCTCCTTGCTCAGTGGGATCTTCTGCAAGACCAGGACAGGGCAAGGGGTGGCAGTGTGGCTTCACACTGCTTAGACATGTCAAGAAGGGAGGGGCAGCATTAAAGGCACAACCAGCACTTGGAATGGGGTTGATGTGTTTACAACAGTGCCCTCTGCACCCACATCCTCCCATCTGGGACAGGATCTGCACACTGTGCAGAGAGAGGAAAATGTGACCTTGAAAAGCAGCCGCCCGAGACTCCCGCCATCGACCTCTTTGTTGATCTCCCTCTCCAACATGCCATCAAAAGCTCCCTACAATGGGTAATTGCAATAGATTTTGCAACAGCAGTTTGGGCTGCTGAGAAAGCTGATGAAACTGGACATGTAATTATCTGGTGTTTTGTGCCCTGCACACTCATTGTAAAGCCACTTAATACAGATTTCCTTTCTTGGTAAAAATAAAAACACAACAGCAGCAAGGGGAGTGAGTAGGTGTCCTAACTTTTAAAGAAAAACAATCATTCAGATGCACGGCCTTCCCTATCCCTAGGCTCCAAGTCAGGCTAAAATTCATTAGCCATTGCACAGTCACAATTACCCTGCAGATTGTGCAGTGCCAGCTCCATGTTTCAGGAGCCTGGAGGCAAGATGCCTTCAGTGGCCCACTGCTGTCATCAGTGCCAAGCCTTGAATCATATGAAGCCAACTCAGTCAGAAAATTGATAATAGGGGCATAAGAAGCTATTTTATACAGAGTCAAGCCATTGGTCCATCTAGCTCAATATTGTCTACACTGACTGGCAGCAACTGTCCAAGGTTTCAGACATTCCTAGTCCTACCTGGAGTTGCCAGAGACTGAACCGAAATAATGATGGATCTTCAAACTAATCCTGTAGGGCTCTCCCTTATGCTCTTATCTGGTTTCCAAGCTCTGCCAATCCCAACCCTCCCTCCTAACACCATCTGGATCCTGATCCTGCCCAGATTTATGTCAGCCCTGGGGTGAGGGGGAGCCCCCTCAATCCAACAGCTAGGATTTCTGTCCTCAGCCTGCATCCCAACAGCAGAAGTTTCAAGGGGAAGCTTGAGCTACGTGGCATTTTCTCCTCACGTTTCCCAAGCTCGGCACCATCTGTCCCGCTTCCACAGTCTGTACCACACCAAGCCGACCGCCAAGACCAGCACTGTCTGCAAATAGCAATTTGCAATGAAACCCAATCACTCAGAAAATAAATAAATAATAACGAGAGAGACGGCTGATTGAGTCACTTAAACAGCTCAACTTCGCAACAAACATCACATCAGGGGGTGGAGGCAGGGGGTGTATAGGCACTTTTGTTGTTGTTCAGTCATGTCCGACTCTTTGTGACCCCATGGAAAAGAGCATGCCAGGCACCCCTATGCTCCACTGCCTCCCGCAGTTTGGCCAAACTCATGCCAGTCGCTTCGAGAACACTGTCCAACCATCTCATCCTCTGTCGTCCCCTTCTCCTTGTGCCCTCCATCTTTCCCAACATCAGGGTCTTTTCCAGGGAGTCTTCTCTTCTCATGAGGTGGCCAAAGTATTGGAGCCTCAACTTCAGGATCTGCCCTTCCAGTGAGCACTCAGGGCTGATTTCTTTAAGGATGGATAAGTTTGATCTTTTTGCAGTCCATGGGACTCTCAAGAGTCTCCTCCAGCACCATAATTCAAAAGCATCAATTCTTCGGCGATCAGCCTTCTTTATGGTCCAGCTCTCACTTCCATACATTACTACTGGGAAAACCATAGCTTTAACTATACGGACCTTTGTCGGCAAGGTGATGTCTCTGCTTTTTAAGATGCTGTCTAGGTTTGTCATTGCTTTCCTCCCAAGAAGCAGGCATCTTTTAATTTCGTGACTGCTGTCACCATCTGCAGTGATCATGGAGCCCAAGAAAGTAAAATCTCTCACTGCCTCCATTTCTTCCCCTTCTATTTGCCAGGAGGTGATGGGACCAGTGGCCATGATCTTAGTTTTTTTTTGATGTTGAGCTTCACTTAGCATCAATAATAACCATTTATTCCACTTCTGGCATGAGTATAGAATCATAGAATCATAAGAGTTGGAAGAGACCACAAGGGCCATCCAGTCCAACCCCCTGCCAAGCAGGAAACACCATCAAAGCATTCCTGACAGATGGCTGTCAAGCCTCCGCTTAAAGACCTCCAAAGAAGGAGACTCCACCACACTCCTTGGCAGCAAATTCCACTGTCAAACAGCTCTTACTGTCAGGAAGTTCTTCCTAATGTTTAGGTGGAATCTTCTTTCTTGTAGTTTGAATCCATTGCTCCGTGTCCGCTTCTCTGGAGCAGCAGAAAACAACCTTTCTCCCTCCTCTATATGACATCCTTTTATATATTTGAACATGGCTATCATATCACCCCTTAACCTTCTCTTCTCCAGGCTAAACATACCCAGCTCCCTAAGCCGTTCCTCATAAGGCATCGTTTCCAGGCCTTGGACCATTTTGGTTGCCCTCCTCTGGACACGTTCCAGCTTGTCAGTATCCTTCTCTGTTTGCAGGAGTGACTGATTAACAAAGGGAGAGGGTGTTGAAGAAAGGATGATGAGCCTCTTGGTCCAAACCCTGTTTGGGAAGGAAAAGATGGCATGGAGAGGCTAGGGGTACGGAGAAAACTTGGTTCAGCTCATTCTACCTAATTCATGCTTTACAAAACAATCCCCAAACTGAAACAAACAGCATTTTGCTTTGTAGACATGGCCCAGCCATGTCTACCAAGATGCATACACTAGGGGAAAGTGTGCATGGAAATGCATATATTGGTGAAAACAGCATACAAAAATGCATAACATATGGGATTTGCAAAATTGTGTACATTAGATACGCAAATGTGAATATTAGGAGAAAGTCACACTAGAATGCTGAGGAATTTTTAGCAATATGCGACTGACATGGCAATGTGGGAAAGTAAAGTAGAAAAAGCAGAAACTGAAATTGACAGATTCTTCCACATCCTAGGTGTGGCATCATGTTGCTTTGCACTCAAAAGCTGCCAGTTTGCCTCAAGAACAACAACAAAACCAGTAACTGGCAAGGTATATAATGCCGTTCTAATGCTAGAGCTAAGCGAATCAGGGGCTGATCTGTGTTTGAATGAGGGGACACCTGGGAACTTGTGTACAGCATCCTGAGCTCCTGGGAGAAAAAGCAGCATTCCATCAACTGACTGATGTAAACTAAGGCCACACTAAATACACTAATTTTATGCAAAATTCAAAGCAAGTATGGTTTAAAGTGGTGAAATCACTATCTCCTTCCATCTGGGCCTCCCCACATGCTGTGATTATCCAGGAGAGCCTCTGCGTTCCCAAGTCAGGAAAAGGTCTCTGTGCCTCCTGCAGGAAAGTGATAGTGCTGGTTCTTGAATTGGCATCTGCCTGAAATGCTGCTTAAGAGTTTGATCTTCCCGAAATGAGTCTGTTGCTGCTAAATTTTCTGCAATGCTGCTTATGTTTGTTTGCTTAATTGGTTGTGCAGTGTTCAGTCATGATTTGCTTTAAAGATTATTGCTGGCTTCCCCAGCTGGAGGTCTCATTCCTGAGGCAATAGGCAGGAAATTGTTTTTGAAATAACAACGACAATGAATACAAATTGAGAGATCATAAGAAGGTAAGGGCTTTGGGATCTGAGCAAAGGTCCATTTGGCCCCTGCATCCTGTTCTCGCAATGGCCAGAAAGGTGCCTATGTGAAGGCCACAATCAGGACACAGATGCAACGGCAGCACTCTCCCCTGGAAGCACCCTGGGGGAAATAATCGGGTCCATGAGATCATAGAATCAGAGTTGGAAGGGTCCCAGTGGGTCATCTAGTCCAACCCCCTGCAGTGTGGCAATCACAGCTAAAGATCCCTCTTCCTCCCTCCCCTCTACTCTTCACATCTTGGCTTCAGCACCTCAATCCTGGACTATCATGCACGGTTCAAGATCCTAATTAATAAGGAAGGTCTGGTTTAAACTAAACCGGGGTTGCAGCACCAATGCCAGTGCACAAGTGGGGGGGGGAGAGAGGGTGAGCTTGGAGTGTGCAGGCCAGTTGCTCCTCGTCATGAGAGCAACAACGCTAAACCCTTCTCATTCCCCTCCCAACTGCTGCTGCCCCTGTGCCAAGTGGCTCTGCACTTGTTTGATCAATTGCTGCTTCTGAACATCCGCCAGCTGAATTCAGCTGCTCTTTAATCGACGCCCGTCATCATCAGAATATTGTTGCCAGGTGACTGAGCCCAGCAGCCGGCTGACACCAGTGCTAGCTGAGCGAAAGGGCCCCACCACAGGCAAAGAAGAGAGCAAGTGGAAGCTCATTTGTGCTGCAGCAGGGATCAGGCCGAGGCTTCTCTTGGACTTCGGGTGCTCAAAGGTCTGCGTCACAAACACAGCTCATTGGCAGTGTTGTTTCTCCCTTCTCCAAGAGCCTTGTCTGTTTGGAAATGAGGGCAAAAGAGGCAGGAAACAGGGGAGGCAGAAAAGCAAGAAGAGGAGGAAATCATAGGGTTCCGAAAGCTTGTGTGTGTGTGTGTGTGTGTGTGTGTGCGCGCGCACATTTGTGTGTGTTAAAAAGCAAAACAAAAACCATGCTTATTTTCTCTGTTAATTGGATCACTTTCCCTGGTGCCTGTGATATTATAAAGTGATTAGGGCTGCAATCAACCATAAGCTTGCAAGGAGGATGAGTGCTGCATGTCTAATGTGTGGGCCACAAAGGGAACCAAAGCAGAACGTGGGCTGGTACACTGCAGGCAGCTTGGAGAAGACAAGAGGACTATTTGGAGGGAACAGCAATAGTTTCCTGAACCACAGTTTAGGCTTCCTGGCTATGCTCCTCTCCCACCCTTCATACCAAGGATTACATCTTGGATTTTCTGCCAGAAACCCATGCACTCTGCTGCTGAGCAACATGCCCTCTCTTTTTGCGTCTGAGCCACCAATTTAGCCTGGTTTGAGACCCGTGCAATATCTCTAGTTTGGGCTCCCCCTCTTTGGCCACAAAAACTTCTCTCCTATATATATACATCTATAGCGCATAACTCAGTCCAGATCAACCTTCCCCAACCTGGTGCCCTCCAGATGCTAGTGGACTGCTGCTCCCATCACCGGGTCTGATTGCAGTTGTAGTCCAACAACATCTGGAGGGCACCAAGCTGGCAAAGGCTGCTCTAGATTATGAGCGTGTTAAATGAATCTGGTTCTCTCATTACCTGTTTAGCACCTCCACACCTAGAACATGGAAACACGAAGCTGATGCCTGGGTCTGGGTTTTGCAAACACATGTACTGTATTGCATTCTACTCTTCCTCCAAAGAGTTCAGGGTGGTATACAAGATTACAAGTCATGGGAAGAGCATGTCCTCCTCATCACTTCAACTGAGAACCTTAATCACTCATTCCTATGGCTTCCACAACCGCAACAGGAACACATTTTCAAACTTAATTTTGCAGCCCTGAGAACTAGAAACTTGCTGCTTAGAAACAAGCAAGCAGATTGTTTCAACACATGGCAAAAATATAATTCTAAATATATTTGGCAAAGGGAAAAAACCAAGAATAAAATATGAAATATTGATAGATGCAAAAGAAAGAGATTTTTCCCTGCCAGATATGAGACTATACTATGAGGCATCCTGCCTTTGTTGGTTGAAGGAATGGATGACATTAGAGAATTCACATATTCTAGACTTAGAACGTCATGACAATATTTTTGGTTGGCACGCTTATTTATTTATCATATAACTAGGAAAAAATGTAGAGAGTAAATAGAAGGATTTATTAGAGGTAAAAACAACACTTTGGCTCTCACCATTGGAAGCTATAGTGGTAAAGAAAAAGAATATCAAAGAAGGGTGGATAACTTATATAGATTTATTAAAACACTAGTGAGGAGAGTATAAAAAATAAGGAATTATCAGGAAAATTAAAGCATGGATACAATATCATCATTTGAATAAAGTATTTAAGAAAGATAGGATACAAGGGTTTGGGGAACAAATATCACAACTGGAGAGATCTGTTGGAATGTAATATAAAAGTGGAATGGGAGACAAAGGATGAGCAAGTAAAATCCTCAATGATACATTGGGCAATAGATATTGGTCATAATATAGACATGGAAGCATGGGAATGATTGTGGAATATGGATATAAAATTTACAGCATGTTATGGTCTAAGAGAAAATTATATGAAAATGATATATCAATGGTATCTAACACTGAGTAAATTGGCCAAAATGTATAAATCTAAATCAAGTAAGTGTTGGAAATGTAAAGAAAAAGGTTATTTTTATCATATGTGGTGGTCTTGCAGTAATGTTAAAGCTTACTGGGAAGTGATATATAATGAAATGAAAAGGATGTTTAAAATAACATTTGTAAAAAACAAACAGAAGCTTTTGTTTTGGGAATTATAGTGACAGAATTACCTAAATTGTATAGAAACTTATTAATGTATGCTACTACAGCGGCAAGAATGTTACTTGCCCCAAAATGGAAAGAAGCAGAAGTCCCAGCAAAGGAAGAATGGATACAAAAACTTATGGAATATGCAGAAATGGCGAAACTTACCGGAAGAATAAGAAATCAAGATAACAAACTTTTTATAAAAGAATGGAAATGGTTTATTGACTATTTACAGATAAATTGTAAATGGATAAGGACATTGGCATGATTATTGTGATAACCTGCAGTTTCCATCTGCATTCATTTGGAATCACAGTACACACAGAGAGACACACACACAGAGAGAGAAATATTCATTAAAAAAAAATTGGGTGCTGCCAATTTGGGATAAATGTGTGCTGGACAATTAACAATCCCAAATGTACACACTGTAGTAGTGGGAGGAAGAAGGTATGAAGGTATGTTTGTGCAGTTGGGGGGGGGAGAGAGAGAAGATGCCCTCATCTGAACCAGACCTTTTCAGAATTCACAGGTCGTTAATTCAGCCAGAAATTCCATTTGGCCTTGACTCCATTAACCAGCCAGGATCTTGCTGGGTCCTTTATCTTCCACCTCCGCCAGACTTGACAGCAACACTAGCTGGCAAAGCAGCTGCCAGGACATGAGCCAAGGCAAGGAAATGCTCAGAGCTGTGAGCCTCCCAGCACCCAAGGGAGCCCTTCCACCGGGCACGCTCCCTTTTAATTACTTGGCTGAGCCTAGCGATTAAAGTTCTGTTTCCGCTGCTGTGGCTGAAGCAGCCAGGGGCTGCCTGTTAAGTTGATGCACGATAAGGAGCTTAATAGCAAAGCTATTTCATCTCCTCCTTGACGAAAGGCAGGGCTCCTGCCTACTAAGGAGTGAGGGCTACAGCGCAGCTCCACGTGTGTGGAAGAGAAGGGTTGCCTCTGCTCCTTGCCGGGAAAGAGGGCTTGGGATGAAATCCCTTGGCACATCCTACTCACTTCCCAAGGGGAGGTCCCAGATTCCCACAGCATGCTGAGAAAGAACCAGGCAGGACCCATTTGTGAAAGACGAGTTTCTGGGATTATATCAGGTGCAATTTACTTTTATTTTCCTTTCCACCCAAGAGACACAGAGCTCAGGATTTACTGTCTACTGCAAGGATAAGGAAACGGTGGGCCCTCCACATGTTGCTGGACTACAATTCCTATCAGACCCAACCAGTATGGCAAATGGTCAGGAACGATGGGAGTTGGAGTCTAACATATGGAGAGCCACAGGTTTCCCATCACTGATGAAGGTCCTGCTTGAAAGGTATCTGAGCAGTTCTCCTTCCTTTTTATATAGTCTGCCTCTTGCACACACACAAACCCTTTTTAAAGCCCCAACTTTTCCTAGTTGCTGATTGATTACTGATTGATTACTTGGCCTCGATTTAATCTTGAATGGTCAGTGGTCAAAACAGTATTAAAAAGAAAAGAAACGAGTTGAAGATTTAAATCAAGCTTCCCATCTCTTCCCTACTCCATCCCTTTGATTGCAAGAAGTTGAATGATTATTTTTTTTTTACTTATTTATAAAAACTATTTCTATACCGCCTTTCACTTAAGAGTACCAAGGTAGTTTGCAGCCAAACAACAACATGACAATAAATAATAACATGTGGCTCTAAAATATTAATACTGTATCAGTTACAGTAATGAGAGTGCTAAAAACTGGCATTAAGAATCCAGCAACACCCAAGTGAATAGACGTGTTTTTAAAACCTGCACCCACCAGTGATAATGTGAATGGGAGGACACACACACACAACTGCAACACATGATCTAACCCAGCCTTCACCACCCTGGTGCCTTCTAACACATATCACAAAAAGCCAGATCCAGTAGTTACAGCCCTCTGGGGGTAGACTCAGGCTGTTCCAGGATCTTGCAGTTACTGGCTCATAAAGCAGTATGTACTTAAATGTTCACCCCATTTATTTGCAATACAGCTTTGTGAGGCAGGGTCAGACAGAGGGAAAGCAGATTAGGTGCACACAGGTTTGTAAGAGTCAGGAAGCACTGACTCATTCAGCTGAACATTCTCTACACTGGCTGGCAGTAGCTCTTCAGAGTTTCAGCTTAGGACTGGAACCAGGGTTGTTCTGAATGCAAACCATGGGCTCTCCCACTTGCTGAAAGCCACCATGCAGAGGGCCTCACTGTTCACGCAGCAACTGTGACTGCGTTGGACACTTGTACCTGCGCTTTTTTTCAGATGGGTGCCATTGCCATTCTAAGAGAATAAGGGAGGTGTTCATGGTGAGCTCCACCACCTCTTTTTCTAGAAAAATATCACTGGCTGGTACATCAGTGTCACAACAGTGTTTATTTGCTGCAGTAAACAAGAAAGTGTAAAAGCAAGAATAAAATCTTTAAACGTGCCCTAGATATGTGCCAAGAAGCTAAGAGCAATTCCAGCTGTGACTACACAGAGACATGCATCTCCCTTTCATACTTTTTTAGGACCATAGCTATGGCAAATGAAAAGACTGTAGCCAGTCTTTTCCAGATGTGGTTGGACTACAACACCCAACATTCCTGACCATGCTAGCTGGAACAGATCAGAGATGTCCTTCAACAACTGGAGGACACCAAGTTGGGGAAGGCTGAAATAACTCAAACCTCTTCAATCAAGGACAAGGTCGCAAAAGAAACCAAATGCAAAATCATGCTCCCACCCAGCATTCACACGGATACATGAAACTTTTCCTCTCACAATCCCCTTAACCTGGAGGGTTGGGAGAAACCCAGAACAGGTTCTTTTTGTGGTGGGAAGGTGAGGAGAGAGGGGAAAGTCCTGTTGTACAGGTGGACCTCGTTCTCCATGGGGACACCCTCCTTGTCACAAGGCTGAGTCCCACCCTCAGGCTAGACCTACAAGCAGCGCAGCAGCCCTGAGTCTACTCGCCTCTCTCACTCTCTGCTGTGGTGTTCCTTGGTTGTCCCTTGCAGGGGTGCAGAAAGCTGCAATGTGATTATGACATCAAGTGTCTGCCATTGCTGGCAGAGAGGAGGAGAAGTAAGTGGCAATGCATGATATCTGTTTCTGGCAACAGCCTCATGTCAGCCATTAACATCTAGTTCTGGTCTCAGCCCTATAATTGAAATTATTTATTTATTATTAATATCACTCATCATCATCCCTAGTAGTAGCAGAAGAAGAAGAAGTATTTATCATCTGTGATGCTTCCCTTTAGTCATCTTGTCTATAAAGCTCATCCAGGTCAGAGCTCAAGATCTGAAAGCATATGGCAGCCATCCTCAACCTGGCACCATCCAAATGTTGTTGGACTCCCATCAATCCCAGACAACACAGTCAATGGTCAGGGATGATGGGATCTGGGGTCCAGCAACACCTGGGAGGCTGCAGGTTGGGGACATCTGGCATATGAGTCAACTGAAAGAGAAGAGTGGAAGTTGGTGAAATGAAGGGTGGCATTCTTATTCTACTGAACAAAAAATGGAATCCTTGAAACAGAGACTGTGGAGGAGGTACAGTGGTACCTCAGGTTACAGACGCTTCAGGTTACATACTCCGCTAACCCAGAAATAACCCTGAGACGCTCAAAGATAGAGTGGAAATAATGCTTCAGGGCAACTTATTCAGGAAAGAAGGAATTTGCAACAGGACTGTGGAGGAGGTACAGTGGTGCTCAGGTTAAGAACAGTTCAGGTTAAGAACTAACCTCCAGAATGAATTAAGTTCTTAAACCGAGGTACCACTGTAATGGACAGCAGAATCAATGTGCAGAGAACAGTTCACAGTGATCCTTTTGGAAACCCTGTAGGCTGAATTCAACTTACTGGAGCCTAAGGTTCCATATCACAGGGCTACTGCCATCCAGACAGCTCAGTGGAACAAGTGACGGAGGATCTCCCTGGGAGGATTCCCATCACCCATGGAGAAGGGAGAAGAATCTCCATCTACCCCACAGAAGTACCTCCCATGCTGCTTTCTGGAATGCCCAATCAATTTGCTAATGCGAAAATGCAACATGCAACGTGCGGCCTGTCCTTAGCTGCAGCCATTGCTATTCTTCCAGCATTCCAGGTAGCAGTTTGGCAAGTCTGAGCACAGAATGGATGTCTTTAATAGGCTCCAGCTTATTTCCCCAGCACTTTTCTCAGGCACCCAGCAGGTGCATGCTCAGCATGTATTAAATTAGAGGCAAGAAGAGCTGCTTTCATGAGAGGAAATTAGGCTTGAGAGAGAGGCAGGGGGAGGAGGGGAGAACTCAGCAGTTCAGGTGCCAGAGGGGGGGGCAGGCAGGTCGGCAGGGGGGCAAAGAAAGCCAATCAGATGTGCAAAAGGCCTACCAGTGAATGCTGCTGAATAAAAAAAGGGCTGCAAGTGGATGGGCCACTTCCCCCCAGGCAGTGAAAGAGAGAATGCTCAGCCTACCAGCACCAGCTCTGCAACGTCTTCAGTTAGACCTTCAGGGGTAGGGAACCTCAAGCCCAGGGACCAGATGCAGCCCCCTAGGCCTCTCCGTCTAGCTCTCAGGACTCTCCCCAGCCACACACACTGGCTCTGCTTTGCCCCATCCTGGAATGTGTGCTTGATCTCTGGCTGGAGGACACGGAGGCATGTGCAGAAACTAGCCTAGTGTACAAAAGTAAGATTTACATTTGCTGATCTGCCCGTTTTTGCTTCTGGCCCTGCCCGCCAGTGGCATGTGGCCCCTCAAATCCAATTCCCATCAGCCTCAGGCAGTATTGCCAATGGCGAGGGATGGTGGGAGTCACAGTTCAGCATCATGTATTAGGAGGAGATACAATAGTTCTACTTGGCTTTTTAAAAAATACTGACTTTTAAAGTTGAGTGCAGGGGGAGGGAAGTCACATGGATGTGTGAGTGGGTTTTTTTTCTTTTTTCTTTTTGTTTGTCGCTTTTAGGTATGTATGTTTGTTGCCTTTTGTATTTTTGTGCAATCTTCAAATAAAGAAAAGTGCAAAAAAATACTTTTTTTGTCAGAGGGCAAATGGGCAAATTTAGCAGGATCAAATACTTTCCCCCCTACTGTAACTGATTCCCGCAAACTCAACAAGCCTCAGTAAGACACCTTCCCCGAGCTGCTGTAAATTGGCCGTGAACAAGAATAGCATAAGAATCCAACCAAATCTTCATGGTAGAAACAGCTACGTCTGGAGTGCCTGTTCTCAGTGCCCCTCAGTGAGGGGATGCCATGATCATGGAAGTGACTGGCAAATTCTTCAAGAAAGAGAAAGATATGAAGAATGGTACAGTGGTACCTCGGGTTAAGACTTAATTCATCTGAGGTCTGTTCTTCCTGCCTTTCTTAACCTGAGGTACCACTTACTAATGGGTGCTCGCCAAATTTCTTTCAGAGAAGCAAAGTTCTTAACCCGAGGTACTATTTCTGGGTTAGCGAGTCTGTAACCTGAAGCGTCTGTAACCCGAGGTACCACTGTATTGCCTTCTCCACAAGTATATTGGTAAATAACTGTGTCTGTCACTTCTCCCCCTTGAAAAGTGACAAGGATTACATTCTCAAAGATGGTGATTTGGTCGAAATTGACCTGGGAGTCCATGTTGATGGCTACGTAGCAAATGTAGCTCATAATTTTGTCATTGATGCATCAAGGGAAACTCCAGTGCCAGGTCGCAAAACTGATGTCATCAAAGCTGCTCACCTCTGTGCTGAAGTTGTTCTGCATTTGGTTAAGCCTGGAAACCAGAATTCACAAGTGACAGATGCCTGGAACAAGACAGCTCATTCATTTAACTGCACCCCAACTGAAGGGATGCTATCACACCAGCTGAAACAGCATGTGATAGATGGGAAGAAGATTATCATTCAGAACCCCTCAGACTAGCAAATAAAGGACCATCAAAAAGCAGAAATTGAGGTCCGTGAAGTTTGCATTATTGATGTTCTCATCAGCAATGGAGAAGGAAAGGCAAAGGACGCTGGGCAGAGAACTACAATTTACAAAAGGGACCCTTCCAAGCAGTATGGTTTGAAAATGAAAACTTCCCGTGCCTTTTTCAGTAAGGTGGAAAGATGCTATGCCACTCAATCTCACGGCATTTGAGGATGAAAAGGCAAGGATGGGGGTAGCCGAATGTGCTAAACATGAGCTGCTACAGCCTTTTCATGTCCTCTATGAGAAAGAAGCAAAGTTTGTTGCCCAGCTTAAGTTCATGGTGCTTTTAATGCCCAATGGTTCCATGAGGATAACTAACAGACCCTTTGAGCCTGAACTCTACAAATCAGAATTTGAAGTGCAAGATGCAGAACTGAAGGCACTCCTACAGAGCTCAGCAAGCCACAAGGCCCCCCAAAAAGAAGAAAAAGAAGCCCCCTAAGAATGCCAATAATGCCACAACAGGGGAAACAGCAGAAGAGAAAGAGACTGGTGACTGAACAGCTCTGATCGCCTCTGCGTGGCACCTGATTCTTTCTCTCACATGCCCCAACTCAAAACAAGAGAAACAAATATCCCTTTATGCCCGATTGTCTCATAGGACCAAATGACAAATAGCCTGAAATTCCCACAGAGTGTAACCAGTTGTGACTGGCTTTGCCACTGAGGGAGGAGTTTCTTGGCCACTTCAGATTACTTTTAAAAGTATGAAATAATATAATCAGGAGTAAAAAAATTAAAATAAAATAAACAGGCTTCCCCACTCAGGTTTAAGCCCTTATAACTGCAGAGATGAGCCCACAAATATTTAGGCACCAATGGTGAAAAATCACTCTGCACGGGCTCAAAGCCACTCTGTTCTGCAGGGTTGAATCACATATTTATGGGCAAAGCCCTGTTTAAAGAAAATGAGCTCTGCATCTGTGATATGGTGGCCCCTGGCTCAAAATCAGCCCTGCAGTTCTGACCAAGTGAGCAGCAAGGTCAGGTGAAGTGGAAAAGAAAGGGGCCACCAAACCAACAAGTTTCAAAACCTGACTCTGGGGTTCCTATTTAAAAATTTGGAGAATCAACATGTCTCTGGGCTGTAGGCTTAAGGAGTCCAAAATAAGACACCACAGACTCCCCTAGAAAGGACCAAGCACTTCCAATCCCAGCTGGATCCAATCCAAATTCTCCAATTTACTTTTGAGCAGTAACTCATCATGATAGATTGCTACTAATGGCCACTCAATGCATTTAACCCCATGGCCCCAATTACCACCCCCAGCAGCTGTGACCTTTTACTGTAAAAAAATGTGCTCAGCACAGCCTGAAATGGCTTGTTACTCATTGCCAAGCCAGGGCCATTCATCTTTGCTTTTTTAATTCTCTGCACCATCCTTTATTGGGCAAAATATTTCTTTTGAGGCTTTAATGTGTTCAGTAGAAATTAGCCCTTTTAAAAAGATTTATTAGGCAATTAGCAAGCTTGGAAAGATAATCATTTAATGTCAAAAGCAGGATTGACTTCCTCTTTTTAGAAGAGGAATCTGGGCAATGGATACTGAGCTTCTTTTACTGTGGCACAGGGTGGGGGGGAGACACCCTCTCCACTTTGTCCTCGGGCAAACAGCACTGGCTTGCAAAATGCATTTTGCATCTTTAAAAGAAAAACCATAGTAATTACCTTGTGGATGGTTCCACCTTAATTTTTCCTGCACAAGTATGAGTGTTTACCGAGATTACTGAGGCCCTTTCTCCTAAGTAAGAGCCCAGCTCCATCACCATTTTCTGCTTCCACCTCCTGGGATTATTATGTTATTACATTTTATCCTGCCTTTTTTCCAAGACCCTCAGAGCAGCAGACACTTATCCTCACAACAAGCCAGCAAAGTAGGCTAAATCAAAGAGATGGTGATCATCCCAGAGTCAAGGATTATGAGCAAATGGGATTCATAACTCCCAGATCCAAGTAGGAAATCCTAGCACAAGGGTCACCAACCTTTTGGGGCCCACGCGCACACCTGCATACTGGGAGAATATGTTGTGAGAACCACACAACTCACCACAACCAAGCACACCCTACAAACTGGTCTGTTGGATACAACAGTGTGTTTCTTTCAAGCCTAGTTTGGGGAGGGGGAGAAGTAGGGAGACAGGGACCCTTTGGGTATCCAGAAAGTCCTCTGTAGGCACATGTGTGCCCATGGACACATTGCCAACCCTTTTTTGAACACTACCACATTGGCTCTTGAATGTGTACATGTCAAGCTGCACAAGACGCAGGAGGAACTAAAAGGAAAGCCATTTGATCATTAACCAATACAATGCAACTGAAACATTCAGTCTCACAGAAAACAGTTCACTGGGCAGTTCACATGGGCAAGGGTGTCATCTTCTAAGGGCTGCACACAGTGTGCCAATGGCCTATACACTTGAAAAAGATCAGCATCACTGCTTCAATTCCTAATTCAAAAAGGGGGGTTGCTGCACAGAGCACTGGCTGGTTGTGCATTATTTAGGGATTTGTGAGTATGTGGAACCAAGAGGATAATGGGCTGCTTTTTCTTCAATAGGTTACAAAACAAGCAGGAGTGCTGTGATGCTGTAAAATTAGGTTTCACTGCAAGAGTGGTTGCTACAGGCTTGGTGGAAGTGGCTTTTCCTAGTTGGAGATAAAGTAGAGTGGCTGGGGGGGGGGGCCAAGGACCAAGGTATGTCCCCTGAGCCAAGTGGTAGAGCATATACTTTGCCTGCAGAAGATCCAAGGCTCAGTCCCTGGCATCTTATCTAGAAAAGATAAGGCAGAGCTGCTGTTAGACCATAACAAGCTAGATCAGGGGTAGGGAAGTTGCTGCCCTCCAGCTCCCACCACCCCTGCCAGCTTGACCTGTGTTGAAGTATGGTGGAAGTTGTAGTCCAACAACACCTGGAAGGCCACAGTTCCTCTTCCCTGAGCATCATAGGCCAACAGTAGGACACAACCGAAGGCAGCTGCATATAGAAAACACTCCTTAAGCAAGCAGATAAATGGCCAAAGGAGACAGGATTTTTTTGTAAAGGACTTTAAACTTTTCTACAGTCAAGTGGTATTTAATTTTTATGAAACTAAATAAATAAATAAATAAATAGGGAGAGACCAGGTGGGTTATCAGGAGACAGCGGAAGGTGGGGCTTTGGATAAAGTTATCTCTCACAGAAGCAAGGGAATAAAAAGAGGAAGTGTGGCATGGGAAGAAAGATTAATATTAGATAATTTATAAGGTGACCCCCCCTCCCGAAGTTATCTACTAAACAAACAGCGAAACCATGATGGAAGCAGTGTGTTTCCCCTCAATCCCCTTGAGATTTTGTTTTCAAATTCTAATCTGCTTTGCACATTTGTAATAACAGATAAACACAAAAATCTAAAACAGGTAAAATAAATGGAGAAAGAATAATTTGGTTGGTTGAAGACAGCGAAGAAGGAAGCCGGAACTGTCATCGGCATTCTGTCTGCTGTGGAACAAGACAGGCAGGGGAACTGGCCAGCTCCCTCCAGTACCTTGGACAGCTCCCAGTGCGCCACTACATGAAAAGCCTGGAAAATCAGCCAGGAAGCACAGTCTGAAGGCTGTTCTGCACTGGAAGCCAGATGCAGGGAAATCACAATGAGGGAGGACAAGGCAGCAGCACAGTGTGTTTGCATCTGCTAAGGGTGTTTGTACAGGGGGATCACAACCCCAGTTCTGATAAAGATACTGAATGGTCAGCACCTCATTAGTTTACTGCTGTGTGAACATAAAAGAGCCATTATGTTGTTGAATTAGTGTTTTCACCATATTGGAGTCATTTAGATCTCCAACTCCTTCCTTGTCCAATATGTAATTTCCCCCAATTCACATTAACTAACGCCAATAACTGTGTTACTGAACTACCCAAACTAAACAAAAAATACTATGAAGGGTGATTCAAAGCACAGAACAAAACCAGCCACTTTATTAAAGGCAACATGAAGGATGTTTCCCCTGTTTTTTTAACCACCTCGAGTTCAGCTATGAGCCCCCACATGGAATGTGGCGTTAGAACTACCAATAAATCTCTGCTGCATGCAGAAGATCCCAGGTTCAATCCCCAGCTGGGAAAGAACCCTGCCTGAAATCCGGCAAAGCTGCTGCTAGTCAGTGCAGACAGTACTGAGCTAGATGAACCAACTCAGTACTCAGTATACGGCAGCTTCCTATGTTTCTAACAGGGAATATGCAGTGGCTTGTTTTTCCCTTGGCCCCTTGTAAAAGCCTCAATGGGCAGATCTCAGCTAATCCAGCGTCATGTCTCATAACAGCTTTTGCGTGGCAGAGGTAAGCAGCGAGAGAGCCTAAGAATCTGCTCTCCCTGCCAATCTAGGCTCACATTCTGTGAGGACCCACAGGGCATATGCACTCCCGCACGGCATGTGCACACAGAGTGATGGAACACTACTTTCTCAGTCTTACTGAAGCCTGCTGCTTATCATTAGGCCACATGATCTTTCCTAGCACTCGTTTCTACCCTATTCTGCATTCACACAGAGCTCCAGAGCCTCCAGGTGTACAAATCCAAGGCACTGGGCCTGCACAGAAGCCTAGGAACCAGCAAGGATCAGAGGCAGAACTACAGGGTTCAGGACCTACTCGGAGGAAAACATGGAGCATTGTTAAGACTAGAGGACTTCACTGCACATAGGCAGGAGTGTGTTTATTCTGTGTTTCCATGCTCACAGCACACAAGCACAGAAATTCCTCCTTGGCATTGAATTCAGTATTCGGGTGACATTAGCTAGTTCGCTCTCTCTTGCTCTCGCTCTTCCATTAAGTTTGGAAGAACCAGGTGGGAAATGTCCGCTGAAATCCCAAAGGCTGCTTTTCACATTACAAAGAAAAGCAAATAAGCTGTGCTTCCGCTTTTTGTGCTTCTGGGATAGATAGTATGCAAAGGCATGCACACTTGCACATATTTTACATGCCCCATGGGGGGGGGGAGAAATTGTGCCAATTTTGCCTGATACAATTTATGCCTCATACAAGTCACAGAATCCAGCTTTTCTAGCTGTTTGTGTTTCCTGAGTGCCACATTCTCCTTTCTTAAGTGTCATGTATAAACACAGCTCAAATTATAATTGGCAAGGGGACAAGATATGCATTTAGGAGGAGACCAAGTCTGGACATCCAGGTCACCTCCCAAACCATTACGAAGCAACAGTGGGGAAGCCATGATTTACAGCACATGATTTCAAGCATAAACCCCCACTCCTCACTTTCTAATTTATTTTTATTAAAATATTTGTAATTCCCCTTATGACTACAATTCTCCAAGGCAGCTAAAACATGAAAAATATTTTTTTAAAAGAACACTCCTTTTTTGAGGGGATGGGACTTATAAAAACTAGATTAGCAGCACCGTTGTTCAAAGCAATAGAATCAAGAAAGAGAAACTCAACATGGCAATCTTTTCCTCTGATCAGTTTCCCCAACATTGCGGGAGAAAAGCAATCTTCAGAAGTATTGGCAGTGGAAAGGAAGCAAGAAGGTAAAGGGCCCAGGATCCCTCTCCTGTCCTGCTGTTTCTCAGATAAAAATTGCACTCGGCCATTGCTGCTGATTGTGCACTGCTCACTGCTGACCCAGGCTACACACCTCCTGCAGCAGTTAATCTGAACTTCCCCAAGCTGGCTCTATCCAGGCCAGATCCTCCAGCGACTACTTAAGGCACAGTCCCCGTACTTGGACATGTTCCTCCATCTGCAGCACATATAAAAGGGACAACATACATATAAAATGGGCCCCAAAGTATTTCCCTAAGTGTCTGCACACGGCTTTGCTCACAGAGCATTTGTGATGGTGCCAGCAGGTGGTTTTCTACCTTCCACAAACCAGCTGGCCCTAATCCCCTTCAGGTCACGCTGCCATGGTTTCTATTCTTCCACAGTGGTGGGAGAGAGAACAGAACACCCATAACAAAGAACAAAAGAGGCAGCCTAGTGAGAGGAGCGCCAACTTCCCACATCGCCGCTGTTATCTCTAGTATGGGTCAGCACTGAGAGCTCACTGAAGGGACTCTTGCGTCTCTCTGAGATGCCAGCATTCCTACGCATTGTGAGCTGATCAAAATTACACAAATGTTACTCAGTATGGAGCTTCTGGCTCATGGCTGCTCTCCAACAGTGTGGACTGAGAAGCGGGAGGAGAATGAGAATTTTTTCAGTTCATTCTGATAAAAGTCATAATGATGAAGGCGAGTAACTGGAAACAGGGCAGAATTATGCACTGTGTGGAAAAAGTGGCTTGGGAAACGTTTTTCTCCCTCTCTCAAGATACAGTACGTGAACCTGGGAACATCCAATATCCTATGGCAAGACACACAGCGCATAGTTAAACTCTGAAACACAACCCCACAAGATGTAGTGATGGCCACCAACTTGGATGGCTTCACAAGAGAATCAGACAAATTCATGGCAGCTAAAGTTATCCATGGGTACTAGCCACAATGGCTATGTTGTACCTCCACTGTCGGAGGAAGTATGGCTTCAAATACCAGTTGTTGGGAAATCACAAGAGGAGAGAATGCTATTGCACTCAGATGCTGCTTGCAGGCTCCCCACGGGCATCTGTGAGGACAGGATACAGGACAAGGTGGGATATTGGCCGGATCCAGCCAGGCTCTTCTGATGTTCTTCCGTACCAAGCTAAATCACATTAACTGTTAGTGATCATAATGCAACAGATTTCTGCAATCTGTGTCCATAGCTCTGTCTGTATGTGTGCTGCATGAAGGTGATATGGCATTTATTCTAGGCTTATAAATAGCCACACACTTGATCACTTGTTCTGAGTAAAAAGCCTTCTCCAGGTGATGAAAAAAGACACTTTTAAACAGGAAAAGGGGCTGTGTTTTCCTTACTTTGGGGCCATCAGGGTTCCATAACACTGAACTTATCTGCAAGACGGATGTTTTCATTCACTCCATTTCTTAACTAAGAATGCCAATGTAGCTGTAGGACCAATGAAACACTATCATAGTTCAAGAGAGAGAAAGAGAACGCTTCCCAATGGCAAAACAAAGCAATCATATCAAAAACAAAATATAAATTCGACTTTCCGGCGGCGACGCCATTGCGGAGCGGTCGTGGGTTGCCTCGGCTGCGAGGCGACCCAGTCCGTCCCGGGGGTTGGAGCCCCGCTACCGCAAAGCGGGGCTCCGGTGGGGTGCGGGAAGAGCGTCCCGCACCCCGGGCTCCCCGGCTGTGCCCATTATGGCTCTGAACCCTTCCCTCGCTCCCCCTGTAAAGGGGGAGTGGGGGTGAAGGGACAACGGAGCCGGGCTATAGGGGACATGCCCCAACCGGGACGCAAAGCGGCGGTCACCCCCGCGACGAGCGTCAAAGTTCTACCAGTTATGTTCGGAACTAAAGAAACCCGGTGGTCGTGAGTATTGGATTGGACTATTTTCTGTGTTCTTTTAACGATCCGGGAGACGTTTGAAAAGGAAGCCTGCCTCCCTCCCTTCGGGGGAAAGAAAATAACCAGTTTAAGAGGCTGCTGTTACAGAGATGGTTACAAAGTATTTGAACTTTGATAAGTGAGACTCTTTAGTTCTCCCCTTGGGGAGCAAGTTTGTGGAAAATATCCTTTTTTAAAATTTTGGTCTTTGCGCCCTGGTTTCAAGGAAAATGGCTGCGAAAAGTTTGAGTTGAAGTGGAAAATTACTGGTACAAAAGGGAGAACATAGAAACGGAAACTGAAATTTGATACCCATCCCCTTTCTCAACATGTTGGACTTTGTTTTTGAACTTGTTTTGAACTTTGGACTAACGGATGAAGAAAGGCTTACTATCTTGAAGCTGGAACTGTTTGATTGGAAGTTGAAGGTCTTGAGTGGGGACATGAAAAAAAATTTACTTCCCACAGAGGAGGCTTTCCAAGTTTTTGATACCATGGAAGAAAACCTTGGCAAAGAGCTGAAAGGGATGCTGGAAGGATGGAGTGAAATGACAGGGCGACTCCGGGAAAAATACACGTCCTATGGGGGTGGCAGCCCCGGGACGGCAAGAATTGTTATATCCAGCCCCCGAGGTGTGAGCTCGGGAGCATGGGACAAAGAATCAAGATTACTACAAATAAAAGAAGAATGCAGCATTGAAGCGGAGAAGCCGAAAGAAGATGAGATGTGTACCTTGATGCTCGATGCAAGGTTTGTTGGGAACTGTGTCTGGATCTGTGGATGGATAAGAAAAGAGGAAAATTGGAAGATTGGTTCCGGTGATAGATGGAAATGGACAATGGACAGAGGGGGAGTAGGGTGAATTATTAAGTGTAAAATCTAAATGGTCTGTTATGGTAATCTGAAATCGGAGGGTGAAGACTGTAAGCTTTATTTGTTTTGTTTTTTAAGAAAAGGGATATTTGGAATCTTATGTTATTAGCAGCAGTATAAGGGATAGAAGAGGTTAGCATAGATTTGTTATAAGAATAATTTGTTAAGATTTAAGGATTATAGATTAAGATGATTGTTTATCATTAGTTATGATTAGCTATTATCAGTTATTAAAGATGAAGATGATTGTTTAATATCAGCTATTATAGATTAAGATGATTGTTTCTTTAAATGAATTTAAATTTTAGAGTGACGTTGTTATTAAAGTAGATTATGGACATAAAACCGAAGGTGAAAAGGCAGGGGAAGTCAACTGTCAAGATTTAGAAATAGAAATTTTCTTTATGTATATGAATAAGAAGAAGAATCATGGCAATATTTGTATTTGTTTTATATTTGTAGGTGTGGGTGTGGGTGTATGTTTTGTTTTGAAAATGTCAATAAATTCTTATTAAAAAAAATAATATATATATATATATATATATATATATATATAAATTCACCTGAAAGAAGTGTTCTTGAAGCGACTATCATGAGTTTGGCCAAACTGCAGGAGGCAGTGAAAGATAGGTGTGCCTAGCGTGCTCTGGTGTATGGGGTCACAAAGAGTCGGACATGACTGAACAACAACAACAGTCTGAAAGAACCACCCTAAAAAACCCCACTCAAGGTGCCACCATCAAGTAGCACCTGCATCTCCACTTTGACTTCACAAGGAGCCAGGCCTCAATTTGCAGATATGTGAGAGTAGGAAGAGATATGGGGGGGCAGCATTTGAAGGCTAGCAGATTTATTGTGGCATAAGTGCTCATGGAATAATGTCTACTTATTTCCTTATTTCTTTATTATACTTGTATCCCACCTTTCTCCCAAACTGGTATTCAAGGCAGCTTGCAACATCCAAAAATTTCAATTACAAAATAAAGAAAAATAAAAAAAAAACATTAAAAGCAATAATAAAAATACAACACAACATATTTAAAAGCACCAATTAAAATATGATTTGCCCTGACAGCAGCCCAATGATCAGTATTATCTGCACATTAATTTCCAAAGACCTGTCATCAGATGCATGATGTGTTAGCCTCAGTTGGCAGGTTTTCTGTATATCCACATATCTGTGTAATGCAGTGTTTTTCAACCACTGTTCCGCGGCACACTAGTGTGCCGCGAGATGTTGCCTGGTGTGCCGTGGGAAAAATTGAAAAATTACTTTATATATAGTCAATATAGGCACAGAGTTAAATTTTTTAACATTTTCTAATGGTGGTGTGCCTCGTGATTTTTTTCATGAAACAAGTGTGCCTTTGCCCAAAAAAGGTTGAAAAACACTGGTGTAATGCATATTTTTTATTTTATTACATTCATATCCTATCTTTCTTATATCATGGAACTCAATACATACATGTGAGTTCGACTGAGAATGAATATATATGTGGACAGATATACCCACAAGCAATTTACAGTTATTTTTTCTGTGTTTTGTCTATCTATATATCATTTATCATCAATCAACTGTGGATAACATTTCATGCATCTGATGTCGTGGGCTCCAGTCCATGAGAGCTTCTGCTACAATAAATCTGTTCATCATTTAGATGCCGCAAGAATTTTTGTGGGTGTGCATTCGGTGCAAAAAACTAATACAGCCACCCCCCTGAAATGTTCTGGCACAGAACATGGGAGCAATGTGCTCCCTGTGGCTAGCCCCACATGCCAAAAACTCCCTGCAAACATGTGCAAAGTGCATTTTACACACCGATGAATAACTGCAGCCTGCCTACGCGTATGAACAGGATTAAAAGCAGGATGGGCTTTGAACCCTTGAGCGTTCCTGCCACATTTCTTCCTGGACATGAACCACTTCACCTAGGTGGTGGGCAAAGAAAGAAACATTAGCCAGTGGTTTAAAAGGGGCCATACACGCAAACTGAGTAATACCTCTGGACAATGGGTTTGTATCCAGCACGGTCAATCCAGGTGCACAATGGACTTCCACTTGTGCAATGGAACTTCCCCTCCTCCAGGCCCCCACAGACCTTCAAAATCTGGGAGAGATGAGAGGAAGGGGAAGTCCTATTGCATGAGTGGAGCCCCGTTTTGCACAGCACTGGATACAACACAGTATCTTCCATATATACAAGAGAGGGGGGGGGGGCAAGGTCAAGGTGACGTGGTGGCTGGCTTCAGGACTGCAACAACCAAACTCTCACACCTTTTTTTTATTTGCCCTGTGATGAGCTGGGCACCCAGCAGTGGGCAGAGTTGGAGCCAACGCTGAGTGGGGCCGGAGCCAAAGGTAAGCAAGGACACCCTCTTTCTTCTCTCTTGCTCTTTCTGCTACTCTCTTTCCCACTTTTCCCCACAAGGTATCCAGCTGTGACATAAATAACGAAGTCTGTCAAGAGAGAGATTCACCCCACTCCCCTGCCGCAGCTTTTAATTGCAAAATTGCCAAGTTTCTGTATAACCAGCTCTCATCCCTGGGGAAGCCGAAATAAACCTAATTTTTAAAATGTTACCTTCCCCTCTCTCTCTTATTCTTGTTACTCTGGATAGGCAGGGTACATATTTAAAGTTAATTGGATAATTAAATATTGTCTAAAATTATCAGCATCAACATTTACAAATGCCAGGGTGGCGTCTTCTTTTTTAAAAACTGCAAAAGAAACAATGTTGTTACAAAACGTGTTCCAGTTGTCATTCCCTCTGCTCCTTCTTTTCATGCTTTGCCTTCTGCTTTGAAGAGATGACGAGGGAAACGAAATGGTTCTCTCTCTTTCTGCCCCCCCCCCACCATTCCAAAATGAGCTAAATGAGTTTAGAAGCCTCACTTATAATATTCTGTCTCTTCCCTCAAAATATCCTCAGCTGGCAGGTATGTGGGAAGCACTGCACTCATTCTCCTAGTCCCATTAGATCTGTTTTCCTTTTTATAATCAGCTGGATAACATTAGCTTAAAAGCTGGCTGGGATCCAGCACAGCGGAGATAGAGGAGTTAAGAGCAAAGAAAGGTTGGAGCCACAGGTAGCAACTCACATCATTTCATGGCGCTCAATGGGAGCCTTCAACAAGCAGGGTCAAACCTTCTGAAATTGCCTAAAGCAGAAAAGAAGATCCCACTTAGCTGAAGGGGGGGGGACCTACAGCTCTCCACAAGGGTGTGTGCTGTTTGCTGGCGCCTGGGGTGGGTGCATGCACATGCACACCAGGTGGGGGTGCGCAGAGGGTGAACAGCATCCTCCACACTCACCCAACCCTCACAGCCAATGGGTAAGTGTGCTCTTCACCTTCCACACTCAACTAGCCCTTGCTGCCAGAGCCAGGCAGTGCACAACAGGGATCTCTGCAGGTGCCACCTGGTTTGTGAGCCTGGAGCCACAGGGCCACGGCCCCCCTAGCTCCCCACACTATGGCCCTGGCTGTCCAGACTGGAACTGATGGGAGTTGGGGTTCAACACATCTTGAAGGGCAACAGGCTCCCAACTTCTGTGCTAGCTGTTCTTGAGGCAGGTAGAATAATTCTTCCTCCATCGAGTAGCAGAAAGCAGCTGGGGGCATTGCAAAGAGAAAGCAGGAAGGGGGGCACCTTAAGCACACACACACACCCTTTGCACACACTGCTTCTGCTTGGTGAACCTAGTGCCCCTGTCACTTTGGGTCCCATGCGCTGTGCCTGCAGGCAAACGTGTGGATTGGCCCAGAGACACAGTGGGAAGTAGGTGCTAGCCAAGGTGCTGCAGTGTGAAAATTCTCCAAATGTAAAGCAAGTGGATGCGCAAATCAATAGGGGAGGTGGATGCCCATCTCTGCCACTATCAGGTAAGTGGCAGCAGGACATAATAGAGGTGTGGAAGATTATGCATGGTGTGCAGAAGATTATATTTTCTCCCTCTCTCATAATACCAGAACTTGGGGCTGGTCAATGAGGCTGAATATTCAACGATTCAGGACAGACAAAAGAAAAGTACTTCTTCACATGGAGCACAGTTATCTGGAATTCACTCCCACAAGATGGAGTGATGGAATTCACTCCCACAAGATGGAGTGATGGCCACCAATGTGGATGGTTTTAAAAGGGGGTTGGATAAATCCATGGAGGATAAAGCCATCAACAGATGCTACTGACCATAACGGCTGTACATTACTTCCTGCGGCAGAGGCAGTATGCATCTGAGTATGACTCAGGGAAGTTTTTCATGTTTGATCTTTTACTGTATTTTTAATGTTTTGTTGGAAGCCACCCAGAGTGGCTGGGGAAACCCAACCAGATGGGCAGGGCATAAATTATTATTATTATTATTATTATTATTATTATTATTATTATTGCTGAGAATCACAAGTGGAGAGAGGGTGTGGCACTCAAATCCTGCTTTGTGAGAACAGATTACTGTACTGTACTGGATGGGCCTTTGTCCAGCAAGGGTTTCCTTATGTTCTTATCCTACTACTGCCACCCTTGGAGCCTCACTTGGGTCAGGGAACAGAAACACTAATAAATCTCTCATTGCATCTATCATTGAGCACATGGCCCCTACATAAATATTGATTTAACAGTGAAATGCCCGTAAAGAATCACTAAGTAGTGAGAGAAAATGCATACAGAGATCAATACAGAAGGATAAATATCAGGGTGTATATACATATCAGGGACCCCTGGAAAGGAAATCATCACTATAGGTTCTGTGTACACATTGTGACGAAAGCACTTTCCCTGACTGAACCCATTTTACTTTGTCGCATCAAACACATGAGAGTAGAGGAGCCCTGCTGGATCTGACCTGAGGCCCATCCAATCCACCCCCCTGCTCCCACCATGGCCAACCAGATGCCTAGAAGAAGCCTACAAGCAGGACATGACTACTACAGCAACACCCTTCTTGTTTGTGATCCCCATCAGCTGCTACTCAGAAGGAGAGCACCTCCAACAAGCGAGGCAGAACACAGCTGCCATGACTCACAACTACCAAGAACCACCAAGCACCAGTCCTTATCTGAACAATGCAGGCTATGTTCCTTTTCAAGTTTATGATGTTCTGCTTTTTCAAATTCTGCCCAGAAAATGAGAACAGCAGACAAATAATCAAGACTACATCGCCATCAAGGCACAACTAAAACATAATCATAAATGCAATAAACTCATTTCGTAAATTCCACATTAGCAAGCCAACGGAAACATTAACATTTCCCTGGGTGGACAGGAAACATTCTAGTTAACTTCACCAGCTGGAACAGCCTTCAATGTTGCAGCCAGCCAGGGGCCCCACCCTCCCAGGACAGGTGGAAATGAGCCAGGCACAGGGCAGAGGGCAGGTCTTACCCAACTCGCAGCAAAAGGGTCAGAAGGGTCAGAAGCAAGGAACTGGCTTTTAAAAAGCTATAGCTGGAAGCTTAATTTGGTGTTTTGTTTGCCAGGCAGATTCTCAGCATCTCTGATCAAGGGCACCTGGGCTGAATCAGACAGAGAGGGGGTTGAGGGTGAGTGGGAAGTTACTTGTGAGCCTGCTGTCATGGGGCAAGTCCTGCCGGCATCTACAAAGTGCAATAGCTCTGAAGCCCATGTTAGGCACAGGTTTGTTCCACATGCTCCATGACACACAGTGCTCAAGGCTTCGGCTTGCTGCTACATCTATGGGTTGGACTTAACACAGGGACGTAACACAGAGACCATGCTCTGGTCCATGGGGTCACAAAGAGCTGGACATGACTAAACAACAACAACAATGCAAAACTCTTTACAGTGACTGAAAAGAAAGCTGTGCACGTGTCATGTGGGCTGCTCTCTTTGCAGAGAGCTTTGTGGAGACTCCAGGAGGATGCAACTTGCTTTAGGGAAACTCATGCTGTTGTACAGACCAGAACATGCATTAGTTTGGATGTGTACACACTGAAATGGCCTTGGCACGATGTTCCCTTTGCAAACCGCTTCCCATCCAGGCACCGCTCACAACCATACATCCTCCTCTTTTAGCAACTGAACAGCAACCAAAGCTTTCATTTCATTTTCCAGGGTTGCCTCCATGTTGCTTTGATTAAGTGTACAATCCAGGCCACAGTGCAGGGAGCTCCAACCTTTTGAGCCCAGGAGCATACTTGGAAATCTGCCATGGGTACCACAAAACACTCACTTCACATGGGGAAAACTGGTGATACTCAGAATCCAGACAAAACTCCTACACCCACCCCAAACCAAATAAACAAATGACACAAAGGAAAAAAAGCAGAAAAACTCCCCACCACCAGACAGTCCTTAAAAATTCCCCCTTTTAAAAAAGCCCACTGTTTTTAAAAAATAAAAAATAAAAATAAAAAATTAGAAGGGTCCAGAAGCCTTGGTGGGCATTAAGGATGATATGGTGTCCAAGGATGCCATGTTGAGCTGCCCAGCCGCAATGTGCCACTGAGCAGAGAACTAGGATCAAGCGAGCAGCCCATTAAATCCTGCGCCAAAGCGGCATTCCCATCATTAAGTAACCTCAGCAGAACAGCTGTTCCAAGATACCAAGATGTTTAGTTGCACCCAGTTAATAAAACAGATCCATCATTTATAAGCCAGACAGTTAATCGGCTTAATTAAAAAGAAAATCCCTAATGGGCAAGCTGAAAGCCTGGCTCTACAGCCAGAAAGAACACTGGCCTTTTGAGGATATATCTTGACAGTCTGTGCTGGGGAGAACGGGCTGCGTAGACTGAAGGGGATTCAGTGTTTTATCTTGGGTAGCATTGCCCAGTGCCAATTGTAATGCCTGGCGGAAGTTGTTATCTCTCCTTCGCACACTGTGGCAAGGCGCGCTTTTGTGGTGGATGATTGTTCTTTCGCACGGGATTTCTTCAGCTTAAATAAACCCTTAGAAGGATGTTCTCCGCCGCTTCCCTCTCAAGCTCTTCTTGAAGCAGCCTCTTCCATCCTACCTCCCCCCCCCCCAGCAGCTTGCCATCTAGCCAGGGAGAACATTGTGAAGGAGGCAAAGGTGTGGGTGGCATGGGGAGATAAGCAGGATCCCTGAACCATTCCAGTCAAGGGCCAAGAAAGAAATGAACAAGTGGAAATGATGGTTGAGGACCAAGAAGCGGGTGGGGAGACTGCCACTAGGTGCTGGAGAATCACAGAACAGCAGCATAACATTCACCATTCATATACATACATACATGTTCTCTCTCTCTCTCTCTCTCTCTCTCTCACACACACACACACACACACACACAGCTCTTTTCCCAGTGAGAGAACTGGAAGTAGCCTCTGGATGAAGCCAAGCCACAGCTGCATGTAAAGGGACCCCTGACCATCAGGTCCAGTCGTGTCCGACTCTGGGGTTGCGGCGCTCATCTCACTCTATAGGCCGAGGGAGCCGGTGTTTGTCCGCAGACAGCTTCCGGGTCATGTGGCCAGCATGACAAAGCCACTTCTGGCAAACCAGAGCAGCGCACGGAAATGCTGTTTACCTTCCCGCTGGAGCGGTACCTATTTATCTACTTGCACTTTGACGTGCTTTCGAACTGCTAGGTGGGCAGGAGCTGGGACCAGCAACGGGAGCTCACCCCGTGGCAGGGATTCAAACCGCCGACCTTCTGATCAGCAAGCCCTAGGCTCTGTGGTTTAACGCACAGCGCCACCAGGGTTAACACACAGCTCTTTCCCAGTGAGAGAACTGGAAGTAGCCTCTGGATGAAGCCAAGCCACAGCTGCATAGATAATTTCAATTTCTCTTCTCACTGCCCTGCTGCGCACAGCCCATTATGGAAATCTCAGGCTCAACAGACTATTTCAGCCTGCTCTTCCTTTGCTCCACAGTCGACTTTGAAATGCAAGATTGCCACCCATCCATTGCCGTCAAAGCCACACTCCTGAGAAAAGTTCCACTACCAATTCATCATGTGACAGGGAAGTTTCCATCAAGAGGCTAGATTCAAACTCTTCCCAAACATCTGCCCCGATCTCTCTGAGAGGGCACTTTCTCCCCTTGTGCTCCAACACAGCTCTAGCAGAGGCAGGGCAGGGGAAAGAAGATGTGAAACCAAGCATTTTTTTTAAAGCCATAAAAGGTTCTGTGTTTTTCCTAGGGAGGAGCCATAGTTCAGTGGCAGAGCAGCTGCTTTGCATGCAGACAGCCCCAGGTTCAATCCCTGGCATCACCAACAAGTATTCAACCACAAGGACATGCTTTCTGTTACAATAAGGCTAAAGAGTCAGATAAGAGATGAAGATCAAACCTATCCATTCTTAAGGAAATCAGCCCTGAGTGCTCACTGGAAGGAAAGATCCTGAAGCTGAGGCTCCAATACTTTGGCCACCTCATGAGAAGAGAAGCCCTGGACAAGGAGAAGGGGACGACAGAGGACAAGATGGTTGGACAGTGTTCTCGAAGCTACCAACATGAGTCTGACCAAACTGCGGGAGGCAGTGGAAGACAGGAGTGCCTGGCGTGCTCTGGTCCATGGGGTCATGAAGAGTCGGACACGACTAAACGACTAAACAACAACAACAAAGAGATGACCCTGTTGTTCTAAACAGCTGAGGTGCTCCATGGCCTAATATTAGATAAAAAGGTAAAGGGACCCCTGACCGTTAGGTCCAGTCATGGATGATTCTGGGGTTGCGGTGCTCACCTCACTTTATTGGCCAAGGAAGCTAGCGCACAGCTTCCAGGTCATGTGGCCAGCATGACTAAGCCGCTTCTGGCAAACCAGAGCAATGCACGGAAACGCCATTTACCAATGAGCTAAACTCGGAGTTTAGAGAGGTGGTTGTCCATGATTTCTTGGCCAGCTAGCTCTGTTCCAATCACATGCATTTTTCAAGCTGCACCTCCAGGACATCCATCTAGGAACAAAAACAGCACAGCCGAGAAAGCAGCAGCCAGAGATGGCTTTGAGCTCCATCATCCTGTTTAGATTTCTAAAAACAGCAGAGTAATACACACAGTGTACTGAAATCCGTAAGAATTGACTGAGATTTGTACAAATTCAGAAGCCTGGGTAATTATTATTTTTTTATTCCCTTTGCAGCTAAAGGACTGCAGCACTGGTGTCAAGTGGACTTCTTTGTGGCATATGTTCCACAACTGGGGTGCCTCTGCCAATAGAACCATCTCCTTTGTAGGGGAATGACATCTCTCTGGTATATGAGAAACATAGAAAAAGGCCTCGGTGGAAGATTCAGGCAGGTTGCTATGGTGGGAGATTATTATTATTATTATTATTATTATTATTATTATTATTATTATTATTTGTACCCCGCCCATCTGGCTGGATTTCCCCAGCCACTCTGGGCGGCTTCCAACAAAAATCAGATACAAAAATATCACACATTAAAAACTTCCCTGAAAAGGGCTGCCTTCAGGTATTTTCTGAATGTCAGGTAGTTGTTTATCTCCTTGACCTGTGATGGGAGGGCGTTCCACAGGGCAGGCGCCACTACCGAGAAGGCCCTCTGCCTGGTTCCCTGTAGCTTTGCTTCTCGCAGTGAAGCATCTGCCTTGCCTGCAGAAAGTCTCAGGTTCAAGCCTTGGCATCCCCAACTAGGAATGACTCCTGCCTAAAGCCCAGTCAGCCTAGGCAGTACTGTGCTAGACTCAGTATAGCAGATTCAGGTATTTTAGTCCCAAGCATTTCGGGGCTTTGAAAGGCAGGTACAAGCAGCTTAAAGTGAAGAGGCAGCTAATGCAGTTCATCTGGAAGCTGCTTAATGTACCAGTATGTCCTGTCAGAATTCTGAAACGTGCATTCTGTACTAATGGAAGCTTCCAAACCATAGTCAAGGGCAGCCGTCAGGTATAGTGCAGTAACACAGCCAGAGTGCTTTTCCTTTGGACCACAACAGCGTGGCCATCATGTCATCTGGGCAGCCCAGGACTTCCAGCGCACTGCCCAGCCTAGCACCCTGGGAAGGTCAATTCAGTGCTGCTAACACGGCACTTTTACTTCACCCCCAGAGGTGCACTCCATTGTCACTCCATGCCAACAAAAAACGCTAAAACTCATGAAAGGCACTTGGTCCTCTAGTGACAAGCTTGGATTTACGTGTCTCTCCAAGCTGCTAAACTGCAAGCCCTGCACAAGTTGTGGGGGGCATGTCCCAATAAGCAGCATGACCAGAGGGAAAAGTGAGTGGAGCAGTGGAAGCAGTGCTTGCCTTTCAAGCCATAGAAGAAGTAAGAACTTTCTACATACAGACACCTCTCCATCCTGCACCAGGCAAGCAAGAGGTATCATCACACTTCAATGGCATATTCAAGCCAGGCAAAAGTATCTGAGGAGGGCAGGGAGCAGGATGAGTGAAGGGTACATGGTATAGGAAAGGGGTGTGGGTTGGGAAGATTCTTAAGGTTCAGACAGAAATGACTGGCCTTTAAGAATTTTGTCCCCATGCCAAATAGGTTTAATTTTTGTTAGTCACTTATCTCACAGTGACTGAAAACCACATACATTAGAACGAATAGATATAGATGCTAAAAAGCGGGGGGGGGGGGGTTTAGATAAACAGTAATCTGAATGCCAAACAATGAGGGGTGGGAACACATTCACCCCTCTCATTGTGAGTAGTGTTCAAAATTAGCCAGGCACCAGGCACATTTTGCACCTGCTTTCAACCAAGATGCCAGGGCACAAAGATGGCGCCTGACATCAACATCTGGAGATCCTCGGGTCTGGACTGTTTTCACACACTAATACCTCATCTGTAGAATTCTATCAGTTATATTTTATCTGCACAATCAGAATGAATTGCTTTTCCTCTGCAGCAGGAGCAGAAGCAGTCACTATTAGGAAAAAGAGGTCGGAATAGGCTGATATATATGTGGACAGTCCCTGGATCAAGTGACTTTTCTTCTTTAAATTCTCAAAGCTCTTAACCTAGCTCAAGGTTGTTCTCTGAACTAGCCAGATGCTTAACTGATAATCAATCACAGTCAGTCCATCCTTTGGAAAATAAGACTTTAGAGCTGTCTTGCCCAAAAATGGCAACTAGACATTTCATTTTAGTGACTGCAACCTTGATTTAAGGAGCCATTTGGTGCCAGTAGCACCTTAGAGACCAACTAATATGAGCTTTCGTGTGCATGCACACTTCTTCAGATACACTGAAGTAGTGTGGGGAGGGGTATTACTCAGAAGGGTGGTGGGAATGGGTGATAGCTGATAGGTGTGGAAAACCTGGGCCTTTAGTCTTGCAGGGAAAGGCAAGGGGTGAGATGGCTAAGCAAGGAGATTCTTATCAGTACACACCACTGCTGGGCCCACAATAAAGCAGTTCCTGGATGGTCATCAATGGGCATCTCCAGTCACACATTCTGGTTGGCCACCAATGAGTTGTCTTAGTTGGTCTCTAAGGTGCTACCTATTGCACCAGCATGGATGAGAATGGAGAGAACTCTCCTCCTGGCCCAACCACAATATGGGAAGGGGACCATCTGGTATCTGTGCACTATTGCTTTGAAAGTCATTCCATTTCTAAGGGGAGGGTTGACTATCTGGGGAAAGGGAACAGCGTTCAGAAGACATACACACTTCCGTTTCAGTGTATCTGAAGAAGTGTGCATGCACACGAAAGCTCATACCAAGAACAAACTTAGTTGGTCTCTAAGGTGCTACTGGAAGGAATTTTTTTATTTTGTTTTGACTATGGCAGACCAACACGGCTACCTACCTGTAACTGGAACTATGGAAGGCACCACATTGAGCCGCATGAAATGGAAGTCCATCAACCTCACCAAGAAACTTGCACATGTACAGACGTATCACCTCACCCATTCCCACCACCCTTCTGAGTAATACCCGTTTCAAACTGGTTGTGAGCTTCCAGGGCCTTTAGTCTGAATAAGCAAGGAGATTCTTATCAGTACACACCACTGCTGGGCCCACAATAAAGCAGTTCCTGGATGGTCATCAATGGGCATCTCCAGTCACACATTCTGGTTGGCCACCAATGAGTTGTCCCTTCCATTGCACCAGCATGGATGAGAATGGAGAGAACTCTCCTCCTGGCCCAACCACAATATGGGAAGGGGACCATCTGGTATCTGTGCACTATTGCTTTGAAAGTCATTCCATTTCTAAGGGGAGGGTTGACTATCTGGGGAAAGGGAACAGCGTTCAGAAGACATACACACTTCCGTTTCAGTGTATCTGAAGAAGTGTGCATGCACACGAAAGCTCATACCAAGAACAAACTTAGTTGGTCTCTAAGGTGCTACTTGTTTTGACTATGGCAGACCAACACGGCTACCTACCTGTAACTACTACACTGTAACTGCTCTTGTGTGCACATTCTGATAGCCTCGATGGGGGGGGGGGCTGTCAGCTGTCTCAGAAGGGCATTCAGCGATGGCTGATTCTCCAAGGCTTTGTTTCTGGGAAATGCTCTAAGCACTCACACAGCACTTGGAACTCTTTGCATGAAAAGGATTTTGCTCCTGAGAGTCAAGAAGAACAGAGAGGTGGAGGCGGGGGGGGGGAGTGAAGTAGCTGCCATCACTTTTAAGCTCTGCTCAGAGGTTGCAAGAATGACCTTGCCAAGTCTCTCTCTGATCCCTCGGCATCCAAATTAAAAACCCACTTCAGCCACAAATGATAACAATGTGTTCTGCACACTCCCAGCATTGCAAAGCCATCCTGGGCAAGATGGGTTTTCTGGATGGTGCTCAGCCCGTCTAGGCTGCCCAGTGCTGAAGGGTCCAGGAAGACCAGTGGTGTGAGTGAGAGGGGGACAACCATCATAAGGGAGAGGTATAGGATGACCACCATAAGTCAGCATGACACAGGAAGTTGCATTATACCAGGTCAGGCCATTGGTCCATCTAGCCCAGCAGCCCTCTAGAGTTTCAGGCAGGGGCATTTACGAACACTGGCGATCTAGGATCCTTTTAACTGGAGATGCCAGGGACTGAACCTAGGACATTCTGCATGCAAATGGAATTATGGTCCTAACTCCAAACTCCAAACATCTGGTTCAGGCATAATATTCCAGATCTCAAAACCATGGTTTGGATAGCACCAATGTGCCACGGGCTGCATCCCCTCATCACTTGCATTCTCTGCACCTTTCCACTGTTTGCCATTTTTCAGCATTATGTCCACATCGCTGGGCCAACTGTGGTTAGTGCTAACCAGGATTGTCCAAAACCATGGTTGACAAAACCCAAATAAATTTGCAGGAAATCTTGGATGATTCAATCTGCATGCAAAGTAGGTGTCATTCAAGACTACAGCACATTCCATGGCTTCAAAATTAGGAACACTGCAGTTGAGCCCGTCTTTATACATAAGTGACAGTGGTTTTGGTGGCCCAGCCAAGTGTGAAGGAAACTCTGAATACGCACAGAGGATATTTACTTATTTTGACCCTTTATTAAAGCCTGAGGGTTACTTGTCCTTTCTGGTCAAGTTCCTGGTTGCCACATCTCAGTTGCACTTTTGTACAGTAGGCTAGTTCATTGGCACATACCTGTGCCATGTTGGTGATGTTCCAGTCTGTCATATCTATCTTGCACAATGGTCAACACCTGAAGGGGAGGCATATGGGAACCAGTTTTCCCAACAGCACAACTTCCATTGCGGGCTATTTGCATCCGTCTGCCAGACCCCTTCCTATAAAGGTTCCTAAGTTGCAGAAGGGAAAATAAATTTGGGGACCCCCCCCCACACACACACAAAGAGTGGTTGAATGGAAAATGGAGTGGGGGGAGTGGAACAAATATAGAAGCCACTCTCAGTATGCTTCTTGATTCCAAGAGTGGGTGTCACGCTGTTGCAAGATATATTCCTGGAAAGCAAAGCAGCAAGCAAATGAAGTAAGTAACGTGATACCCGATGGGCAATGAGAGAAGAGAGGTTTGCAATGTGCTTTGATGATCTGCTTAGGAAAGATAAAAATCACAAGCTCCATTGCACTGCAAAAACAAACTAATGAAAGGTTGCAGCAATGGATGGGGCTTTTTATCAGCTAGAACACATCAGAAGTCAATTCTGGCCCCTCTCAGGTGCGCACCATTGCCATTATAAGAAAGCAAGGGAGGCATTCATGGTGAGTTCCGGCACCTCTTTTTCCTAAAAAATAGCAGTGCAAGTACTTATTGGGGTGTTTCAAGTAATTGGAAAGTGTGCTAGAGTAGATGAGACAATGCATTTCCACAGGGCAGTGTGGGAGAAAGAAAGCAAAAATAAATAAAAAGCGCCTAAAATGACTAATGACTAACACGCCTGAATTGTAATAAGCAGTCCAAGGTAAGGTCAGGGGGTCAGGGGCAGTTAGGCCTGAATTCAGACCTGCAGTATAGGTGCCTCCTCAACCGGGGGTCTCCTATGCCTGCTGGAGGTGCAGATGGAGACAGGATTCCTGGTGGAGCAGGAAGTGCAGCAGACCACAAGGCACCACTTTGCAGGACCAGGCAAGGGCTAAAAGGGCAGACCTGGCCAATCCAGGGCTATTGTACCAAAGACTATGTTGAAGCTGTGATTCCCTGGCCAGCGATGGGTGGAAACAGAGAAAGAAAGAGTAAAATATGGCAGCGAGTGCAGAATTCAGCTTCCTGTAAATCTCAGCTTTCATTTTTTTAAAAAAAATAAAAATAAAAATCAAGTTTCTAGTCTTAATCATTTCAAAGATACTAATGAATTAACATTATGAATTATGGTGCTGGAGGAGACTCTTGAGAGTCCCATGGACTGCAAAAAGATCAAACTTATCCATCCTTAAAGAAATCAGCCCTGAGTGCTCACTGGAAGGGCAGATCCTGAAGTTGAGGCTCCAGTACTTTGGCCACCTCATGAGAAGAGAAGACTCCCTAGAAAAGACCCTGATGTTGGGAAAGATGGAGGGCACAAGGAGAAGGGGACGACAGAGGATGAGATGGTTGGACAGTGTTCTCGAAGCGACTGGCATGAGTTTGGCCAAACTGCGGGAGGCAGTGGAGGATAGGGGTGCCTGGCGTGCTCTGGTCCATGGGGTCACGAAGAGTCGGACATGACTGAACGACTGAACAACAACAATGAATTAACATACATATATACTGCCTGTTATGCAAGTTTATCAAGGGGATTTACATTGAACATCACAAAAATACAGAAATGGGGAGTCAATAAAACTGCTAGAAGGACTGGAAGTTATAAGCAGCACCCCCAGAAATCTCAGAAGACAAAAGAGATTCTGGCAACAGGAAGCAGCTGCAAATACCTTTTTCAAAGTGCAACCAGAGCAGATTGAGGTAGTCAATCTTTCACGGGGGGGGGGGGGGGGACACCGTGGGTGTGGCCTCTGGGCAGTGGTTGCAGAGGGCCCGTCCTCTTCCAAGTGGGGTCGCAAAAGGTGCCACTTTCTCACCCTTGCCCTGGGCACCACCTCCACTGCCTGGCACAACAACCCGAGAGAAAGCACTGCAGCTGCTCAGCTTTCCAAAACTTCCATGGAGATGTTAAAAAAACAACCAAAAAGCTTTGGGGCTTTCAAGCACAAAAGGAAAAGGAAAATGGCAAAAAAGCACAGAGAAGGTATCAAGGAGCTGTCAAGACCAGCCGCCCAGGAGCAGTGGGAACATCAGAGAATGGCAGGGAGAAGCTGAGGGCTTTGGGGAGTGGGAGGGAAGCACAGTTAACCAAGGACTGCCAAGGAAAAGTCGGGGTCCTGCATGGCTACGCTGAGCTCACCCAGCCAGTTTTGATTTATGGAAATCTGCTTGGAGGGAGAGAGAAAAGGATAAACACTGCAATGCTGCAGACACAAAATGTGCTTTTCATGTGGCTTCCCGGGCGCTGCAGACTGCTGAGACCCAGCCAGCCCACCTAGCTTGCCCCCTCTCCAGTCCTTCACCAGATGGACTCTGTGGGCAGGAAAGCACAGCAGGGAAGGCAGGAATGAGAAGCACTTTCCCTCTGGTGTGCCGAGCAAAGCATTCCCCTTGAGAAGGGAAGGGAAGCAAACCACCACCACCACCCCATGCACCCAATTCAGGAAAGGCACGTTCAGTTTCTTCACAGCTGGGAACTCCAGCATAAGAGCCTGGAACTGACGGGCCAAGGCACAAGCTGGCCACGGGACTTCCTCAATCCTCAAACACTTCATTCCTGCCCCCAATCAGACTGCTTACGGTAAGTCTGGCTCAGTCCAAAAGGCTATTTACAGTGCAAGGAGCACTAAAAAGTCCTCCCAATGCTGTGCACGCAAGGATACATGGAGTGCGTTTATCTCACCATTATGCTTATGGAAGAAGAAGAAGAAGAAGAAGAAGAAGAAGAAGAAGAAGAAGAAGAAGAGTTTGGATTTGATATCCTGCTTTATCACTACCCGAAGGAGTCTCAAAGCAGCTAACATTCTCCTTTCCCTTCCTCCCCCACAGTGGGGCTGAGAGACTTCAAAGAAGTGTGACTAGCCCAAGGTCACCCAGCAGCTGCATGTTGAGGAGTGGAGACACGAACCCAGTTCCCCAGATTACGAGTCTACCGCTCTTAACCACCACACCACACTGGCTCTCAACCTCTCTTGCCTGCTTTACCATGGGGCTTAAAATGAGCCAGATTTAAGGGTTTTATCCAACACAGGGCTTGGAAAAGAAATTTTCCTCCTCCTCTCCTTCCTCTGTGCACCCCTTAAAACTGTTTTGGGGGTTCCTTCAACCTTCTGGAGCAGATTTGGGGAACAGAGGGAATAGGTTCTGTTGCACCAGTGTAAATCCTTGTCCTAACAGAACAAGTGCATTGGATACCAGTTCAGCCTTAGAAGCTTTTTTAAATAAAAAAAAGACAAGAAAAAGAGTCCCGTTATTTGACCCTGGAGCATGTGAAGTTGTAACAGAACTTTTCCGTGCATGTACCAAGTGCATTCTGCACCCCCAACACATGACAGCCAGTGTGGTGTAGTGCTTAGAGTGACCTGGGAGGTCAGAGTTCAAACCCACACTCAGCCATGAAGCTCACTGGGGGGCTGGTCTTGGGCCAGTTACTGCCTCTCAGCCTAACCCCCCCCCCCTCACAGGGCTGTTGTGGGGATTGCATGCGGAGAGGGGAGAACCACATACACCATCTTGAGCTCCTTGGGAGAAAAATGTGGGATACACATGCAATACAAAGCAAGGTAGTCAGGAAAGAGGGCATCCCTTCCAATGAAGATTGGGCCATGAGACGTTCTTCTGGCAAACACAGCCCTCACATCTTTCCTAAACACCAGAAGCGATTTTAATACAAGGCAATAATAATAATAATAATAATAATAATAATAATAATAATAATAATAATAATTTATTATTATACCCCGCCCATCTGGCCGGGTCTCCCCAGCCACTCTGGGCGGCCTCCAACAAATACTAAAATAAACAAATACTAAAATACAATACAAATGCAATGATTTCTTCTGCAGCTGAGACAGCCAGCAGATAGATCTATACATCATGCACCAGGAGTGGTGTGGGGAGTGACGGTGGGGGCTGGGGGGAGCTGCTGCCAGGGCCTTGTCCCCACACCCCCTTCCCTTTGTCGTTAGCAGAGAATTAGTAGGCGGAAGATGCCGAAACACAATCAGGCATTCTCCTCTCGTTTCAAAGGCAACAGCACATCACGGGCGCACATCACGAGCCTCATACATTCAGGCAAAGATTAAAGGAGGGGAAATCATTTGCTTCTCAACCTCTGGTGCACAGATTCTGTTAACTTTTAATGCCTCCCTTTTACCTTTTTGAAAAAACAAAAACAAAAAACCCTGCATACCATCCGATGCCAAATGTTATTTAATGCCTAAAAGCAGGTGTCCTGTGGCAGCATAAATGACAGCTTCTCTCCCAGATGGATCCACGAGCTGCTAGGACATCAGCACAGTTGGCTGGGAGGTGGGACAGGCAGGGCAGAGACAAAGGGGCAGGATGGGGGGGTCATGGAGAGACAGCAGGGGTTGCATTTGCTCCAGGTCGCCCCAGTCTAAAGATGCACTTGATTAAATGGTGATTTAGGTCGCATTTAGCTTGCAGAACAATTGACTGGTCAATGGTCTAGTGCAGACATTAAAAACACTTACAAACCATGGTTTAAGACAGGGATGGGGAACCAGCAGCCCCACATATGGATTCCAATTCCCATCAGCCCCCAGCCAATGAGCAAGATGGTGATGATGATTCACAACAACAGCAACAGCAACAACAGCAAAAACTAAACTTCCAAAGAAGCCCCAAATAATGGCAATTTATTTTAAGATAACTCAGTACATCACAGCTAACCAATTTCAAGGTTGCCATAACAGCGTATTTCAGCCATCAAATAAATGTGTAAGCATACAGGAGTGATGGAAACTAGATTGCGATAAATTCTAGAGGCCACAGGTTTCCCACCCCTGATTTAAAATAAAGAGCCATCCTAATGAATGAACCTCCCCTCTCTAGAGCAATTTCTCACCTCACTTCCCTCCTCAGTATTAACTTTGTTTCTGTGATGGAGGTGCACCAACGCTACCTGTCGCCAGGGGTTTTTTCAGGGGGATCTCTCAAGAACTCACTTCCGGCACCTCTCAGGTAGGTTCCAGCACCTCTCTGGTGGGTGCCATTGCCATTCTAAAAGAACGAGGGATATGTTCATGATGAGTTCCGGCACCTCTTTTTCTAGGAAAAATAGCACAGACTATCACTGACACTAACCAGGGTTCTCAGGTGAGCCAAGATTTGAAACTAGGGTTGGGAGTGAGTTTACACACCATGGTTAGGAGGAAACCTTGTTTGTCTGGAAGGAGAAGGGAGGGGAGGGCATTGCTTTGAAGATAAAAGAAGAAGCAGAGCTAAAGTGCTTATTTGTGAAGCTGGCTCCCGTGAATCTGCAGAGAGCCAGTGTTACATCTGCACAACGAGATGCACCAGCCAACCAGTTCCATGTGCATAGGGCAAATACCACTGGGAAAATTCTGTTTTTCAGAGTCAGTCTGCATGTTCAAAATAGTCTATGCCACAGTCTTATGGTGACTGGACCATATCAGGCTGCAAGTGTGGAAGAGTTACATCTGAAATCTTTTTTTAAAAATCATGCACACAAGCTCCATTCTTGACATTCATAAAAAACCACTTGTCACACTGCCTCGCTACATCAAAACGTTCCCAAAGTTCAACTTGCATCAACTCCTTTGGTTCACACTTAAGGTCTGTTCCACAACAGACAAACCCCGTCTTGTTTCTCCAAAGTTGGTTTGTTTTCTGCTCACCTCATGCCCTTCTACTTTGGTGAGCTCCTGGGGTGGGGTAGTCATAGAATCATAGAATCCTAGAGTTGGAAGAGACCCCCAAGGGCCATCCAGTCCAACCCCCTGCCAAGCAGGAAACACCATCAAAGCATTCCTGACAGATGGCTGTCAAGCCTCCGCTTAAAGACCTCCAAAGAAGGAGACTCCACCACAAATTATGGTTAAGGAAGGGTGCTGGGTTCACACATAATGAAATGAACCACAGCTCATAAGCCAACAGCAAAGCACAGCTTCAGATCATGGTCTGCTGAGAGTAAACATGCAATAGTTAAGCTACTGAGCAGAGTTTACACACGGCACTAAGCCAGGTTCAATGAACCATAAATCTTGGTTTAGTATTTTATACAAACCAGGGGAATTAACTTACAGGTACACCAGCCACGCCTTGCTACAATACCCTGGAGAGTGTGTCCTTATTCACCAGTCATGGTAGATGCACCGTGGTTCTATACCATGGACTGGGCTGCTTTACTCCTTCCTGCTAGTGCACTGGAGAAAAAAATCATGAACTCTTCATAGTTTTCCTCTGCATAACAAGTACAAAGGCCCTCATTCAATTACGAGGCAAGTTCCTCTATAATCCTTTAAGAGTCTAAGTGGACACCAACCCAGGACGGATGGTTCAGCTGGGCTCACCAACACTGCCACCTACAGGCTATGCCTCCTATTGACAGGCAGAGAACAAACAGAAATTCCCATACACAAAAATAATCTCCACAGCTGAAGATACAGAATTATTGTTTCATTTTATTTCTTACATTCTCTTACATTTCTTACATTCTTGATATTCTCCCTTTATTGCTAGGAGCTGGTGGAAGAGTGTCCCTTCCCCTTTCACACTGATCTTCACATCAACCCTTCACAGAAGTTTGGGGTGAAAGGCGCCTTGAAGCAGCTTCACAGCATTAAAAAATGCACCCACGTTTTTCCACATGTGGTGGTCCCGTAAAGTAATTAAGGAATATTGGGAAACTATATATAATGAATTTTTTAAAAATATTTTATAAAACTTTCCCCAAAACACCTGAGATTTTCCTCTCAAGGTCCCAATGGAGGTCCCAAAAAACCAAAAGAGTTTACCACTATGCACCACTGCCACAGCTAGAACCTTATTGGCACAAAGGTGGAGAACAAGCATAGTACCCACTCAGGAAGAATGGCAGTGTAAAATGTTCGAATATGCTGAACTGGCTGGTCTGATGAACAGGATAAGAGAAAACGAAGATAAGGAATATAAGGAGGAATGGATAATGTTGGCTGAATGTTTTAAGGACCAGTATAAACAAATACATAGCTTAGCAGGTCTTCAGTAAATAGAGTTGAAATAAGAGTATTTGATAGATAACAAACTGGATGATTAAAAAGATGTGGATTATGCAGAGTAGTAGAAAAGCAAGGGAACCAGGAAAAGGGTGGAAGGGAAGTCATATGGTATATGTATACATGCTGTATTTGGTACGAAGTTGTAAGCGGGGAGGGGGTTAAGTATTGCTCTCTTTCATTTGAAAATGCAAATGAAAAAAATACATGAAAAAATGCACACACACACACACACACACACACAAACAGAAATAAATTAAACTGCTTTTACTTTAATTTTATTGAAATCTAAAACAATGAGCATCCAGGCAGAAAAGAAATTTAAGGCCTGGCCAAAAAAAAACCAAGTGTTTAAGGTGATGAAAAGAATTCAAAGAGGGGGCTGAAAAGATCTCTGCAGGAAGGGCATCCCATAGCCATAGCACCATCACCCAAACCCTCTGTCCCTTGAGCTCATGAAGGGCCACTGGGAGCGCATGCTTAAGGGGAGGGAGGCTCATCTGGCCAGGTCAGACAATACCACTAAGACTGTATGTAACATCTTCAAGAATCAGTGCCTGGATTTGCTTTCTTTCCTCTTCTCTCCCCACTCTCCCCTTCTTCCTTTCAGGCCATGTCATTTAAATTGTGAGCCTGCAGGCAGGGACCATCTTGCTTTTTACTCAGCATGATAAAATTGTAAAAACAACCACCCCGTAAATAAATAAATAAATAAATAAATAATAGGCTATTGCACAAAGGGAGCAAGTCTACTATGGTTTATCTTAAAGCTGCAGGCAGCAGTTCATGTGAGAGAAGATGGCCCCTTAAGTTATTGGCTCCCAGGGATCTCAGGCTTTATAAAGATCAAAGCTAGCAGCTTGAATGGTGGCAGATCAGGGTTCAAACCCTCTAGTGCACAAGGCCACTCCAGACTAGACAAATTCCTACACTGAAAGCTGCTCTGTGCAACTAACAATGTGCACAGGAATAAATCAGGGGTGGCTGATCCCGAGTTTGGAAGCCTGATCTCCCCCTGCCACAAGCCATTTCCCTCACCCATGACCTCACCAATTTTAGAAGCAGCTGCAGAAAGGGGAAGAAATGAAAGTAGGTGGTGGAATCAATAGAGTCCAATGCCCTGGTGGGGATGCCAATTGGTGCCCCTCCTCAGTCATCAGATTGGTCACTGAATGAGCACAGAAGGGATGGTAACTGCTCTCCTCTGTATATCTGCACATGTCAGAAGAGGAAAGGGAGGCTATGTGCTTGGGTGAGTCTGCATGGAAGTGTGTGTCTCCCAGAAGATTGGCCAAGAGTGAATGCATGCAGCCCTTGGGCCATAAAAGAGTAGCCACCCCTGATGTAGATGGCTGCGTCCCAGCAGTCAAGACATCAAAGCCTTGTACTGTGACCATCAACATTCCCAAAGACTAGCTGCTCAGTCTGTTACAGGAGAAACCACCGAGAATCCTGTGTTGTGTTAAATGCTAAATGCTATCCAGGGCATAGTTGTTCAAGCAGTCAAGCCCACTTTTCGGGTGCATGAAGCATAAAGCATGTGCCAGAGCTATGCTATTATCTTTAAAAAGAAAGGACTGGATCACTATAGGCCCTCAATTTAAAAAAAGAGCAACATACGAACACCAGAAGCCACAATTAACAACCACATGGGCAATTGCCACACGCAATGATATTCTAGTCAGCAACCAGCTACTGTGCAGGGATTTTCTCATGACATAAAACAGCCGTGGCGTTTAGGTTGCCTTGAGCAAGTTTCTCTCTCTCTCTCTGACCATTCGTTCCTAATTTGTGGGACCATTCCCTGTTCCTTTAGGAATGCTGCAATTGTGAAAATGTACAAAAGCGGCAAAGCCTCCTTGCCCTGAATGCTGGTGCCCGGATGCAGAGCCCAGTGGACTTTGAGCAGCTTGGGGTGGGAGCCAGCCTAAACGTTCTCTGTTCGCCGGAGGCAGGGGCAGGTGGGCTGCAGAATGAGATCGCCTGGTAGGATAGCTGGCTGCTTTGCAGGAGATCAGCAAGATTTTCTGTCACCCAATTATTTAACAGAAGCAGCAACAAAAAGGCTTTTCCCCCTCCCTCCCCTCCCTTTCCAACTTCGAAAGATAAAATGAAATGTACTGGGAGGAAAAAAAACAGGCATGTGTTTTGGGGGTAAAGAGGCCATGAGCTGAGTTCTGGTACAATTTCTGGGTTCTGCAGCACACTGTCCCTTCATGAATGCTAAGTGTATATCCACTTCCTCCCACCCCAAGGCGTTATTTTGGAAGACCTAGAAAGCTCCAGTAACAATAAAGTTCTGTATTCTTTAATTCTGGGGTGAGGAACCTGTGACCTTCCAGACTCCAACTCCCACCAGCGGCAGACTTGGGTACTATGGCACCCTGTGCGAGGCCAAAATCTGGCATTCCCCTGCCTTCCCAAAGGCCGGTAAGGAGGAACTGACTTTAGGAAGGAGGTATGAGGTCCTAGAGCCGTCCCTTCTCCTTCCCAAAGCTGGAAAAGCACTAACGAGGCTTTGGGAAGGAGGAAGGAGGACTCTATGACCCTGTCAGAGTCTCACATTTCCTTCCCAAAGCCCAGCGCCTTGCTTACTGGACTTTAATAATTATCATCATCATCATTTTTTATTTGTACCCTGCCCATCTAACTGGGTTGCTCCAGCCACTCTGGGCAGCTTCCATCATACATAACATTAAACCTGAGAAAGCTTCACAATACAGGGCTGCCTTCAGATGTTTCCTAAACGTTATATAATTGCTAATCTCCTTAGCATCTGATGGGAGGGTGTTCCACAGGGTGGGAGATGGCGCTCCCTCAGCTCAGCGCCCAGTGAGTGCGCACCGCTGGCACAACTCTAAATCCGCCCCTGCTCCCACCATCCCTGACCACTGAGCATGCTTGCTACAGCTGGTGGGAACTGGAGTCCCAACTAAGTGCTGAAGGTTCCACAGGTTCCATCACCCCTGCATTCACCGATGCCTCAAAGCTGCTTGGGGCGGTCTTCTTCCCCCCCCCTCTTGGAAGGCTGCAGCCCATCACCACGAGGGCACTTCACTTTGGCGCAAGGCCCCCTGACTTCCGTGTGAATATTCAAGAGTTAAGGTACCTTTGTCTGCAAAACAAAGTCAGTAAGGATCAATATCAAGGCACAGAGTTGTTCCGATTGTCTGATTTTTTCAAGGATAAATCTCACAGGTCTGCCAAGTCCTCCTGGGAGCCTTGCCAACAGTCCGCTTAGCTAAGCTGACCAACATACGTAAAGCACACAGTTTCACAACCCTCAGCCAAGGCTCAGATTCATTCAGGTTAACGGAATCTGGTTCTGTTGAATGCTGACAAGAGGCCAAAACACAGAGGACTGTGAAAGCTCCTGGCACACTAAATATTTTACTCCTTAAGGCACCACTAGATTCCTTAATAACCTTGGAAGATCCTGTTATCACCTATTACTGCTGCTGCTGCAGAAGGGCAGCGACTACGCTTATCTTGTAGGCATTTGAGCTCAGCGTAGAAATGTCACCGGCTGAACCCGTTGCATTTCATGCCCTTTCGGTCCTCGCGTTTCATCTTCTCTCCCACCTGCCCATGCATACATATCTCTGTTGGCTGCGGAGAACGCTTCTCACCTGCTCCACAAAAGCTTCTGCTAGTCTTTGATGGCAGCCTTCCCCAGCCTGTGGTCCTCCTGGTGCTGTTGGTGGACTACAACTCCCATTAGCCCCAGCCAGCACAATCCATAGTCTGGGATGGTGGGAATTGTAGTCCCACATCCAGAGGGCACCAGGTTGGCGAAGTCTGCTTTAAGGGGACGACAACACTCATTGTTGTTCTTGCTGCATCAGACTAACCCAACTACCTCTCTGGATTATTCAGTGCTCTCCATTGAAAAAAGAGAAAAAAGTACCCACATCCCTTTAGTTTCCATGCAAACTAAGGCTCTTTAGACTAGCAGCATCAGTAATCTGGAACATTGCTACTGTTGAAATCAGACAAGCACCTACAATTCCAACACGACATCACCAAGCATTTGTTTCACCAAGCATTTTTCAAGAACTAATTTAATTCCATGTTGGTTGTTCGGCCTGTGTTTTATGGTGCTGTGATTTTATGATATTTTAATGTTTTTATTGCATTTTTTAAATTGTTGTTGTTGTTGTTGTTGTTGTTGTTGTTGTTGTTGTTGTTACTACTACTACACCAGGCCCAGCACCTCAATCAATATTTTAAGGATCGCTTCTCCCCATACAAACCAACCTGGACCCTGCGCTTGTCACCTGAGGCCCTTCTCTATATTCGCCCTCCCAGAGAGGTTTGGAGGGTGGCAACAAGAGAACAGGCATTTTCTGTGGTGGCGCCTCAAGTGTCGGATGCTGGCCCCAGAGAGGCTCACCTGGTGCCATCATTACACGCCTTCAGATGCCAGGCAAAAGCATTTCTCTTTACCCAGGCCTATGGCTATTAAATAAACTACGGCCTGTGGAAGTGTGGGGGAGAAGGACTGTTATCGTGATGATTGTTTTATGATTAGGCTGTGTGTCTGTATGCTTTCTATTATGCTTTTATCACAGATGTCCTTTTTTAATGTTGTACATCACCCTGAGATCATTTTTCATAAAAGGTAGTATATTATTATTATTATTATTATGAAGAAGAAGAAGAAGAAGAAGAAGAAGAAGAAGAAGTTGGCAGCTTATGAATATTCTTATAAATAAATTAAGTGTTGGTCCAGAAAAAGAAAAACTTCAAAAGTTATTATTACTGCAGTTAATTTATTAATTGCCTTGTAAACCACCGTCTCAAGGCGTAAATTTACCCATAAGACACTTAAAAACATCCCAAAATGCAAATACATTTAAAGGAAGACTAAAAGCTGTTTCTATGATTCTAAGAGCACACTTGAGGTAAAAATCCAGAGATGGCAGAGAGCGCCTGTCATCCAGGGTTGGAGAAGCTCACAGTTTGGTCAAATCTCTCGATGGTCCCCTACCAGCTAAGCACATCCTAACTGCAGGGGTTTGGTAGAAGGCTCAAACTCCACCCCTTTATGACACCAAGTTCCCACCCAATGAATACGGCATTTGCAGAAGCATAAACCCACGCGCCTATCTGAGCGCAGGCATTTAACCAGGTCCTGTGGAAGCATCTTTCCCCCATCGTGACGCCATCCTACATAGCTTCAGAGACCTTAGCTCACCAGCAGCGGCATGATTCTTCAGAGCTGACCTGGCTTGGACACTGGAGCTGCGCCAGTGGCGGAGGAACCTCTCCGCTGCCCAGGGCGGCAGAGTGGAGGCACCCCCCTGGGGGCAGGGCGTCACGGTGGCATGCGTAGTGCAGCTGGGCTGGCGTTGCCCCGGCCATGCTTCTTTACGGACGGCCAGGGCAGCCCCACGAGCCGCTGCTCGCTCGCTGGCTCGCCGTGGGAGCAGCAGCGCCGGCCCGAATGCACTATGCATGCCCAGAAATTCCGGGCATGCGTAGTGTATCCGAGTCGGTGCTGCTGTTCCTGCGGTGAGCCGGCAAGCGAGCGGCGGCTTGTGGGGCTGCCCCGGCTGTGCTGCTTTATGGCTGGGGCAGCCCCATGAGCTGGCAAATGAGTGGTGGCTCGTGGGGCTGCCCTGGCCGTCCGTAAAGAAGCATGGACGGGGTGCCGGGTGGCGGGGGAGTGGCAGGAGGGGCCAGGGAGTGTCACCCCCTCTCTCCTGGAACCCGGGGCGGCCCGCCCCCTACGCCCCACCCTTCCTACGCCACTGAGCTGCACCCATATTCCAAAGACTTTTAAACCATCTTAACCAGACAGCAGCAGTACTCAAAAGATAAATCAGATGTTCAAAGACAGCACAGTACATCGGAAGCTGCCTTATACTGAATCAGACCATGGGTTCAGCCACCTTAGTATTGGCTACACTGCCAACTGGGCTGACCGTCTTCAGCTGTGGGTCAGGCCCCACAGCTGGACCACAGCCTGATCTAAAGTGGCTCACTAAAGCAGCACCAGCACCACTCTCATCACTAGACAAAGATATGGAAAGAAAGAAAGAAAGAAAGAAAGAAAGAAAGAAAGAAAGAAAGAAAGAAATTTACACATTAAAATACATGTCAAATTTGCAAGCCTAAATAGGCCTGTTTAAACAAAAGAAACGCCATCGCATCAGGAGGTCCATTCCATACAATGTACGAATCAAGCCTTAGTGTGGCAGCACCTGCCCTTTGGAACTCCCTGCCACTACACAGCAGGCAAGGACTATGTCTAAAGTCTTTTCAGCACCTACGGAAGACCGTTTTCAACAAGCCATTTAAGAGGAGGGTTTGTTTTTTTATCCCATCTGTATCTGTATTGAATTTGGAATCATTTTAAATCTGTTTTTTATTGTTGATGTTTTTATTATCCTTTTGTTGTTCATCATCACTTTGGGATATTTCATGGGAACTGATTCATAAATGAAATGAAATAAATATAAGTGGCAACCGACATTCATTCCTTTGGGGGAAAGTAAAATACTGCACTTGGAGGAAATGTTACGGCGATGCTGAAAGCTGCCCACTATGCTTAATGCCGGCTGATCTGACCACCAGCAGGGCAAACAAGCAAAACGAAGTCAATACATTTTACGCGGATTATTCTTGGGGTGCAAAATGCACATCACATCCTAAGAGGCCCAGCACTCCAAGCGCTCCCCCCCACACACACCCATTTGTCATAAAGCAGACATTTAGCTTAAGGTCACCAGACGTCCCCGTTTCCCAGGGACAGTCCCCAGATTTACAAATCAGTCCCCTGACAAAATCCATCCATTCCGACTGAAGTTGAAAAGTGTCCCCGGATTCATTGAAAAAAATCTAGTAACCTTAATTTGGCTAGTTAATTATACCTAGGCCGACTAACCTGATTTCTCAGGAGTGACTGCAGAGGTCACTGGCAACTGCAAACCACGTGTGATATTAAGACAAATTCTCCTCTGAGCCAGGGGAAAGAAAGGCCCCAGCGCCATTAAGAGTTTCAAAAGCCAAACACAGCTGTGCATTTGAACACAGGCACATACTGACAGCCGATTTAAACGGGACTCTGAATGCAGCCGAGATGCACGGTGATGGATTCGTTATTCAAGCAACTGGAAGAAAATTCACAGGTTCATCATCCACCTTAAAGGAAAGCTGAGCAAACAACAGATGAGCCATGGACAGCTCTGCCATTCAGTCTGCCAGAATAAGCATCAAGTCAAACCACACCTGGCTGTGGGATGAGGGGACTGTAGGAATCAACCTTGAGTCAAAATCATAAGAGATGTCAAACATTTACTGGACCTAAATATTAAAACTGGCCACTGGTCCCATCACCTCCTGGCAAATAGAAGGGGAAGAAATGGAGGCAGTGAGAGATTTTACTTTCTTGGGATCCATGATCACTGCAGATGGTGACAGCAGTCACGAAATTAAAAGACGCCTAGACAGCATCTTAAAAAGCAGAGACATCACCTTGCCGACAAAGGTCCGTATAGTTAAAGCTATGGTTTTCCCAGTAGTAATGTACGGAAGTGAGAGCTGGACCATAAAGAAGACTGATCGCCGAAGAATTGATGCTTTTGAATTATGGTGCTGGAGGAGACTCTTGAGAGTCCCATGGACTGCAAAAAGATCAAACTTATCCATTCTGAAGGAAATCAGCCCTGAGTGCTCACTGGAAGGACAGATCCTGAAGCTGAGGCTCCAATACTTTGGCCACCTCATGAGAAGAGAAGACTCCCTGGAAAAGACCCTGATGTTGGGAAAGATGGAGGGCACAAGGAGAAGGGGGCGACAGAGGACGAGATGGTTGGACAGTGTTCTCGAAGCGACTAGCATGAGTTTGGCCAAACTGCGGGAGGCAGTGAAAGATAGGCGTGCCTGGTGTGCTCTGGTCCATGGGGTCACGAAGAGTCTGACACGACTGAACGACTGAACAACAACAACAAATCTTAAAAACACCTCTCCAGTGCGTCAGCCAAGCCTTTCCTAATCATCCTGCCTAGAAGCTTCTGATGCTGCAGCTAGGAATGAAACATATGCCTCTATTTTTAAAAAAAGAGAAGCATTAAAACACTTATTTTATTGTTTTCAGGATGAACAAACATGCTACATCTTGCCAAACAAATACTTCTTGTGGTACAGATTGTTTTCCCCATTTTTTACACACACAAATGCGCACACACCTTTTCTGAAATCCAGCTGGATTTGAGTTTATTGGTGTCTCTGGTAACTTCTCTTTCATCATGGATACTGTCTCCTATTATGGATGTGTGTTCTGAATTATTTTATTTAAACCTTTGCTACAAATTTGTTACAGCCTTTGGCTTGAACAATAAACTCATATATATATGAGTGTATGTAAAAATATTTTTTCATGCCAGTGAGAAGTAGGCAGTTTGTATGTGTTTTCCTTTCTAAGGGCATACGAAATGAAACTGAACCATGTTGTAGAAAATCTGTCGGACTTTTTGTTGGTTCTTCAGTCGCATTATTTTCCCACCAGTTTTTTCATGTGAACTAGGTCCCCAAATTGTATAGACCAAAATCCATTTTTAAAAAAACCCAGTCTCAACCCCCCCTTTTTTTTTAATCCTCTCACAGGTATTGGGTAATATGCTGTGTAACTCTGCCAATACAAGAGGCAGGCCGTGAGTTGCAGTAGCTACACAGCTGGACTCGGGGGATCCAGATGCAAATTCTTACTAGGTCTTCTTGAGCCAATCACTCTGCCTGTCTCTCTGCTCAAAATTGTAGAGAAACAAGAACTCAGGCCACAACGACGATTTAAATGATCCACATTTTTCAAGTCTCTTATGGATAGATTTATTTCTTAAAGTTTATATGCCAGGTGAAATTAATGCGCCAGGAAATCTAAGCAACCAGTACACGTTGACCTTAAAACTTTAAGACTCTATTAGCTACAGAAGAATCTCCGAAACAGGGTCTTGTCCTGGCGCATTAATTTCACCTGGCATATAAACTTTAAGAAATAAATCTATCCATAAGAGACTTTAAAAACTTGAATCATTTAAATCATCATTGTGGCCTGAGCTCTTGTTTCTCTACAATTTTCTGCCTGTCTCTCTGCTCAGCCTACCTCGCAGGGCTCTGGAGAGGATAAGCAGGGCAACAACGTACATCAACTTGAGCTCCTTAGAGAAACAGCTGAATATAAATGCCATTCAATATATACAGTAATAACTCTGGTTATGAACCGTTCTCCTTGTGAACACTTTGGGTTACGAGCTCCGCTAACCCGGAAGTAGATGCTGCTGGTTGCGAATTTTGCCCTGGGATGCGAGTGGAAATCGCGCACCAGAGGAGCACACACACGCAGCGGGAGGCCCCATTAGCGAAAGCGCGCCTCAGGATAAGAACAGTTCCGAGTTGAGAACAGAATTAAGTTCGTGACCAGAGGTACCACTGTACACCCTTTCTGGACCTTATTGTTCTGATTCTTTTCTGCCCCTCCAGGCTTTTTAGATCTGTGCACTTTCCCTCCACCGAATGTTAAATTCTGTTTTTGGTGATGCCGTGTAGCTGATTATACTCTTTGACTTGCCATTGCGGAAAAATTAATGTTGCTGCTTTTTTATATTGACAGCTGAATGGCTGCTACGTTTTTCTTTTCCTTTTTTTAAAAAAAGGTTTTATCCTTGTGAGCCACCCCGAGAACGCTGCTTTTGGGTGCCATACAAATGATGCAAATAAAAAGAAATAAAACAGATCGTTCTGCTGTGGGAGACACTCATGCTGCATGCTATTCCAGAAAACATAAGAATGCAGGAAGGGAAACATGGAAGAGAGCAGGGTCGTGAAAGACCCTACGTGAGCATCAGCAGTCAAATCAGGGAAGGGGGGGTTTCAGTAGGGTACTTCCTGGATGATCTTTAAGAAAAGATGGGGAAGGAAGGATTGCGGCTCAGGGGCAGAGCATCAGCCATGCAGGCCGAAGGCCCTGATTTCAATCCCTGGCATTTCCTGGTAAGTAGAGGCCCTTCTCTGAAACCCTGGAGAGCGGTCACCAATCAATAGAAGCACTGCAGAGCTAAATGGACCAATGGTCTGGTTCAGAATAAAGCAGCTTCTTGCATTCCTAGGTTCCCTGTACCTCTTCCTTCTCTCACTTTCAGGGCTCCCAGTTCCTCCAAGGCCCTATAAACATACACCGACAGTGGCATGAAACCGTCATGCAGTCCCACTACTGGGTAGGACCAGTTGTGTAGCTCTTTCCCATTCAGCTTAGGAGAGAAGGAAACAATGACAATGGGAAGGAGGGGGGAGGGGGGCAGCAAAACTCCATGCAAGTAAATACACTAACAAAATATTTTACTCTGAGCCATGCTTCCCCAACCTGATGCCCTCCAGACTCTTTGGATTCCAGTGGTGACTATCATTCCTGATGGTTGACTATGCTGAGCTGAAGTCCAACTACATCTGGAGGGCACCAGATTGCAAAAAGGCTTCTCCAGGCAGTTTGGAAAGTTAACACACACCCAAAAAAGGAAGAAAGAAAGAAAAGGATTAGCAAACTATTCCCATCACAAAGCATAAAAACAAAAGCAGAAAAGAGTAGAGAGAGTTAGCAGAAATCAGCGGAAGCTCAATTATTGTAAAGCATCGCCATAGGGGAAGCAAAACAAGAGCGCCTACATTTGCATCCTAAACAGTAGAAGGAGAAAAGCACACAGACTGGCATCCCCTCAAGCACTGGATCATCTCATGGGATGAGAATGCTGCTCCCACAACCCTGCAGGGAGCTTATGGCACATCCAAAAAATCTAGGAAGGGGGTGGACAGGTAAGTTTTTTAAGAGGGTTCAATGTGCTTTGAGAGAGGGTTTGCTTCCCACAGCACACAAAAACGGCCCCTAGCCTCACCTGTTCCTTCACAAGTGTCTGAGTATCCCCTGACACATTGAGAGGGGGAGGGGGGCAGTCCCCAGTGGTAGAGAGCATGGGTAGGCAAACTAAGGCCCAGGGGCCAGATCCGGCCCAATCACTTTCTAAATCTGGCCCGCGGATGGTCCGGGAATCAGCATGTTTTTACATGAGTAGAATGTGTCCTTTTATTTAAAATGCATCTCTGGGTTATTTGTGGGGCCTGCCTGATGTTTTTACATGAGTAGAATTTGTGTGCTCAACCCTCCCTGCCCCACCCTGCCCTTTCTTCTCTGGTCATTTCACCCTGAAGCTGGGTTTCTTCTAACCTTAGGAGACCACGTTGGACAGAAGAGATTGGAGGGGGGGACCTTTTGCAAAGAAGAAATCAGAAAGCCAGAGAAAAGTTAAGCACTCCTCTAGTGCCCCTTCCCTGAATCAGGAGGGAAATGCAGGCTTGGAAGTGGCACGTTTCCCTTCCTCTTGTGTAGATCCAACCTCAGTGAACCCCCGATATTCCCCCACCAATGCATATCTCACCAACGTTTCCAGCAACCTTGTCCTTTTGGGTTGTATATCCTATACTGCCCCTTGCATGTGCTTTACAGGACACGACACACACACACACAAGCATGGAGGCCAAACAGGGAAGGCTCAGAGAGGGTGGGCACATGTGCACAAGAGTCAGTGTGGTGCAGTGTCCAGAGTGCTTGACTAACATCTGGGAGAGCCAGGGATCAAACCGCAACTCAGCCTTGAAGCTCCCTGGGTGACTTTGAGCCAGTCACAGTCTAACTAACCCATGGGGAAGGGGGAAACTGTACACACCACCTTGGACTCCGTGGAGGAAAGGTGAGCTATCCATTGAAATCAATAAATAAGCAATTCTACGGGTTCCCAAGCTGAGACCTTTCCAAAAAAAAAAAAAACTGAATGACTGAGAAAAGAAAAAGTCACTGTGTGAGAGAGTATGTGTGGGGAAGAGGGGAAGGAGAGAAGGAAGGAAGAGAGGGAGGGAGGGAGGAAGAGAAGAGGGTATGCACTAAATATAATCTGGTTTAAATATTCTTTTTGAAAGTTGCACATCTCACACAACTCAAAAGATTATCTCTCTCTCTGTGTGTGTGTAGGGGTGGGTGTGTGGGTGTGTAAAAACTCCAAGTGATATTAGTAAGTATCTCCATGACATCACAGCCAGACATCACCTTGTGACATCATCAACAGAATCATGTGAAGTCAACGGTTTTATCATCAGAAATAAATGGTAGGAAAATGAAATGAAGCAGAGGACATTCAAAGGGGAAAACGATGGGGTATGATGCCATGGCATAGAGCATCAAAAGCATGCAAATGTGTTCACAGCAAATGCAAAAAATGGATGGTGCTTTTAGACCAGGGATGGGGAACCTGTGCCACTTCAGATGTTGTTGGACTACAACTCCCATTGCCCCTGAACATTGGCTGTGATGGTTGGGGCTGATGGGTGCTGGAGTCCAACAATATATGGAAGGCCACAGGTTCCCCAGCCCTTCTTAATTCACTCACAAACCACAATAAGGTGTTCAACCCTAATGAAAAATGGTTGCGTTTTATGGCCTGAGAGATGCTGGCATTCCTGCACTTGATTATGAAAAGCAACTTAGCCACAGACACTCTTAGCCCAAGAATTTGTTCAGTTACAGAAGTGAACCGAGCTCATAGCCCTTCCACACAAAAACCAGCTCCTGTCCCCCCCCCCACTCTTTCATTTCAGCACTAAAATTGGGGGAGGAGAGGGAGTGATTTGTTGTTTCCATTGTTAGAAACAATTGGGAGCTAGAAATCCTCACGAATCTTCTTCTCATCACCCAGGGATCTTAGAGCCTGACTTGCCAGAAGCCCAGCCCACCCCCCGACTTATTCTGAGAGCTATACTTAGCAAGCAACACATTGAAACCACCAACCAGAAGCCCCCGAGACATGTCTGGTCATCGAGGGATGCCAGGCTTTAGGAGAAGCACCAAAAATAGTAGCATCAATGGCAACTTCTGTTGCCAGCAGGCCATAAAGTCGGGGGGGGGGGTTTGAGGCACAGGCACCCATCACTTCCCACAGCCTTGGCAATGTGGGCACCCACCTTTCATCCAATAGGAAACAGCCAAGAGGCACATGCAGGCTTAAGGGAGCTGGAATTTGGAGAAAACTCTCGTACTAAGGACAGACTGAGCTCCAATATGAATGCAATGCGGGTCACCGATGCAACATTCAGCTCGGCAAGAGTTGCACGTGACCCCTGCCTTATCTTAAATGACATGCATTCAGGTATTGGCCCCCAAGGCGACATGCTGAGCATGGCAGCAATCTGTGACTCAGGCAGGCCACAGGCGAATTCGCCATGTGTACAAGCTAGCACACACTGTATGGGAACGCACGCGTGCACAGATGGAGACGTGCGCAGATAAGCGCTTTGCCATGCCTTGCGTCACAACTGAAATCAGTCCTCAAAATCAAAGGATGTTTACTTTGCGGATAAGATTGTCTAGCCATGGGACGTTGCAGAGCTGGAAAAGGGGCAGAAAGGGGCATCAACAGACAGCAGAAGCTTCATTGTGGGAAAAGGCCAATAGAAATGAGGGTATTTAGTTTAGAAGACAGGATAAAGGTTTATAAATGCATGTGCAAGGCAAGCAGGGAAATAATTTCTCTCTTTCGTATGAGATGTGATCCCACAACTGCTCAATGAAATGAATGGCTTGTAGAATTGGGGAGGGGCAACTTGATGGGTGAAAGGAGGATGCTAAAGGGGGGGAATAAAATGGTCTGTGGCAGTCAAAATTCAGAGCCCACTGTGAAAGAGTAACAAACACCACTGACAATCACTCCACATGTTTCCTGCATCCTGTCTAATTTGGCCTCCAGACCACAGGTGGGTGGGCATATCTGTGTGCCAAGAAAAGCCCCCTGCACACAGAAAACTAGCATGTCAGTGGAAAACTGTCCAGCCTGGCTTTCTCCCTGACATGCTGATTTTCTATGTGCAGGAATCTTTTTTCTCCCCTCTTTGGGAAAGAAGCAGTCAATCCTGTGAGTTCCCACCTGCAACAGCCCTGGCCAGACACATTTTCCAGCTCAGTGGGAACAATGTCCCTGCCTGCCATATGAAACACGGAGCCCATTCACATACTGCACAGCAGAAAATCAGAGTTTGCCACCAAGCGTTCATTCCTCGGGGATCTGCATCAAATCCCACTTCCGTACAAGTGTCGCCTTCACACCTCAGGTTCTCCGTGCACAGAGAAGAACTGGGCAGACTTCAGCCAAATCTCTAAATCCCAATTTCATTTCCGCTGCTATGAAGTAGGGACAAGAGCAACCTGTGGGATTGCTTCAAGGACCAATGACACACTTTTTGTGTGGATCGGGGACCCTATGTGTCAATTAGGCTTTTTCCTGTCCTCCCCAAGGGAGGGACCAAGAGGATATAAATGTCCTCAGCTGATTTCACTGCAAGGAAGGTAAGTCAGGCTAACAGGAAACTCGGATTGAAGGTAAGTCAGGTTAGCATATGAAGCTACTTTAAATTGAGTCAAGTTGGTCCATCTAGCCCTGGTGCCTTCCCAGTGGCGGAGCTTCATGCTCTGGCACCGGGGGAGGGGGGGCGGGAAGCAGGCGGGGGCGGGGCTGGAGGAAGGTGCCTTACATCAGGCCAGACTATTTGACCATCTAGCCCAGGCATCCCCAAACTTGGCCCTCCAGATTTTTTGGGACTACAACTCCCATCATCCCTCGCTAACAAAACCAATGGTCAGGGATGATGGGAACTGTAGTCCGAAAACATCTGGAGGGCCAAGTTTGGGGATGCTTGATCTAGCCAAGTACTGTCTACTCTGACTGGCAGTGGCTCTCCAAGGTGACACAGGAAAAGGTCTCTCCCATTACCTGCTACCTGACCATTTAGACGCAGATGCCAGAGACTGAACCTGAGTCTTTCTATATCAGTGTTGGGAAAGCTACAGCCCTCCCAGATGTTGCTGGACTCCAATTCCCACCATCCCTGGGGCTGGGGGGCCACAGTCCCTGTTGTACTTGCTGAGCAGGTCTTCTACCACTGCGCTATGGTCCCCATCCACACACTCACCCATTTGCCATTTGCATCTCTCTACTACATTGCACCACTGTCCAGTTTCATTAAAAGAAAACTCCCCAAGCAGGAAAAAAGACATTTGCAATTTCCAACACCTTCAAGCTACACACCGCAGAGCGGGTTTCCTCCCCTCCTTCTTTGAAGCATTATGGATGAATTAAAACGCACCCTTGCTGAGCTGCTGACAGGTGAACATGCTCACCTCCTTTCTACCCTCTGCAAGTGTCAGAGAGGTGTGACTTGGCACTCGGCTCTGCTAAAAGCAAGCTTTAAACATAACATGTTGCAGCCGTGGGGTGGCTCCCAGAATAATCCCTGGAGCCTGATTCACAAATTGTCCCCTGGAGTTTAAGCCAGATTCCTAGAGAGCCAGAATGAAAAGGAGAGCCAGAAAACTTAAAAGCACATGGGTGGGCCAGCTATCTGGCCACAGGGCAGCCAGCCACACAGCGCACCTTATTTCATTCCCGTTTTCATCCTACTCTTCCTCCAAGGATCATAAGGGGCCACAACAACCCTGTGAGGTAGGCCAGCCTGAGAGATGATAGCTGGCCAAAGTTCACCCAATGAATTTCATGGCTGAATGGGGATTTGAACCCTGGCCTCCAAACAGAATCATAGAATTGTAGAGTTGAAAGGGACTCAGCAATGTGGTGTGAAGGATGACTTCACTGGAAGCTGCCATTTGCAAGTCAGACCATTGGGTCCATCTAGCTCAGTACTGTCTACACTGACTGGCAGCAGGATTTAAGACAAGAGCCACTCCAAGCCCTGCCTGGAGATGGCCAGGGTGGAACCTGGGACCTTCTGCTTGCAAAGCAAATGTTCTGCCACTGAACTGTGCCTGGCATCTCCTTCAGGTGACCAGGCCACATCCAGTTTCATAATTCCAACAACAAAATTCAGCACTTAAAGAAATCTAATGTGGGGCAAGATTGCACAAAGAACACAATCTTAAGCTACTTCATGAATATCCCTTCAGTCCCTCAGGAAAGAAAGGGCTCTTTTGGAACAGAGCCTGCCTTCAGGTAGCAAGGGAATAAGATGCAAGGGTTTCTGTAGCCAGAAACTGGGGCTTTGTATTTACGGAAGCGTCAGATCACAGCCTGCCTCTTCCAACCAACACAAACCTCTGCACTTGGCCCAATGAAATCGACGTCAGGTTTGCAACAGGAAAAAGATGCTTTGGGGGGCCACAGATCTCTTTGGTGGCAGGCAGCTAATTTGCAGTGCAATCCTCTGCATGTTTACTCTGAAGTAAATTCCATAATAATAATAATAATGGGTGAGGGGTTGTGGTTTTTGTTTGTTACCATGCTGTGTGTTTTTTTGCATTTTTATATTGTAAACATGCTCTGTGCTTCTCAGAGGAAGGGCAGTATAGAAATTTCAGCAACAACTCAACGGGGTTTGCTCCCTGGCAAGTTGTACTTAGAATGCAGCATTTTATTCTTGCCACCTACAAGCCATGCAGGACTTGCCCCGATCCCTGGAAGTGGTTGGCAATAAAAATTCTTGAAGAGCTTCATACGCACCATTGTCAAAGTGTAATAATAATAATGCTAATAAAATTATTCATTCATTCATTCCCACCCATCTGGCTGGGTTTCCCCAGCCACTCTGGGCGGCTTCCAACAGAACACTGAAATGCAATAGTCTATTAAACATTAAAAGCTTCCCTAAACAGGTCAGTGCTACCATCCCTACATTGCTGCTGGTGGTGAGGCTCAGCAAATCTGGGCTTTGCTAAGGCCCCCCGGTAAGGCAAGCTTTGAACCCAGGGCTGCCCCATTTGTTGCTCGGTCTCATAACTACCAAGCCACACCAACGTGGTCAGCGTAGGAACATAGGAAGCCACCTTGTACTGGTTCGGCCATTGCTCCATTGGTCTGTGGCTCAGACTTCTACACCTAGTAGCAGCAGATATTCGCAGCCCTACCTGGAGATGGGAAATTGAACCGAGGACCTTCAGCATTCAAAGCAGCTACACTTATCCCTGAGCTAAGGGCCTTCCCCTAGAGGGTATGGATGTAGGGTATAGTCCAAGGAACCCTCCAGGGACAGTTGAGCAATATTCAAACAGCTGCTAGGGTGGAAGCATGGGCATAGCCAGGATTTTTGTTAGGGGGGCAGATTTTGTGTTTTTTTTATATTGATTTTCATGGATGGGGGGGGGGTTAGGGGGAATTTCTGCCCCATCACCACCACCCCTTGGCTACACCCACGGGTAGAAGGTCACAGGTTCAATCCCTGGCATCTCCAGGTTTTGTTTTTGTTTCTCAAGGAAACAGAAAGCAAGCAATGCAATGATCTTTTTGCTGCAGGGTGGCTTCTTCTGTCCCATCCCATGCACTACTGGTTTTCTTGTTGGTCTTTTCGGGGCTACTTCCTGCTCTAGATCACCCGCTTTTGCATTATTCAAGTACTAAGTCACAGAAAAAGTGGTGCAAACAAGTTCTGTCTGAAACGCATGGCAAGTTTCTAGTCCCCATGGCTGCAGCTAAAACAACAACCCCCAACCTATACAACGCAAGCTCACTAAGACTGCTGCACATTGCATGCAGATGACTTCGTCTCACAATATGGAAAGATCAACAAGCGCTGCTGGCGGTTGTGGGGGGCACATGGGTTTCCCCACACCAAAGCAGCTGGAGACAGTTCGTCAAAAGCTACTAATTGCTGCGGCAAAATATAATAATAAAAAATAGCCCCCCCCCCATCAGTAAAGCCTGACAGTTCCCCCATGACAGCGGCAGGAGCACAGAGAGAATTCAACTGCCTAAACTTGTTGGGGCAGATAAAAGCTTGAGCAAACCATGGGCTAAGGAGGATGCACACGTCCCGGGCCAGGGTCTAGAAAATACGGGGGGGGGGGGCGAGCGGGACCAGCGCTACTACAAGCCCAGCCAGGCGTCCTCTCTCCCTCTCCACCGATAAGGCACCGCAGCAACAGCAACCCTGCCCTCCAACCCTGGCATAGTCCTCGCAACGCGCGATTGGTGTCCAAGAGATCGGAGAAGCCTCCGCGGTGTCAAGGGACGCCAGATGGGGAAGATCAGAAAGAGTTTGGCGGCGGCTGGCGGAGCCACAGGCAGGCAGAAAGGCCGAAGGGGTGGGGGCGGGGAAGCAAGTACACCGGGTTACTCACAGCGCCCGGAGCTTGACCCACATCTTCTTACTGGGGGCGGACTTGAGCTCCAGAGGAGAGGGGCAGCCCTCGGGGGATTCCAGCAGGTCGAGCTGCGGGACCTCCATCGCCGCTTCTTCTGATACCAGACGGGGAGAGAGAGAGAGAGAGAGAAGAAATGGTGAGCCCCAAGAGAGCAAGCGCCTCGATTCCTCTCCCCACCCCCACTGATCTTCTAGCCCCACTCCCGCGCGTTGGGGGGGGGCAGGCAATTCTCTCCCCCCACGAACACACACCGAAGCAAACGCACGCGCGCACACCCTCTCCCTGCCTTTGCGCGCTAGCTGGTTACCCCTCGTAACCGGGTGTCTTGCTCGGCGCTGCTTCGAGGACTCGCCGGCCGGGGCTGGTGCACAAGGAACGGGGGGCGGGCTCGGGCGAAGCGAGCCGCCTGAATCATCCGTTGTTGGGGGAGCTGCAGCCAATCCCCCCCGCGCCGGTCTTAATGGCCTCCCTTAACCGAGAGAGGGAGGGAGGGAGAGAGAGAGAGAGAGAGGGTGGCTTCCAGTGCGATCCCTCCTCCTCCTCAGCCAGGCTCCCGCGATCCACTCTCCTTCCCCCTCTCAGCTCCCACGCGCGGATCTACGGCAGAGAAGATGAACCGCACGCGCCTCCTTCCCTCGCTCCTCCGGTGGAGGATGGGAAGGAAAGCGGCAAAGGCCGCCGAGTTCCGCGCGCCCTCGCAGGTGCCTTCAGGGGAGGCGAGGCGAAGCTAAAATGGCCCCCGCGCTGGGCCACAAAAGCCCGCGACCCCCGCAGCCTCCATCCTGAGCGAAGGCCGCCCTCGCGACCATTACCCGGCTCCAGTCGCCCTCTCTGCCTAGGGAGACCCCTGAGCGGTGGCGGCGTCCCAGGGAGGAGCAAGCCGGCCAGCCCGGGCGCAGCTGCTGCTGGTGATGGTGATAATGGTGGGGCGGCGGCGGCGGCTGCCTCCTCGGAGCGCATCCGGATTCCTGTGGAAGCGTCGCTGGCACCGCGCAACTTTCTGCAACCGGCCAACAGCAGCACGGCTCGCCACTGTTGCTGGCGCGGCGGCGGCGCCGGGCAGTGCGGCAGCAGGGAGAGGCTGGGCGAAGGAGGCGGGCAGGGCAGGGCAGGGCAAGGCGCAAAGCAGCCAGCCAGCAGTTACCTCTGGGCACTGTTGCGCGGAGAATCCGCGGGACCGAGCCGCGCACCTTTTTCCTACTCCGCTACAGCGCTCCGCTCTGACGAGAGAACCTCTGAGGACGTGCAGAAGCCACCAGGCAGCATTCGGCCTACTATGCCAACGTATGCTTAGGAACACAGAAACTTGTAGCCACTAAGACACGCACTATACATCCCACCCACCCCACCCCCCAAAGACTCCTGGGAACTGTAGTTTACCCCTCACAGACCTGCAATTACTGGCACTCTTAACAAACTGCAATTCCCAGGATTCTTTGGGAAGAGATGGGCTATAAATGTATGGCATGCTGCACAGCCTTTCACTAAGTCAGTTCCACTGGTCCATCACGCTCCATATTCTCAACATCAGGGATGGGGATCATGGGCATAGCCAGGATTTTTGTTGGGGGGGGCAGGCTAAACCTCAGATTTATGCTGCTTTTGATTGATTGGGGGGCAGCTCCCCCCCCTTTGGCTACGCCCATGATGGGGAACCTCAGGCCCAGGGGCCAAATGCCCCCCTCTGTCCAGCTCTCAGAACTCTCCCCCTGCCACAGCCCCCACTGCTCAAGCCTCATGTCCTCCTTGGGTGTATTGGCCTGACTGAGTTGTGTCGTACGATTCTATGAAATTCCAAACTGCAGGATCTCTTCATGATGGTTGTAGCCAGGCCCATGCAGAGGGGCCAGGGGGTGGAGCAGCTGGGGACCATTGCCCCGGGCCTCAGAGACCTAAGCTTGCCAGGGGGCCCACCAGGGACCAGCTAATGTTTTAGTTTGAGATTATAACTTTATTCTAACAGAACTCTCACCCCAGGCCACAGAAAGGCTCTGCACAGGCCTGGCCACAGCCACACAACCTCTCAGCCACACTTCTTTTTAAGATTATACAACCTTCTGAGGTCAGGCAAATGATTTGCTCCAATATCTGCTTTCAGAACAGCAGTTCTTGTTGGGGCTTTCAGAGTGTGTTCTTGTTTTAATATGGGAGTGAGCTGTTGAATAAACGAAGTTACATTGGGCTTCTGACTTTTCCTGAATATTTAATACTTCCTTTAAGTAACCTTGTCTTTCTCAGAACTTGCACATCCTTTTCTTGAAACCAAAGCACCTTGTGTTTCCAGTGTTCCTAAATGCTTAGCCTTGGAGCAAATGGAACAACTCCTCTTCAGTATTCTTTTCCAGAGTGACCCTAGGAGCCATTCCTCAGTGGCTCTCTCGCCTCCTCTTTCCCTCTGATTGGCTCCAATCAGCACAAAGGGTGAGAAGACATCTTCTCCATGGCTCAAAAGCTCCGCATCTATGCTCCCTGATATTCTGAACCACTACACCTGCTGGTAGATCTCTAAGATGAGCTGAAGTAGATTGGCGTGGATTTCTGTCTCTCAATTGTTGAACAATAGCTGTATCAAAATGGCTGCATCAGGATATCCTGTTCAAGTATCCATTGCCCTCTTCGGTGGGTAGTCGTCACCCAGCCTGCACCCGTACATCTGAGAGTAGGACCCTGCAAGAGAGTTTGGAGTGACTGCAAGAGAGTTTGGAGAGCCCTCATTGATATGTTGCTGGCAGACACTCGTCATCTTCAGGGCTGCGCATAATTCCCTCTATTTCTGATGCTCAGGCTGTTAGTGCTGTTACTTGTGTAGCCAAAATAGTACCATCCCACACACAGCCTTGGGTAAGCCCAATTTCTGCAGAAGGATAAGAACATTTTGGGAGGGGTGGGGCTAAGGGAGAAGCCCAGAGCTCAAAGAAGAAGGAGCAGGAGGAGGAGTTTGGATTTGATATCCCGCTTTATCACTACCCTAAGGAGTCTCAAAGCGGCTAACATTCTCCTTTCCCTTCCTCTGTGAGGTGAGTGGGGCTGAGAGACTTCAGAGAAGTGTGACTAGCCCAAGGTCACCCAGCAGCTGCATGTGGAGGAGCGGGGAAGCGAACCCGGTTCACCAGATTACGAGTCTACCGCTCTTAACCACTACACCACACTGGCTTTCAATGATCACTGTTGTAGTGGGAGACAGAAAAGCAGAGGGTGGGTTGCAGTCCAAATAGGGAGCACTCTGCACTGCAGTCTTTTGTTTTGGATCCCACTTGTAAATAACCTAAACCTTCACAATAATTATGGCCTACAATGTGCTCGTCCAGCAAGATCTTATTCCTGTTTACCCAGAACTTTGGTTGTTGGCCCTCATCTGTCTCAAGAGACAATAGAGTGTGCCTCCAGAGGTAAAGTCAAACTGCTGGAGCATCACAGCACCTGCTGCAGAGACCAGTAACTCATAGCTGCTGCCTCCCGCGTTGTTTTTGCTGTGTTAGCAGCACCGAAGTGACTTCCCCGGGGCACAAGCCTGGGCAGTGTGTATGGAGGTCTTGGGCTGTTCAGATGACAAGATCCCCTCTTGGCCAAAGCTGATGTGGTCCAAAGGAAAGCAAAGCAAGATGTTTGGCTCCAGCTGGGCTGCAGGAGTTGCCAGAAGGAGGTGTGCAACCAGGGTTGCCAACTTCAACAAATCATGGGAAGGAGGTCAGCCCCACCCTGCATAATCAGTCTTAAGACATCACACACACACACACCATTTGAATGACAATGTCCAACTTTTTTTGTGTGGGGACTATCCCCCTTCAATATTTTATTTTGGGGGGTGGAAGGGACCTTGGCCCCTAGGAGTTGGCTCCTATGCATACAAGGAGTAAGCGTGATTTGTGTGCGATTTACTTGTTAGCCTTTTCTTCTCCTGAAGATGTCCCACAGGGCAGTGGGCATGGATTTTTCCTTGGGGTTTACTGCCAAAGCCTTTCTCACAATGAGTTTAGGTGCAACACAGTGGAGGTTTAGGATCAGTTTTCCTTCTCCTAGATGGGCCACCTTCCCAAGTTGACAAGCCCCACCTGCCCCTCACTTCTCTCTACAGCACATGCAGAAACCGCTTTCTTGACCATGGGACCCACTATTTGGTTAATCCTCCAGAGCCTTTCTTCACATGCAGGGGAGGAAACTAACTCACCACTGGTTTGAGACCCATCGCCTCCCCTCACCTGGTTTAGCCAGCCTGTCAAACCTGTTTCCCAGAGTGTGACTGCTGTCACAGGATTACAGCCTCATTTGAGAGTAATTAAAAAAATGAAAGGCACAAATACAGGATGGGTGACACCTGGCTTGAGAGCAGTACATGTGAAAAGGATCTAGGAGTCTTGGTAGACCATAAACTTGACATGAGTCAACAGTGTGATGCAGCAGCTAAAAAAGCCAATGCAATTCTGGGCTGCATCAATAGGAGTATAGCATCTAGATCAAGGGAAGTAATAGTACCACTGTATTCTGCTCTGGTCAGACCTCACCTGGAATACTGTGTCCAGTTCTGGGCACCACAGTTCAAGAAGGATACTGACAAGCTGGAACATGTCCAGAAGAGGGCAACCAAAATGGTCAAGGCCTGGAAACGATGCCTTATGAGGAGTGTGGTGGAGTCTCCTTCTTTGGAGGTCTTTAAGCGGAGGCTTGACAGCCATCTGTCAGGAATGCTTTGATGGTGTTTCCTGCTTGGCAGGGGGTTGGACTGGATGGCCCTTGTGGTCTCTTCCAACTCTAGGATTCTATGATTCTAATTTGCTTCCAAGTAGCCATGTATATGAAGTTGTCAACTGACCAGAATAAAAAGAGCCTAGCATGCTCCCATGCCTTCAATAGCCAATTAATCTTCAAAAATCTGCGCAGAAAGTTTCTTCAGAGCATGGGCAGACAGAAGCATCATCAGCTGGTAATGCCCACAAACTGATCTGCTGCTAAAGCAGATCTGCTCCTTGCAGGAGCAAAGTCTAGCAAAAGGGTTGGCAACATTCTGTGTATAGGATCAGAGTGCAAGACTACTAAGTGCTTCTCAATCCAGGGCCAAATTGTGGGGAACTTGGGCAAAATCAGATAAATGCAAGCTACTAAAAGGGGTGGGGATGGGGGACTCTAGTCCTCTGGGAATCTTCTTGCAGGCAAACACAGCTTGAGACGAGTCAAAGCTGAATCCTGCAACCTTGCCACTGCCAGAGGTTCAGCTGTGGAATGTTTTATGTAAAAGTAATGGGCATGTGCAAATTGCCTCTATCTTGCTAGTGAGAAACTCTGGAACTGGGGACCAGGGATTTCAGGAAACCTTTGGCTTCCTCACCTCTTCTTTAGAAATTGACCAATGGAATTGGGAAAATATCATTGAGCTTAAGGGTGCAGTACATTACTTGGAAGCTGGTTATATTGCTAATTCAGGAAACATTACAGGGTACTGGTGGTGACCAGGATTGCCCCCTTTTAACTGGCTCTGCCTGAGACATTAAGCAAGTGACACTTTCTCTGAATGGCACAGAGGTAAGTGGGGCCCCTCTGCTATTGGAGATGCCGTGATGCTTTAGAAATTGCAAAGTTGAATCTATATGCCGGGGAAAGCTGCTAATTCTGCAACCAGCTCTTTAGTCCCCAACAGAAGGATGATCCACAATGGCCTAATATAGGGGTGGGTATCCTTCTGAAGGTGCAGGCCAGTGGCGGAGGGGGCCAGTGGCAAAAGTGGGTGAAGCAAAGCAGGGCCAGGGCGGGGTGTGGCCTGGACAGAATTTGGAGGGCGAGAGAAGAGGGGTTTGGAGGGCCACATTCATCCTTCTGAGCCTGAGATTCTCCACTCCTGATATACAAGTGTTGGCAGCAGTGGCGGACATACATGTTTGGAGCCCTGAAGCTTGAATTGGGGCCCCTTCACAATGAGTAACCACTGTTATCTTATTCAGTGTGATTGTTCCATAACAGTTCACCACAATTGTTTTTTGGTTTTTTTTAAACTAAATCTCAGATTTTGCTTAAAACTGCTTTACCGTGATACTCCACCTCTTTATCATCTGTGCTAATGATTCTCAAAGCTGGAGGATTGTTAAAAATATGCAACAAAAAAATTTAATCAATTTGAGTTGTGTGATACAAATTGGGTCTACTAAACGCAAAGTTTTTGAGCAAGTGGACTAACATTGCTTCTGTGGCCCCTCCAGGATTAGGGGCCCTGAAACTGAAGCTTCATTCGTTTCATAGTAGATCTGCCACTGATTGGCAGGTGATCCTGTTTCTCTCCCAGATTTATTATCTGATTTCACTTCCAGAGGCCAGCAAAAGAAATTAAGGTAGCCTCATCCCCCCGCCGCCCTCACCCTCAAAATAACTGTGCTAGGAACAAAACTGACACAGCAGCCTGCTTCAGGCTCTTTCTTGCCCCTGTGAGAGCCCTTGTCAAGAGCCAGTGTGGTGTAGTGGTTAAGAGCGGTAGACTCGTAATCTGGTGAACCGGGTTCGCCATCTCCGCTCCTCCGCATGCAGCTGCTGGGTGACCTTGGGCTAGTCACACTTCTCTGAAGTCTCTCAGCCCCACTCACCTCACAGAGTGTTTGTTGTGGGGGAGGAAGGGAAAGGAGAATGTTAGCCGCTTTGAGACTCCTTCGGGTAGTGATAAAGCGGGATATCAAATCCAAACTCCGCTTCTTCTGCTTCTGTGCCATTAACAGCAGCTTGGCACGTAGGCATTACGAGGACTGCTGTGCCCACACTCCTTGCCTTTAGGCCTCCTTGTGGGAAGGAGAAGGCTGGACTGGACAGGCCATTGGTCTAATCCATCTGGGTCTTCTTACATTCGCAAGTGTGGCTGGGAGATAAAAGATGAAGGGAAATCCATCACCTGCTTCATTACTGCATCTCAGCCTCTTGTTCAAAGCCTATGAGCAGAGCTGGAGGGAAACTTGTACTAAAATAAAGCAACAGAGGTACCTGGCCAGAGTGCAATCTGGGCAGTAGGATCTTATATTATTGGAAAATTTACTGTTCCCTAATATATTTATTGCATTGCATTCCTACAGCACAGGGCAGACAAAACAAATCATAATTTTGTTCTGTGAACTGCCCTGAGACCTCCAGGTATAGGGTGGTATATAAATTCCATAAATAATAAGGTGGGGAAATCTCTTTTCCATGGAAGAAGGTGGTAATTCTGGCCCCTATTAGGAGATTCGTTGACAATTCTCCATCCACAAAACAATCTGTGGCTCAATGGTAGAACAGATGCTTTGTGTCCCAGGGTCCCTGGAATGCAACCCCCTTGGGAGTCATGGGGGTGCCTGAAATTTAAGAGATATTTTATTATCCAGCAAATACGCATATATGTACAATATCCATCAAATGAACTCTCTAACGGAACAGGCTTAGATACAAAAACGTATATAATTGTGTGGGGTGGGCACAAAGCAAGCTGCAGAAAAGGGGAGAGGGCGAGGCATAGGAATGGGGGGGAGGGGTCTCAGTGCAATGGACTGTTGGGGAAAGGGGTAGGGGGGGAAGGGTGAAGTGAGCTTCATAAGGGATACATATTTCCTTTTTAAAAGTAGGAATTGGCTTTTCCTCTTACTTTTTCTAGCCAACAAGCAGCCACACTCAACCCTCTGCCAGCAGGTTAGCAACTCTAAACAGGGAAATTAAGCAGATGAAGCCAATCAGGAAGATAGGAGTGGAAAAATCTTTACCTGCTTAATGCCTGTGTGTCAGGCTGCTGTTAAGAGGCACAAGAGCAAAGCTGGGAAATAAAGTGGCAACAGTAATTGGAAAACACCATGTCAACTGTTCACATGCTAAGATTCCTTGGGTGTAAGTCAATTAGTGGTTTGCTGCAATGCTGGTGGAATTCAATTTCTGTTCATTCCAGCACAAACTAACCTGATCTGCATCTCCCAGATTAAAAATAAAATAAAAAGAGCCCTGCCTGATCCAACCACAGTCCCACCCGGTCCAGCTGTGGCCAGCAGCAGCTCTCTCTCCCCCCTCTTGTGATACCCAGCAACAGGTATTCAGAATCATATGGCCTCCAATAGTAGGACTTAGCCATCATGGCTGATAGCCACTGACTGCCTTCTCCACGAATCTGTCAAGGCCCCTTTCAAAGTGCATGGATGGATCAGGATGTAATTACACTTGCACTTCTCTGAATTTCGTGATGCCCTGCCAAGCTCTCTCTCTCTCTCTGCATTAAGGCTGGTGAGTTTCCAACTGCTGCTCGTGAGACTGGTATGGGGATGGCAGTTATGGGTTGCAGTTTAGAACTGTGGATAAGAAGATGCAGGATAAAACTTTGGTGTTTGTTGGCCTGCCTCTCCCTATACCAACCAGCCTGCCCCCTAATGTCAGTGAGGGAGGGGCGCTGCTTGCGGTCCCATCAACAGGGAGAGCTTCTTGGGTAGAGATCTGCAGCAGGGCCTTCTCTGTGGTAGCACTCCAGTTATGGAGCATCCTCCCCTTAGACTCTATGGGGTAGTGAACTAGATTCAGCTGGTGGACCAGGTCCTGGGTTACCTAAACCCTGATGAGTCACTTTAAAAAGGGAAACAGCATCCCACCCACCTGTCAATTACCAGAGTGTAGAGCAACAGATGGTCACAACTCGGATTGGATGTTGTTGCATGTCAAAGACACACTGGTCCACACAAATATTTGGGTGCCATGCTTGATCACTGCCCACCATACAGTTCCTTTGCGCAGTTGTTGAACTGGACTGTTGTTGTTTTCCTTGATGTCCCCCCCAAATTTTATTATATTGAGACAGTTTCATTTGCTGTACAGATACCACTTTGGGACCATTTATGATGGAAAGCGGAATACAGGGATCCAAAATAAATGAAAATAACTGAGCCAACTCTCTCCAGCTGACGGAGAGAATAGGATTAGGTCCCAAACCAAACATTTTCACTGCAAGCTTCCAAGCTGTGTGAACCTCACCCACTGATGGAAACAGCCCCCCGCCCCCCAGTGTCAAGTGCTTCGTTCTCTATAAACGTTCACCTTTCCTCTCAGCATGGAGGACTTTTGCTGGTGGTCTTTTGGGTCTGTGTTTCAGCGATCCAGCTTTCAGGTACCAACTGTTAACAGGCTCACTGTTTATTTCCCTTTGGTGGATTCACAGCTCTGCCTTTGGTTGTATCTGGACCTGGGCTTTATGTAACTTGTTTATGTAACACAAGTGGGTGGGTGACTTGTTTCTTCGTCATGTCACAATTGTGCTGCAGCAAGAGTGGCCTCGAAGTGGCAGTTTCCATCGCAGAGCTGTTAGAGGAATTACCGGTAAGCAACAGAGAAGAGGTGGGGGAGTTTAAAAAAAACCAATCAGTGTTCTGAAAGGGTCATTATTTTGACTATTTCTCAAAGGAAAATGGTAAAAGCACCGCACGCACACACAAATGCAAAATATCATTATGAGTTGTGGTAGGTTGAATGCTGAGACCCTTCTCATTCCTGGCTCCAACAAGTGTTACAATCTAAGCAAGGATTCAAATTCCTGGAATATCCAGGCTAACATTTTGGAGAGGTCATAAGCTAGGTGATAGGCCATTAAGGAAACAAAGGAAGTGGCTCTGTGACAGATTACAAATGTGTGGGGCCCCTCTCTAAATTCACTGGTAGTTAGAATGGCAAAGTGACAAGTGGGGTGCCGCAGGGTTCTGTCCTGGACCCGTTGTTGTTCAACGTCTTCATAAATGACCTGGATGAAGAATTTGAGAGGATGCTCATCAAGTTTGCAGATGACGCCAATGACCTTAACAGACTGGAGAACTGGGCACAAGCTAACAAAATGAATTAAAATGGGGACAAATATAAGTTTCTGTACTTAAGCATGGGGGACAACTGGCTTACTAGCAGTACATGTGAAAAGGATCTAGGGGGTCTTATTGGACCACAAGCCTAACATGAATCAACAGTGTGATGCAGCAGCAAAAATAAGCTAACTGCATCAACAAAAGTATAGTGTACAGATCAAGGGAAGCCTTAGTACCTCACTGTTCTGCCTTGGTCACACCATAACTGGAATACTGTGTCCAATTCTGGGCACCACAATTTAAGAGGATATTGACAAGCTGGAACATACGCAGAGGAGGGCAACCAATATTCACAAAGGTTTGGAAACCAAGCCTGATGAGGAACAGTTGAAGGAGCTGGGTATGTTCAGCCTGGAAAATAGGAGACTGGGAGGAGATATGACAGCTATCTTCAAATATCTCAAGGGCTGTCTCATGGAACAGAAGTCTCCGCACTTGCACTCCCCAGCAGCAGGTATTCAGAGGCACGCTGCCTCCTATGCTGGAGGAAGAACATTGCCAACGTGGTTAGCGGCTAATGGTCACCGTATCCTCCCTCCATGACTTTGTCTAACCTACCAAATTGGTGGCCATGGCTACTTCTTTTGGGGTGTAAGAACCTCAGTTTAACCATACACTGTGTGAAGAAATGCTTTCATTTGCTCTGATTCTTGCAACGTTCAAGGGTCTGCCTGTCCTGCTGCTTTCTCCTACGTAAACTTGTTGTTTCCCACTGAATCAGAACAAACGTCACTTGGTTTTTCTGCAGATTGATGCTTGTTCCAATTCAGAGGTAAAGAGCAGGTTTTCCAGGGGAAAGCGATGAGCCAAATGAAAAACCACTCAGACCTATGCCTAAAAAGAATGGGGCCGCTGGAAAACCTCCTGGCCCCTTGCTTTCTAGGCACAGAACAAGTGGAAGTGTAGAGGAGCCCCCAGATTCATTGGAGAGCCCTGAGATCTAGGGTTATGAGAGCAACATTAGCGTCTATTGGACAGGGAGATAATGCTCATCTCTCTGCTGTGAAAAACATTTCCTGCCCATTCCTGCAGATCAAGCTGCTGTTAAAGGGCACTCAAGCAGGTCAAGCTGCTTTCCTTAGTCAGTTGACAACCTCAGCGGCTCTCCATTTGCTCCTCTAGACCGGCTTATTATTCTTTATTTATTATTATTATTATTATTATTAACAAGGGTAATAATAATAATAATTTTTAAAAATGAGGGTAATTAGTCCCATGGCATGAGGCTATGGGAAATTTCAGGAGCCTGAAATTCAGGCTTTCCTGATATTCCCAGGTGGGAGGGAGAGAGAAGCCTCGCCGTTTGTCAGTCACATTACCTCCCAAAGCTATTTGTGCTACTTCCTAACAGAGCTTGAAATTAGCAGGTCCTCTCGCCCGGATATTATTAGTTATTATAACAGCACTCTGGGGGAATAACCATCTCAATTAAAGCAATCCCTCTCTTCTTCTCCCTTTCTCTCCCCTTTTGCAGACACACAACACAAACCGTCGCAGCCTTATGTAAACTGTAGCTATTGTACCCAATGTTATTTATTAACGGCAAATTCCCAAACTGTTCCACTGAGAGATCCAAAATAACAGCTCGACAGAGGAAAAGGGAAGGCCGCTTAAACAAAAATCTAAGAGAGAAGGTAAAAGCAGGTTTCATAGCCCAAGTTAGAAATAGCCAGGGGCTTTAAGCACCAAAGGAAACACTGGCAACAGGTGTGAGAAGCATCTAAAGAGCCTGCTAAGTATCACCAGGCTACTCACAACCTGGGCATAAAACCTAAATTATGTTTTTTGAAGAGTCTGATCTTGGATCAAACACCAAGTCCTACGGGGCAGCAGGGAGTCCATGCATGCGCTCCAGTTATTTGCCAGAGATGGCCTCCCCAGTTTACTGGTGCTTTCCTCTTGATAGATCAACCCTTATTTTGCCAGAGGGGATGTGGGAGCAGACAATGTCATTTTAAAACGTTAAAACATTTGTCTCAAAGAGCAGGCCATCAAATGTTTGAATAAATAAAAAATATGATCTGATACTGTCAAGGATCAAGTACCATGTATTAAATATTGAAGCCAAAATACATTCAGGTGTCAGGTGTTCTGGAGAATATCCTGCAAATCTTTCATCATCCAGAACCTGGAGAGGGTGCGAAGGTCTGCGACATCAAAGCCCACAAAGGAGAATTGGGGGGTGGGGGGAGAGAAGGAAAGTTATCTCCGCTCCAATTTTGATGCTGCCAGCAAGAGTTGTAAGAGAATCTCAGATGGGCGATGCCAAGGCAGCTCCCAGAACCTCAGATACTTTAATTGCCAAAAATACTGAAACATGGTCTTGAATTTTAAGTGCAAAGAAAAAGAGCCAAGTGGGAGAGAGATGGAGTGAGCCGGAAGAAAAGGAACAGCAGTAATAGCAGGGAGTTGCAGAGTGGAGACAGCCGCAATGTCAGGATTGACAGCTGTCACTAAAAAATCATGGGGATAAGCAAAATCTAAGAGTTTGTGGGGGGGAGGGAGAACAAACTGCATTGTGTTGAGCTTGAATGCCACCCGCTTCAGAAATAGCAGGAGAGGAAAAACAAACAGGACCACGGGCTACATCTGTTGCTCATGAGGGCTTGTGACAGGGAAATTAATTGCGCTCGCTCCTGTGCAGGAATTGCTAATGCAAAAGGAAACTCTGACCACAACTGGGGGAGTGGGGGAGAGTCCAAGGCTCTGTGGCAGAACCCACAAAGACCTGCAAATTGGAAACACGGGGGACAGAAGCTGAACACCAAAAGCATGGGCCCCAGCGAGGTTTGCCCTGGACTCATTCGCGCTCTCACTTGCCCAGCCACTTCCCCTCTGGAAAATCTGCCCTTTAGCATTGAATCGGAACAGAAAGCAACTGGGTTTTCCATGGGTTGCCGTTTGTTTCGCTCTAGTGCGAAAGGCATACCCTCCAACATGTTGAGTCCCAAAACTGGGACGCACTTCTTTCCGTCTGTGCTCCCATGCAGTCACATGACCCATGCAAGAACAATTTGGGACCAATTTACTTGAACTCCACACATGCTCTCTCAACAGCTATGGAACTGGTACTTTTAAAATGCCATGTGCAGTTTGTTCCACACTTGCCAGGAATTGATCCTTCAATGTGGCAGTGCATTCATTAGACAGCCACCTTTGCTGCATTCTTTTTAGTACCTGCTCAAACCTTTTTTGGTTCCAGCAAGCCTATCCAGGCCTGTGATTTTATCATGTGTTGTTGTTGTTGTTGTTGTTGTTGTAGTTGTAGTATAATACCGGTAGTTCAGTTTCTTACCCCCCCCCCTTCACCATAAGGGTAGGTTACAACAATTTAAAATTTAATATAATAAACAGCCTCAAAAAAATTACAGTCAAAGGAATAAGGAGATTCCTGAAAACATAGATCTCAACTGTGCAAGGCCCAGGTAAAGAGCTGCATCTTCAGCATACGATGGAAACTATGAAATGAAGGGAGCAGGTGCACCTCTGTGGGTGAGGGAATTCCACAGCCTGAGAGCTGCTGCAAAGAATGCCCTAGACTCCAGAGGGCAGCAGATCTACCAAGAGGGCCCCTCTCTGCTGATCTAAATACCCAAGAGGTGTGTAGGAAAGGAATCAGCTTTTCAGATATTTGGGGGGCTTGAGTCATTGAAGTGGGCACCAGAAACTGGGCCCAGAAACAAATTGGCAAGTGACAACCAATGCAGCTGTTTCAGCACATGGGTTTTATGTACAATTTATAATTGTTGGTCTTTTTTAAAATGTGGCATTACCTTGTTTTAAATGCTTGCCTTTTACCAGTAATTTTTAATATAGATCATAAATGGTGCTTTGTAAGCTGCTAAGAGTCAGCGGTATTAACAGTTTGTTAGGTAAAAAATCCTGATCATTAGTCAAGCTGGCCAGGGCTGATGGGAGCTGGACTCCAGACAGAGACCTCCAGAAGGTGACATGTTAAGAGATATATGTATAGATAGAGATACATAGATAGATAGATAGATAGATAGATAGACAGACAGACAGACAGACACACACACATTACAAAGGATACTGATTGAGAACAACATCAACCAGAAGGTTCTCCTACGGAAGCTCTACTGAAATGAATCCCATGGAAGAGAATGGAAGTTGCTACCACAGCAACAAAAGCCAATCTAAAACATCGGGCTATAAAAGAATGTATCCCTAAGAGATTTAGCAATCTGTTCCGCATACAGCTGCCAGCTGTGTCTTACTTAAGCCAATTGTCTCTTATTGGAAAATATTACATCCCTACAGAACAAAACCAACACATCTCTTTCAGAAGACAACAGATTGCTAGAACGCCACAGCTTCACACCTCCACTTTCCCCTCGTTTTCCCCCCCGCACGTTTTTTGATCTGAGCCGTTTGGATCAGGAGGTCAGCACTGTGCCTTCCACAACACAGCAAGGAGCAGAGAAGACGGAGAAGAAACTAATTATAGCTGAATGCCTGAGGTTTGCAGGCGAAACTTAACCATTGGTCCTGGGTGTCCCCCATTGTTGTCTATACAGATCTGCTTAGATCACACCAGAGGAAGATGCTGAGGGAGAGGCGGCAGCGCATGTCCATAGCTCTCATTGTTCCTGAGGATCCAGGAAGCTGGAAAACGCAAAAGGAAATAGCCTTGGGTTGGTTTGTGTGCGCTGCGCTCCCTCTTTTTAAAATTGTTTAAGAAGGTTTGGGCAAGCAAGAGTGTAGCTTAAAAACATGGCATAATAAACAGGGCCTTAATTTCCAACATTCCACAGATTACAGTAGGTACTTCAGGTAAAAGTAACACCTATTCTCACATCAAGGATCATTAATTAACTCCCCCCCCTTAAAAAGTATGTTTTAAATGAATTATTTCTTCTGCCTGCTATACAAACTGTATTAATTTGCTCTCCCATAATGCCTCCTGCCCTGACTTCTGAAGCACAGCGCGTAGCCAAGTGAGCCATAAAAGAATGTTTCATCTTCCAACGGATCGGGTTCTCCTTGTTTGCAGAACAGCTGCAAATCAAAACACATTCAGCAGCCTTAGCTAAAGCGGTTGCTATTGGCAGGGTGGGCGGCAAGGGGAGCACGGCACATTTGGGTCCATGTGCCCTGCCTTTTACACACACACGGGGGCTGCTGGAGTGAAAATGCATTCTCCCCCACCCCAAAGCCTCCAGACACCCCAAGGAGGCAGCTGAAACTCAAAAGAAAGACAAGTCAAGAAGCTCAAATTAGCAACAGCCGCTTCTTCGCAAATAGGGGTGTGTTAGAGGCTGATCGGGGCCCCAATCTCATGCCCTTTTTGAAAAAAAATTATTTAAACTTTGGTTATACAAGAGCTGAGTGCACTGCAAGGAGTCATCATATTGATGGTGCCTCAGTCAACCAGCTACCTTAATTTGCCTAAAGGCATTTATACATATTACTTCATGTAAATTATGTGCAAATGTATGTCATGCCAGAGTCCTTTAGGTACTGTATTGACCCAAATATAAATTGCCCCTGAATATAAGCAGCACTCAGGTATCAGGCCTTATCTCCAATCTGCACTCAGACTCAGGAACTAAGAAATGCGGATGTCGTAAAGCCAATGAAAACTTTTAAATAAATGCTCGGTTTTTGGTCTCACATTCTGGTGTGAGTCATCTGGCTCCCGCGATGGCTCAGGATCAAAAAATGAGCACCCTGATTTTTGATCAGCAGGATGTTGGAGGGTATGGTTTAGGGAAGTTTTTAATCTATATATATAAAAATGTTCCCATTGCGAGCACGTCTGACAGCACCTTGCTCCGTAACCGCTGGACCAAATCACATCAAATTTAGGACAAAGCGTAACATGACCATGGGGGAAGGATCTAGCATAATAAAAATTCAAAAAAACCACACCTATCATGCCTAAAATATAGAATAAAGGCCAAAAAAATGGCGCACACATTACGTGTCACCAGCAACAGAACTGAAGACTTTGAACAACAACCAATAGAAAGGCTCATCGCAGGGCAGCGTCACAGACTGTGCGCCAACCAAAAAACCTCCTTCACCTCAGTCAGCCATTTTCAGACAGCAGGGACAACCCCCTATTAATCTCCCTAGCCCCAGCCTCTGCCAAGGGCCTTACCGCCAAAAAAACAGTTAAGAGGAAGGCCTAAACTCTTCTTAGTAGTTTCAGCTCCAGGCAGGAAAAGGTTTTTAGGCCCGGGCCATACCATTCCTTATGGGGGGGGGGATGTAGGATGAGAAAGCTCAGCAACTATGCTTCGCTCCCTATCCTGTCTCCACACACAATCCTTTCTGCACTGCTGTATCGCTTTACAAACGAAACTCCAGTTATCAGAAGAGGAAAAAGCGCCGCACACAAATGTATAAGGACCCTACCAGTTCCCCACCACCCCTCCTTGCATCGTTATGGTCCCTTCTGACCCCAGGCTCAATGCCAGAGCGGACTGTACCATGTATCAGGTTTCCAGAGGGGGGGAGGAGATAGTAAAAGTTCAACGGGATAAGCTGTGGGGAGGAAGGCAAAAACGGGGAAAGACAAGCAGGAGGCAGGCGGAAGTTCAACGGGAGAAGCTGTGGGGAGGAAGGCAAAAACGAAACACGGAGAGGAGGCAGGCGGAAGTTCAACGGGAGAAGCTGTGGGAAGGCAAGCGAAAATGGGAAATACGGAGAGGAGGCAGGCGGGAGTTCAACAGGATAAGCTGTGGGGAGGCATGTGCTTTCTCTTTTACATCTTCCTTTTCCATTTCACAAAATGAGCCACAGCAACGCGTGGCCGGCCTAGTCTGTGATATGTTAATGTATTTTAATATTTGTTGGAAGCCGCCCAGAGTGGCTGGGGAGACCCAGCCAGATGGGTGGGGTACAAATAATATTATTATTATAATTATTATTATGGTATGCAACTGGAGGCTTCCCCTGCCGAAAACAAACAAACCCAGCAACCGATTAGAAGCACCCTCAGCACAGGGCAAAGGGGGGGGGGAACCTTTGCCCAGAGCTGTGGCTGTGATCAGATGTGGAACTGCCTACAGACACTTTGTTTTTTTGAGTCCTGCAATCAATGCACACATATAAATAACTACACATAGCAGAACAAATTGATTCGAATGAAGTATAACCATATTAACGATGACTTTTTAGTCGCCAAACCAGATAACATAATGAAAAATACAATCCACTGTAATAAAGATTGCTCCTTCGCTGTAAGGTGATGACACGTACAAAAATTAGAAAAGGGTAACTGTCCTTCTGCAAATGTATTGCTTATATTTCTGTCCTCTATCTCTAACCCTGACATAATTTGTCAATTCAGCCCGTTATGCATTGTGATCAAGCAGGTGCCTTCACTGTGCTCTTTCCGGGGCCTGCTAAAAACATTCCTGTCTTCCCAGATGCTTACACACAGAGTCAAAAACCCTGGAGAGCCACTGCCAGTTTCTGGTCCTCCTAGCTTAGGAACTGTCAACAAGGGCCTCATTCAGCTTCCTATGGTCCTGAAGCTGTTGAGCACTCCAACACTGCTTCGCTTCCAGAGGGAGAAATGCACATTGATTGCTAAAACCAGAGCTTAAGTTGTTACAGTAAGTCACTGGGTGACTCGGGGCGGCCCCGAGCAGATGCTGGTTTGACAAGAGCCACGTTCACCACCTGCGGAGGTGCTATAAACTATGGCAATCTGTCTCCCTAGTTGGTTTGGGGTTTGCCCCTGGTTGTGGTGCAGGTCAAATAAATGCACCTCTGCCTCCCTCATTCTCTTACATTCAGGCGGATGGCTAGAGCAACTTGCTCAAATGCACATGGGTGCAATGGTAGAGGCCTGGCTGCAAAGCTTAAAACCCACTGCCACTATACGGAAGATGGACTGAAGAAAAGGGGCCTTTCAGAAACATGTAAAGGCAAGAAGCGGGGGGGGGGGGTGCCAGCCTGCATCCTGAGAGATGCCAGAACTGCACTCTGGCACGCTCCGGCTGGAAAAAAGCACTGGCTAACACAGAGAGACCGTTCAGGTGTGCTGGTAAAGAGGCAACAGCTGCATTCTGGACACAATCGCATCCTCCCCAGGTGGTGAGCGGGAAGACTGCTGCTGTCTTTACCAGTTTTGTTTGCTGTCTGTTCTGAGCGGCTTTTTTACCGCTGTTGTTGAGCAAATCCAGGGAGGAGGAAACCTGCAAAGCTAATCTAGATAACGTGTGTGTGTGTCGCCGCACCAGCAGCAGGGTGCATTGGAAGCTTATTATTGCTTAATGCCATGATTGATGAGCTCGAAAACAGAGCGTTGCACGAATCTGGAATAATAAAGAGCTGCTTGGTGCTAATTCCTGGGTGTGCGTGGGTGACAGGAGAGCAGGGGGAAGAGTTCATGAGTGTGGAGGGATGGGTGGAGATGGGAAAGGAAGAGGGCGCCCCGCGGGAGGGAGAGCACTTGGGAGATAAGTCCATGGGCAAAATCGGAGGGAAATGTAGACCCAGGGCGAGGAGGGACTGGAAGGATCTAGAAATGCCATTCAGCTCACAACAAGGATAGGTAACGCCAAACCATCCATGAGGGCAGTGAAGTGATGAGGTTTTGTGCTGCAGGTATTAACTGGGTGAGGTTCCTGGGAGAGAAACCTCAGACCCTGGAGCAAATGTGGCCCTCCTGGCTTCTCTGTCTGGCCCTCAGAACTCTCCCTCGCTAGCCCTTAATATTTTGCTGGGCTAGAATGCATCCTTGAGCTCTGGTGTTGCCTCTCACTTGTCTGGGTGTAGGATAGAGAGAGGGGTGTGTAGAAATTTGGCCTAGTTAAAAGGTGTCTACATTGCTCCACCCATTTTTGCCTCTGCCCCCGCCCATCATTGGGAAGGGGCCCCTGGAAGTTGCCCAGAGAGAAATGCACCCTATGGGGCTGATAAGGGCTCCCCAGAATTTTATTTAAAGACGGGGCATTTACAATAAGCATTGAGTGAACTCCTCTTCTTGGCTTACCTTGGAATTAGCTCAGCATTTGTAAGCTTTCTCCGAAAAAGAGTGCCTGATCTTTGCAAGCTCTGGCTTGTAATGATACCCTCATAGCAAGATGTGTGTGTTGCCTTCTCCTGTGATGTCCCCTTGATCTTGCCATTCCCAGCACCAACCATGTGAGGGAGCCACTTGGCAGGGGCGGAGCAAGGGGGTGCGTTGGAAGCGGTCCGTCCCCAGTGCCACCCTGCAGGGGGCGACACTCTGGGCACCCCCCCCCCATGCCCAAGCCAAGCCCCGCCGCCCGGTAAAATGCCACGCAGGGACGTCTTAGCCATTGAGGCTACTGTTGCTTTAAAGCCTTTCCCTCAAACTCATGGAGCGCTAAGGGGGCTTCCCCCCATGTCTGTTGTTCTTTGCTTTCCCCATGAGCTGTAACCCCCAGTAGGCAAGCTGGCTTCAGAAGGGAGGAGGAGGAGGAGGAGGAAGAGAAGCCTGCGATGGACCTCAGGATCCACATATTGGATATGCCTGGCCTAGAATTATAGTATTGTAGGGTTGGAAGGGACCCTGAGGATCATCTAGTCCAACCCTTTACAGTGCAAGAATATGCAGCTGTCCCATCCTTTTTAGATTTGCTCTCAGCCCTCATTTGCCCTCCTACACACACACACACACACAGAGTTGCCTTGGATGCTAGTCCTACACAGAGTAGACTCACTGAAATGAGTTAAAAATCCAAACTTTAATTTCAAAGGGTCTGCCCTAAGTAGGATTTAGTTGGATGTAGCCTGTTGTTATGACCAAAGTATCTTACCCAAAAATATCTGCACAGACCAGTTTATCTGAGTGCATTATTCTCAGGGTGGTGGGTGGGACTCATTTATTTATAATTGCTTAATCATATGGGACTAAATTGCATTATGTTGTAAGGACCTTTCATAAAATCTTATAATTGTAAAAAAATGGAAGGGACACCAAGGGTCATCTAGTCCAACCCCCTGCAATGCAGGAATCTCACCACTAAAGCATCCATGACAGATGGCCATCCAACCTCAGATTACAAACTTCCAAGGAAGGAGAGTGCAAAGCAAAACCTCCCAAGGGAGTCTGTTGCACTGTTGAAGGGCTCTTGCTGTCAGAAAAGTTATTCCTGATATTTCATCAGAATCTCCTTTCATGTAACTTGAAGCCATTGTTTTGTGTCCTATCCTCCAAAGCAGGAGAAAACAAGCTTGTTCCATCTTCCATGTGACAGCCCTTCAAATATTTGAAGATGTCTGTCTTATCTTCTCACAGTCTCCTCTTCTCCGGGCTAAACATACCCAGCTCCTTCAAACACTCCTCATAAGGTTTGCTTTCCAGACCCATGATCTTGGTTGCTCTCCTCCACACACGTTCCAGTGTGTTAATGTTCTTCTTGTGGACACAGTATTCCAGGTGTGGTCTGACCAAGGCAGAGTAGAGTGGTACTTGATCTAGAGACTAGACTTCTGTTGATGCAGCCTAGAATAGCATTTGCTTCTTTTGCTGCAGCATCACATTGTTGACTCATATTGTGGTCTACTAAGACACCTAGATCCTGTTAACATATACTGCTGTTAAACCAAGTGTCCCCCATCTTATATTGGTGCAGCTGGTTATTCCTGCCTAAGCATAGAACCTTTCAGGCTGAAAGGAACTGGTGGGACTTAGAAGAACAGAAAGGAAAATCCCTTCTAATAGGCTCATTGTCACTTCCTGCAATTTGGGGCTTGTTGCAGGCGGGGGGGGCACCTATGACACCACCTAAATCCACTGTACTTGAGCACTGTACTTATGGCTGTTCACAGAAGCAGCATGCAAGTATGAGAGATTACATCCTCCTTTAATGCTCCTGCTTTGCACTCTTCTTGGGTGCTTTTGCCAGGCAGGAATAGGTGCTTGAGCTCTATCTGTGGCTGAAGCAAGAGAAACAAAGAACATGATGAGGCATTAAGTAAAGCAGAGGTGGAGCTTGAGGTGCCAGGAACTGAGTTCCTTCCCACCCCTTGGAAAGGGAAGGACAGTCGGAGGGGAGGGGAGGGGAGGACCGTGGCAAATTGACAGGACTCCCACATGAAGAACAGCAAGAGGGGCGGCAAACTCAGTGACCGCCCTGGGCAGCAAACGCTTTAACTATGCCACTTATTTTTCCTTTTTAAAATCATTTCAATGTGTGTGTGTGGAGGGGTGACAATAAATTTTCCGCTCCGGGTACCACCTGACCTTGCTACGCTACTGCCACTCGGATGTTCACCTTTGCACATTCCCATACAAACCTACCTGGGAACAAGAGAGGGTTGTAGAATGAGGTTGGAGACAGTAACCACTTAAGAGCATTTGCAAGAAACCATTGAGAGAATTGACCCAAATAGAGAAGATAGAGTCACCAGACAAAAGGTCTCTTAATCAGGCTGTCTGGCCCACGCTGTTCACTGCGATCAGCAAGAGCGAGGAATTTACAGGACTCTGCCATTGTACAAAGTGGCTGGCTTTGTAGCTGACATCAAAGAACATTTCAGCAAGGGTGTGGGGATGAAAGAAACACCATGCTTTGCTTTCCTTGCCAAAGCAGGTGGCTTTGGGTATCTGGTGTCAGGATATCTGGTGGGGGGACCTGTGTGCTGCTGCCCCATGTGGTGAGCCAGGCGACCGCCTCCTCAAGGCTCCTCCAGAATCCTCAGACCCTGGACTGACTCCACCCGCCTAGGCTGGAAGAAGCATAAAGGGCTTCCTGATCTAGCCTGAGCTTTGTTTAAGTAACAGGGGCTTCTGAGATAGAGTGTATTTAGGGTTCCATACATCCGGAATTTCCCAGACACATACGGAATACTGCAGTTGGCAGCCGTGTCCGGCAAAAAATCAGCAAAACGTCCCTGAAAATCCAGACATATGGCAACCCACGTCGGCAGTGTCATTTTTGCTCGAAAACTTCAAAAAATAATAATGTGATTTTGCCAAAAAAGCTCAACAGCTGGGGGGGGGGGGCAGGAAAGCTCAACAACTTTTTTGTCCAGATTTTCACCTCGGACCACCCATGATCCAGCCCGGCATGTTGACTCTGTGTGTGTGCAGAATCTAAGAGCAAATTGAAATCTGGAGAATAATGTTGGAGGGTACTAAGTTTGTGATGACTAAACCTTAACAGTTTGAGAGGGATAGGTCTGTGTTCTGAACCAGCAACCTCACTTCCAGCAATGCCTTAGCTTGTTTTATTTGTACAACCAAAATTAACCTGAGCCAACTTTTCTCCATGAAAAGAAAGTAAGTAGTATTGGAGGGTGAAGGAATAAGCAATGGTGGTGCTCAGAAAATTCCCTTAGGCTATTACTTCTGAAGATGGTCCTGCATAGATGCCTGTAATCATTTATCAAGAGCTATTACAGTCTGGTTCACAGGTTCCAGACTATGAAATCCACAGTGCAGCTTGCTCAGGAAGCTCCCTCTTGCTGCAGTACAAAAAACCTCCCATTCACATACATTACTTTTTAAGAACTGGGACATCAGACCTCATGAAAAGTTGGTCCAGCTCTGTATTCTGTCTTCCAGTGGTGGAGCCACTTTCTTCAGAAGGGTGTAGAATCCACCCCTTTCCCCAGTTCCTAGCATTTGGTAAAGGGACCCCTGACCATTAGGTCCAGTCGCAGGTGACTCTGGGGTTATGGTGCTCATCTTGCTTTACTGGCCGAGGGAGGCAGCGTACAGCTTCCGGGTCATGTGGCCAGCATGACTAAGCCACTTCTGGCGAACCAGAGCAGCGCACGGAAATGCCATTTACCTTCCCACCAGAGCAGTACCTATTTATCTACTTGCACTTTGACGTGCTTTTGAACTGCTAGGTGGGCAGGAGCTGGGACCGAACAATGGGAGCTCACCCCGTCACGGGGATTCAAACCGCCAACCTTTTGATTGGCAAGCCCTAGGCTCTGTGGTTTAGACCACAGTGCCACCTGCGTCCCTCATGTACCCTTTGGTACTCATAAGTAAGTTTCACCACAAAAAATATTCCTCTTCTGGCTGCCAAGACTTGTAGCCACCAACAATTCAGTCTTCCATGAAAACAAGTTGTAGTGACTGATGGCCAAACTGCATGTTACACAGGAGATCCATACTTGGATCTCCCATTGTGTTTCCAACACCACCACATAAAAGTCTAACATCCCCCATGGCTGCTTGTGGGAAATTAACATGGCAGCTGGACTGAGCTGCCTGGTCGAGGCATTGCTGCTGGTGGTGGTGGAGGAGGAGGCCCACAAGAGGAATCCCTCAAGCCTGGAACCAGCCCTGGCAAACATACTGAAGAATGGCGTGATGTGGGTTGCATAAAGGCTCCTGAATTCAGGGAAATGCTTATTTATCTCCTCGTTGCCAGGTGGAAAGGTCACTGTTGGATGCTGCTGTCAAGACAATGGTACAGCAGTTCTGTGGTGTGGCAGAAGGCATCAAACTCGTTCTGCTCCATGAGAAATATAAGGGAGGGAGGCTGCAAGTTTGACTTTGAAGTGGCAAGTTAACATTTTGCCATGTGCCCCTGGTTGGTCTCTGGCAATGAGTCATTTGCTGAGTTTTGAGGAGGAGGCGCGCATATTTATATATATCGCCCTGTCAACCTCCTGGAATCTTGTAGTATGCAACGTGAGGAAAATGAAATCAGGAAGGCCTCAAAGAAAAGCGCCCCCCCCCTCACCCACTGGCTTTGACGCTCACTTCAGTAGCGTCCAACCGAGAGCAGGCAAGGCAAGGGCGAAGTGCAGCAGAGGGCAGGCCAGAGTGTGTTCCACTTGAGGAGGCTGACATTTTCCTCTCTACAAACACGGTTGGTTTTTAAGGTTCAGTTCACAGGGCTGCACCCTAAGCTGAGAGGCACTGGGGCTGTGGGGATTCAGCATGCAAAGAGAATGCTCAGAGACAAATCTCTTCTATACAGGGCACCAATTCATCTTGTAGAAGAAGAAGTCATCCTGGCTGTATGAAATAGATGACTGAATATGATACCAGTGTGTGTAGGACAAGCTGCTGAAACTGTTGCAGTTTGAAGAAACCCTTCACCTCAACTCCACATTGATCTTGCTTTGCTTTTGACACAGGTTCCCTTCTTAACCTCTTGCTTCTTACCAACAGAACACAGGAGTGGTCAATGTGGTGCCCACCAGCTGTCTGGACTCCAACTCTCATCAACACCAGTCATCATGGCCAACAGTCAGGGCTGATGGAACTTGGAGTCCAAAGCATCTGGAATGCACCATCTTGGCTCCTTCCGGGCTCTGGGCCTTATACCAGGTTCCATCCATCCCCTGTTGTTTCCTGAGCTCCTTTCTCATTGGCTCCTTCATTTGTCAATCCCCCTCAGCCCTCTTCCTTCTCTGCCCACACTTGGCTCAGGTCCCTCCTTCTCAGCCCTCTGCTTATTCTGTCTCCCACGCTTTAGCCCTTCCTGCCAATGAGTTTCCTGTCCCTTAGCTCTTATTCCTTGGCCTTCTCAGCTTCCTTGCCTGTCTTCCTGAGTCTACTTCTGCCGCCTACTTTCTGTCAAGAGCACTTCTTCCTGCTCCCAGGTTGTTGTTTTTACCCTCCCATCCAAAATGGCCTCTCACTTCCCTCGCTCATACGGCACTGTCAGCATTCCATTGCAGATACCTCTGAGCAAGACACGGTTCCCAACACCCCTGCAGCTTAAATTCCACCCACATACAGGGGCTTGGCGGGGGAGGGTCAACTTTTTTCCATTGCAGACGCATCCATGGTGTGAACGCAACAAATTGCCATTCCAAAACAAATTGCCATTCTGAAAGCAATGGTTCTTCATGCCCTGCACTCCTTCTGTCATGGGGACAGAACGCCCACCAGAAGACCCAGTAGGGAAGCGATGAATCAGTAGACCATGACTGGCTGCAAATCTCTCAGCGGAGCCCATCTTTTCCTTTTAAACACATGAGCGAGGAGGGTGGACAGCAGGAAAGGAAGGACATCTGTTGCTAAATGCCTGTCATTGTGACAGGTGGTATGCATGTGCAGAAGGACAGCTTGTCTAATGCAAGGACACCTGGCGGGTGCCGCACATCCCATGGGCTTTGCATGTAGGGACAGAGTGCGCCCCCTGCTGGATCCTTGGCAGTGATGGCTGGGCTACCAAGAGTCAGGTCTAGTTGGTGGGTTTTAAACTACACCTCCTCCCCTGTGCGCTCCCTGTCGCTGTGATTTTGTCCCCAAATGCAGTATTTGACTTTTCCTCAAAGCAATGAATGACAGCCATGCTGCAAGACGAGAAATTTATGCGCATCACCTCTGCACGAACTAATCCTGCCCCTGCTCCTGTTTGTTTGTTGAAATATATAATTTATATTGTCAGACCACCTTGTCATGAAATAAAATGGCATCCCAATTGGTGGAGAGTCAGTTTGGGGACTTGGGTGAATTTCTGGCTCTATGCAGTCATTCCCAATAAAGAGGGTCTCTGAGGTCCCTTGGATTCAACCGTGGGTGAAAGACTCCATGGCTCAGTGTCAGAAGCACCCAGCTCATCTTCAAGGAACATTGGGATTCAGCAAGCTGCCTGATACCAAGTGATGCTATTTTCCCAAATGGGGGAAAATTTAGCTCAAGAGCCAAATGCTCTCAAGGGCAGGAGTGTGGAACCTGTAGTTCTCCATATGTTGCTGTACTCCAACTCCCATCTTTCCCAGCCAGCATGGCCAACTACCAGGGCCAGGTATTGCCTGCAATGTAGTCCAGCAACAGGTCCCCTCCCTCCCCTGTGTAGAGCAAACAGGCAAGATGTGGATGGGGAAACACATTTGAGTATTTCTGGGAACTAGTCTAGTGTGCAAACATAACATTTGCAGCCGTTGCTGTGTCTCTTTTTGCCTCTGGCTTCACCTGCCACTCACAGGTGGCTCCCAGAAGGTTGCCCAGAAGTTAATGTGGCTCTTAGACTCAAAGCGATTCCCTAACCCTGCAGTACAGCTTACTACTAGGTAGACTCTGCAGGGGTTGTAACAATACAAACATGGAAGAATAATAACAGTGTGTTCTATTGAGGTTAATGGTTCTCTTTGTGTGGCCAGAGAGGATGATGCAAAATGGGTAAGTTCCAAGGAGTGGAGTTACAAGCTCAGCACTGATAGCGCCAACATGTGAGGTTGCCAACTGACCAAGACAAAAAAGCAAGCTGGCTTGCTCTGCTGCCTTCAATGGAAGCTTGCTCCGCAGGTGATGCCTTTCTTGACGTGGAGACAAGCATTATCAGCCATGGATGTCTGCAAATGAAGCTGGGGCAGATGAAATTGTTGCCAATTCCCCCCTCCTCTCTTCTCGCACCACTGCCCTTGGCCTTCGTGAGATTTTCCCTTTCCCTCTCTCCTGCCCCACCCTGTGAAATCAAGAGAGGAATTTTCAGGAAGGGGAATTGAAATCTCTCTTGCCAATTAAGAGTTCCAAAGCAGTAGCCCTGTGCATTTTCACTAGCTTCTGAGTGCCCTTGGCTTGAGTTGGCACACATTCATCATGTTGATACTGGAGCACTTCTACCCACATCCCATTCCAGGTGTTTTCGCTCTGCTGCTTGTGTTTTGCCAACGGAGGCACAGATGCTGCCACGGCCATGTTCCTGAGGGAGCCTGGCAGCATGAAAAGTGCCATTTGCATGTCAGAAAATCCCATCTGGCTCAGGACAATGCAGCAGCCCAACCTTCCAGCTGCTTACCAGCTGCTTCCGAGGCTGCTTTGTGTCTGATTAAGCTTCTGTGTATTGGCACACAAATGCCAGGGTGTGTGATGGAATGAGCTCCATCCTCCAGCAGCCAACAATGCCCCAGATAATCCCTGTTTGTATGGGACTTAGAAAGAAGCAAAGAGCGAGGAATCAGTCAGTCATAGTACTTCTTCATCCCAGCATTTGCAGGTGGCCTCAGAAATGGGCAGAGATAGCACCTTGGGGTGAAGCCATGAACTTTAGATGTAGGGTGTGTGGATGTGACCATAACGGCACACAGTTGGACCTTATTTGCTTTCATACAGCAAACTTCACAAATGTAGCTGTGTTTGCTCCTTGACGGGAGGTTAACCCTTCCTGCACGCATTCACATCCATCCCTTATTAACCGTGTTTCTCCTCCTCTCCCTCCTGGGTCTCATCTCTGTTTTGATGGAGGGCAGGGGCTTGTCTCCTGCTTATGCTCTTTGTGAAGTACAGGTTACCCCTGTACTTTATATCCCACTGTATCCTGTCTGCTTCACACCATTTGTTGTGACCTTCTTTTCGTCTCCAGTTCTCTTGTCACTGAATATACACCTTTCCTTTTACCTGTCTATGTTGTGCTGCTGTCAGCCATCATTGAGGAATCAGTTTCAGAAGCATGACCTTTATCCACATGTGCAAAGGGCTGTCTATGTACCCTGATTTTCTGTTTCCTACCTATCGCAAGGAATTGAGAAGCTGCAACTTACCATTCCAGATTCTCAAAGCAACCAGACCATAGGTTTGGCATGATCCATCCAAACTAAGAGCACCTTTTTTTGGCAATATCAGTGAGGGGTGGAATCTCTTATCTCTTCTGTTTGCCCTGATCCATGGCATGTTTACCTGGAAGTAAGGTCCCTCTGCATTCAATGGGACTTATTCCTAGGTAAATTTGGTGTGCAGAATCCCAGCCTTAATGGTTCTTCCACTAGGAAGATGACATTGGATGGCACTGGAGGACAGAGGGCATATCTAAGGGCTTATCCACACTTACCTTTCGTCATGGCACTGCCAGAGAAGGAATGTCCAGCAAGAGGAATTAACACTTTATTGTCAAAGGATCAGTTGCAGGAAGTGTTAGGAAAAGACAAGTTTATCAGCCCTACATTACTCAGCTACTCCTAGGTGCACACCTGATGAGGCAGTTGCCACAGCGGAGAAGCCCCACCCCTGAGCTCAGCTTATGTATCTCCTGCACCTGAGCTGCACCCAAGTAGGCAGAGACTACACCTCCGTGTTCAATCCTCTTCTGGTCCTGGGAGAGCCCCTGACTCTACACCAGCTTGACCGCTCTCTCCCAGGGCTGAAACTAGGCTCCATTTCACCCGGGCACACGCATTTGCGCACGTACACACACGTCTCCAGAAAACTGTCTGTCTGAAACCCCGGAGGGCCACTGCCAGTCATTGTAGACCTACTTCAATAGATGGACCAAGAGGTCTGATTCAGCATAAGACAGCTTCCTATGTTCCAATATATACCTCTGCCTTTTGCATGGCTGGAGCGTAGCCTATGGTATAGTCAAACCTGCGGCTCCACCCACTTTTGCCTCTGGCCCCGCCCACCACTGCCATGTGCCCCTCCCTTTTCCGGACGTTGCCAAGGAGGACACGTGCGGAAAAACGTTCCCCACTCTTGACCAGGACACGAGGAGTGGACTGTTCTAGTACAAATGGCACAGATGGCAGCCGTTCTCCAGAGACGCGTCTTTAGCAGCAATCCTTCACGAGAGGAGCTGGAGCACTGAAGCCACCTTGTCACGGCTCAGCTGACACATTATCCACAATGACTCATTCACTTTTCAAGGAGAGAAATAAGGTCAGAGTCTCTGTGTCGCAACCTGTCTGTGGGGCTGTGATTTACAGGGTCCTTGGCCAGGAAACATTGGCACGTGTTTGGGCGCTTGTGACAACAACATGCTGTTCCTTGCGAAGGCCAGGAATGCCCTGGAGAGCAGGATGGGGGCCATGGTGGTCAATAAAGCTTGCTTTTCTTTGTTGCCCTCCCTTTCCTTCCAACCATGGTGAATTTTAGCAGCCTCTTTTAGCAGCCTCTTTGATGTGCCTTAAGCCAGAGCCGGGGGGGGGGGCGCTAGCCAGTTTTTTTGCCCTGGGTGAAGCCTCCAGAGGGGTGCCATTGAGGCTCCTGGTGTGCGTATGTGTAGGCAAATGCACATGGGGGGTACCAAACAGGGTCTTTGACCCTGGTGAAAATGAGCCTTGTGTTGCCCCCGATTCAGCCCTTGTAAAGCAACAAGAGCTCTCCTTTTGCAAACGCTCGCTCAGTCTTCTTGTCGTCTTCATCACAGCTAGTGAAAGCTGAGGGATTGTTCAAGGTGCTGTTGCTGGGGACACAGCTAAAGCCAGCCCTGCAGGACTGGGGAAGGCATTTGGCAACTTTTCAAGGAGTGTCTAACCAGGAGGAGCCACACCTGTTGCTTACCAATGCCTGCACTGTGTATGCTGGGCAAACCCATGATGCTCTCTGCTTTGTGGCAGAGCAAGGAACAAAGTGAGGCAATGCATTGGTTTAGAGCAGGGGTTAGGAACCTCAGGCCCAGAGGCTATATGTAGCCCTCCAAGTTTTTCAGAACCTTCCCCACACCACAGCCCTTCCTCAGCCCCACCCCCAAGCTGTACCCCTCACTGCTTGACACCCTCCTTAAGAGTTGGCCATTAGCAGAGACAGGGAACCTAAGATGCAGGGCCAATTGTGGCCCTCCATAGCTCTTTCTCTGGCCCTTGGAACCTTCCCAGATACACCTTCCTGGAGTGTTTCCGCCTGTCTGGACTGTGTCAGATAATGCCTCTTGCTTGGCTGGATAAGGATGAGAGTGAGTGCAGGAACTGGTCTACTGACTAAAGGTAAAAATTATAATTCATTGCTGTGCTGACTTTTGCCTTGTAAGAACATCCCACTGAGTTCAATGGGACTTACTCCCAGGAACTCAGGGATTGTACCTTAAGTATCATTGTTTTTGAATGTCAGAAATCATTGTGTGTCACAAGGCTTAGAAACTGCTTTTCAGTTATTAGCCTAGAGACGATGGTTGTCCTTGAGACTGAACTGTAAATGTCAGAATTTTCCAACAGTATCAGTGGCCTCCTAAACTGTTAAATATTATTGGTAAAAGTTAACATTCCCCAGATTTCTGACATTTACCACAACAGGCAAAGATATTTCAATATTGGCCACAGAGGGCTTTGCGGTCTCTGCCCATTTTGAAAAAGTGCATTTCTCACAAAGCACTTCTCTGTAAATTGGGATGCGAAAGACAGCCCTGATATTTATATGTGGATGTATACTAAGACAGAATGCAACCCCCCTCTGAGCTCAGATGGTGGCTGATAAACAAACACACAAGGTAATTAAAGCCATCAATCGTTCCTGGCATCGGTTGCCTGTGTCTGGATCACAGCAGTTTCCATTCAGAGCATGACGGGCTGGGGGCTGGGGTTTTTGTAGGTGTCTCTTTTGAATATTTAATTTGACACATGGCAAACGCATGGTTCTTTGGAAACTGGCTGAAACACCCCCAAAACTAAACAGGAACAATCCTAAGCCACTCTCTGGCATAGAGTTCATCCACACCTACTTTGCCCTGTGGTTTTCACCCAGGAAAACACACTCTTCAGTGCTCAATCGGAAAAAATGGCAATTGGGTTTTCCTGGGGAAAGTGCTGGGGCAAGGGCAAAGCCGTTCAGACCTGTGCCTGGAAAGCACAGGACAAGCGGAAAACTGCTCAGCCCCAGGCTTTCTGGGCCCAGGACAAGCAGAAGTAGTAGGGTTACACGGGTAGGATTAGGATAGGTAGCAGATGACTCCCTGGGTCCCTCAATGCAAGACTCTTGAACGCCATTCCCTCCCTGCTTATCCTCCTTCATGCTTCTCCCGTGGGCCTTGTCCCTGCCCCAACAATCCCATCAGGTGTGCTCCTGCTCATGGCTTCAGTTGGGAAATGTCTTATATGTATGACAGGACAAAATAAAATAAAAAATTCCTTCCAGTAGCACCTTAGAGACCAACTAAGTTTGTGCTCTTGGTATGAGCTTTCGTGTGCATGCACACTTCTTCAGATACACTGAAACGGAAGTCACCAGACCCTTAAATATAGTGAGGGAGTGGGGAGGGGTATTACTCAGAAGGGTGGTGGGAATGGGTGATCAGCTGATAGGTGTGGAAAACCTGTTGACGACTGTTAACGACTGCAATTGGTCTTACAGGGAAAGGCAAGGGGTGAGATGGCTAAAGATAGCTTTGTCATGTATAATGAGATAAGAATCCAATGTCTTTGTTCAGACCAGGTTTCTCCATGGTTTTAAGTTTGGTGATTAGTTGCAATTCAGCCACTTCTCTTTCCAGTCTATTTCTGAAATTCCTTTGTATTAAGACAGCTACTAATCACCACTTTGTTGACAAAGGTCCGTATAGTTAAAGTGAGAGCTGGTCGCCAAAGAATTGATGCTTTTGAATTATGGTGCTGGAAAGAAGGCTGATCGCCAAAGAATTGATGCTTTTGAATTATGGTGCTGGAGGAGACTCTTGAGAGTCCCATGGACTGCAAGAAGATCAAACCTATCCATTCTGAAGGAAATCAGCCCTGAGTGCTCACTGGAAGGACAGATCCTGAAGCTGAGGCTCCAATACTTTGGCCACCTCATGAGAAGAGAAGACTCCCTGGAAAAGACCCTGATGTTGGGAAAGATGGAGGGCACAAGGAGAAGGGGACGACAGAGGACGAGATGGTTGGACAGTGTTCTCGAAGCTACCAACATGAGTCTGACCAAACTGCGGGAGGCAGTGGAAGACAGGAGTGCTTGGCGTGCTCTGGTCCATGGGGTCATGAAGAGTTCGACAAATGACTAAACAACATGCATGCTGCCTGAGTAATGACTGCCCATATCCCTGGAAATGAGGAAAGAAAGCACTTAGGCCATGGTTCTCATGCAAGCTGAATCCAAAGCACCCAGTCTTTGAAAGAAACGGCTCATTTGCACAGGCCCTGGGGTTGCCAGTTTGTCATTTGTTTAATTTGTACCAGCCTAACCTAGTTTTTCAACACCTGAGGCAGCTGTCAGTTTAGTCCATTAAAAAGCCTGTCTTGTAAAATAATCTAGTAGCTCTGTCACATCCTAGCCTAACATGTACCAAGGGCCCTGAGCTAATAGAGACCACATTCACACCATGCGTTCAAGGCACTTTAAGCTTCCTCCAAAGAATCCTGGGAACTGTAGTTTGTTAACTTTCAGCACCCTTATGAGGTGACCCAGCTGCCCAAGCTATGATTCCCAACACCCTTAACAAACTATGGTTCTCAGGAAGCCTTAAGGGAAGCCATGGCAGTTAAAGTGACACCAGAGTGTTCAGAGGAGGGCAACCAAAATGGTCAAAGGCCTGGAAACGATGCCTTATGAGGAACGGCTTAGGGAGCTGGGTATGTTTAGCCTGGAGAAGAGAAGGTTAAGGGGTGATATGATAGCCATGTTCAAATATATAAAAGGATGTCATATAGAGGAGGGTGAAAGGTTGTTTTCTGCTGCTCCAGAGAAGCGGACACGGAGCAATGGATTCAAACTACAAGAAAGAAGATTCCACCTAAACATTAGGAAGAACTTCCTGACAGTGAGAGCTGTTCAGCAGTGGAATTTGCTGCCAAGGAGTGTGGTGGAGTCTCCTTCTTTGGAGGTCTTTAAGCAGAGGCTTGACAGCCATCTGTCAGGAATGCTTTGATGGTGTTTCCTGCTTGGCAGGGGGTTGGACTGGATGGCCCTTGTGGTCTCTTCCAACTCTAGGATTCTATGATTCTAAGAGTGCTTTACACATACAGGGTGCTAGCAGGAGTGACTGCACGTCTGCCTAGAGAGGCTCATTGCCTGGATTCGGCCCCATTCCCAGAGAACCGTCAGCACTCCCCTCTTGGCAAGCAGGTGCAATGTGCTGTTCTCACTGTGTTCCATTCCTTTATTTTCTGGCCAGGGGGCGGGATGCTTAACAAAACCAGGCAGCATTGAAGCAAAGTGAAAAGCAACATGGAAGTCCAAGCGCAGGCACAGACGTCACTGTAAATTTCCTTTCTAAAACATTTCTAATATAAAGGTATCTTGGTCTATCTGGCAGCCAGGAAGTCCCGCTTGCCATCTTTCAAAAGAATATAGGAAGCTCTGCTTGAGTGCCTGGAAATGAATACTTACAAGAAAAGGCTCTGTGTGTAACGTTCATCATCAGAGACACTTTGCTTGCATCCGTCCCTTCCCCCACCCCTCGTCCTGCTACAAATTGTGGCAGGTATATCATCTCATTAATTTGCTCCTAGGAGATGGTGCTATTTTTTGTGCTGCTGCAAACCTTATTGATGGGCAAATAGTTTTGCCCCTGAGGAACTAGGAATAGGAATAGGAATAATTTATTATTGGCCAAGTACATTTTCCAACATACTTGGAATTTGTTTCGGCTACATTGCAATGTAAACATACAGACACTGTTCCTCTCACAATACAAAGAAGCAAAGAAACCCCACCCATATTTTACCTCCCCTTAAGCTATACAACTACGAATTTAACAATTTAATGGCACAAGGGAAAAAACTATTCTTGTGCCTGGCCGATTTTGTATATGAAGTCCTGTAGCGACGTCCAGATGGAAGTAAATCAAGCAGATGATGACCGGGATGTAAAGGATCTGCTACAATTCTCTCTGCTCTCTTCCTAACTCGGGTAGCATAAATTGTCTCTATTGAAGGCAAGCTAACACCAATTACCCTTTCTGCAATTCTTACAGCTTGTTGGAGCCTTTTCTTGTCTCTCTTGGAGGCTGTACCGTACCAAGCTGTTATAGAATTACAGAGAACAGTTTCAATGATGCCTCTGTAGAATTGGGTCTACTACCACCCAAAGGGGAGGAGTGTGCTTTACAGCCCCACATACAGGCTTGTACCTCTTTTTAAAGAGATTGCGGTGCAATCCTGTATCAGCCTGCTCAAAGTGGAAGGTCTGGCCAAGTTCAAAGGGGCTTTCTTCTAGAAAAGAGGGCAAAGGATTGCAGCCTTAAGCCCTTAGTCCTATGTAGTATGCATAGAGGAGCAGTCACCGGGCTTGACATGGAGCCTGAGGCTGGTGCACTCCTGTGGATACACACCTCTACATCTGATGATTCCTGATGACCCCCCCCCCCACTCCATTCAACTCTACGCGAAAGAGGGTCTTGCTGACGCTTTTGCCTGTGCCAGGTCCGTTTCTTCTTGGCTGCCTGCAGTTTCTCAGGAATGAGTCAGCTCTGGAATAGGCAGGTTTACAACTTGCGTTTTACAGCTTGTCTGGCTCCTCTGAAGCACAACAATGTGGTTGCTATGCCTGTGGAAGGAACTAATCTCCTCCTCAGCTACTTGGCATGAGGAGGAAGAGAAGCCACCCAAGGGCGGATCTGGACTCCTTAAGATGGACCGAAATAACTGAGAAATGTCCTCTTTGCTTCTTCAGTCAAGGGCTCCTGCTCTAGTTCATACTTGCAGTAATATCATGCTCCAACTGGTCTTCTGGGGATTCGGGACTCAGAGCACATCTGGAGTTGGACCAACAGTCTGTTTAGGTCTCCTCTTCCCCCAAAGGCCAGGCAGATGCTGGAGGAGGCAGGTTCACAAGAAAGACACAATGGTGATGTTCACACCTAACTCAGCATCTGGTCATCAGACACATGTGACATTCGAACACTGAGGATGTAGAATCATAGAACTGTAGAGTTGGGAAAGGACCACGAGGGTCATCTAGTCCAACCCCCTGCAATGCAGGAATCCTTTGCCAAACGTGGGGTTCAAATCCACAACCCTAAGTCTCATTCTCTACCAACTGAGCTAACCCAGCCATTGTGTTCAGCTGCCAGTAAGTCATACATATGTCTAAGTTTTAAAAATTATATGAACGACTGAACAACAACAAGCTGTTACAAATAGCTGGCAAAATGAGTTGCATAGTTCATAATGCATTCTGTAAAAAAAGTACTCATGTTTCTTTGTCTTAAAAAAGCTGTTAACAATATCAGCACCTGTGTGTTCTCAAGGTGAGGGCGAGTCCCATTTCACAAGCAAACCTCATTCTGTGCACACAAGCTCAGTCAAATCCCACCCTTCACTTCCACCCTCGGTTAGCTTTCCCCTTTTTCTTGTTAAATGTGCAAATAAAACATTAAAAAGGGATTTGTCATAAACTGTTTACATGTAAAGCACAATGAAGCACTGAGAAAACAGAGCAAGTGAGATAACTGCTTCCATTAAAAGTATTTATTATTTCTTAAAACCAAGTGACTTTAAATGCATTTTTATATTTGACAATATCCAAAGCAAAAAACAAAGTCATATATGATAAAGGTAATTCAGGAAAAAGATACAAAGGGGTTTAGACAAGGACCCTTAGTTTATTTTTGCCCAAAAGAATCAGGCTGGACTTGATGAGCAAGGACCCTTCCAACTCAAAGGCCCTATGATTCTAAGTTATACAGCTCTGTCACACCGCTGCCACCTGGCCTGGAGATAAGGAGAGTTGAGCAGGGCTCAGCATGGCACCTGAGTAAGCCCTGCTACTCACAAAAACGCAGGCCTTACCTATCAGCCATACTTACCATGGTGGGGTTGCTGATTTGGCTCCATCTCACCTTATTGCCACTGAATGGTCCCTGTGAAAAGCAAGTGTGCAGCAGCGGAAGAGTACTTTCCAGCTTTCACAAAGTTACAATTCCCAGGATTTTTCATAAGGAAGGCATGACAGGAAAGCCAGCTTAAATTTCTGGCACGTGTATGTCTCAATACATTTTTGAGGAGTTGTTGTTGTTGTTTATTCACATAGCGCTACTGAAGTTTGTGACACTTTGCAGAATGTAAGCTTTAATTTATGTTTTAAAGTTTCTTTTTTACCGCTAAGCAGCTTACAATCTAAATTTTGACAGGAGGAAGAGATGAAGAATGTGGGCAGATATCTTTACTTAGGCTTCGTTGGAAGGGCAACTACTAAGCCAAAAGTGATGGCATGGGCAGTTCTGGGTTAAATGGGATCTCAAACCTGGCAAATGAAATGTGGCATATTTTTAATAAAACCATGAAAGCTGCAAATGGCAGAGCTTGTGGCATCTCTGGAGCTAATAAGCAGCCTGACAGGGGCTGGCAACTGTCATGGAAGTGGCATACAAAATTAGTATGTTGCTGCCCACTGCTCAGCTTTGTGAACAAGCAATTATCTAAGCCAATGCAAGCTCACCAGCAGCTCTTTTGCAGAAACATCTAGAAGTTCAGCACTATTGCCATTAGATCATAACTTAAGGCACGTAAGAGAAGCACGATTCTAACTACCCTCTGCTACCCTGCTGATCTTTTCTAAGGTAGTTCTGCATTTATGTGGTGGTGGGTAGCTGCAGCTTGTGACCTTCTGAGTTATCGGTGAAGGGCAAAGGTTGTCAATGTGTAGGAAGCCGGCTCAAGGCTGAGCTCCTGGAGATCTCTCGGTATGCATTGCGCAGCAGCACGTAAGGGAAGCAGGTCTCCAGCATATCAGTGGTCAAGAAGGACGACTCCTCCACAAGCTGAAAAAGAGGCAGGGAAAATGTGTATGTGGTTGCCTTGTACTGCCAGCTAGCTTAAGGGCCACAGCATGATGCATACTGGGTGCAGAAAATACAGTATCCAGATTCTGCACCCCCAAGTATAATTCGGATGTTGCCTGATGATACCAATGACACCACTCCACACCACTCCAGAGAGCAGAAGGCAGTTTAAAGGAGGGCTTGTGATATGCACACTCTTCCTGTTTTCACCTCTGCTGAACAGGTTTTGGCAGTTTTTAAAAACATGGTATCAAAACCTGTTTCGCCTCAGAGTTGACACAGCAAGGCAAAAAATGTAGGGAAAGGGAAATGAAACCTGTGTCAAACCACTTTCAACAATCCTAAAAACTATGGTAAACTCTGCAGTCTTGCTGTGCTATGATACCTGTTTCTATGACAATTCCACAGGTCCAATGGAAAAACCATGGAGCCTTGGATATGGGCTGGCTGGCTGACATACTGTAGCTTGACACCAAGGCAGGAGGCAGGTTACTGGTTTATCAGAGGGAAAAGTGGTAAGAGTGTATATACACCACAAGCAGAAAGTCCTCTTTCAAACCTGCCTTCTGGAGAGAGGGAAAACCACCATAATATGATCTGCCTTTAGCCCAGGGTGTTCAGGTTCTGAATTCCAAATAAATAACATAACGTTTACATTCCCACCTCTCACCGATATTACAAAAAAGGTGCTCTTAGTTTGGATAGAATATGTCAAACCTTAGGTCTGGCTGCTTTGAGAATCTGGAGTGGTAAGTTGCAACCTCTCAACTCCTTGTGATAGGTAGGGAACAGAAAATCAGGGCATTAGATAGCCCTTTGCACATGGGGATGATGAAGGTATGGCTAGAAGTGCTTTGAGATCATCTAACTCCACACCTCAAATCTGGAGGCTTGTGCCTTTTTGTAAGTTGGGGAAAGCAGCAACCTGGCAGGCAGACACTCAACTCCTTGTGATAGGTAGGGAACAGAAAATCAGGGCATGTAGATAGCCCTTTGCACATGGGGATGATGAAGGTATCAGATAGCTAGAAGTGCTCATACATGTCAGATCATCTAACTCCACACCTCAAGGCATCCCTGACTGAGGCTTGTCTGGCCTTTTTGTGAAAAGCTCTGGGGAAAGCAGATCCCAAAACCTTCCGTGGCAGGCAGACACATATTGCAATAGCTATCTGCCTGCCATGGGAGGTTTGGGGATCTGCTTTCCCTGGAGCTTTTCACAAAAAGGCCAAGCAGGTCTGTGCTCTATGGAATCACTTCCCCCACTTTGAACAGGTCAGAAGCTGGGACACCACTGACCTGCATTTCCAACACACCCCAGATCAGCCAAGAGCCACATTTCCCCCCTCTCATCCTGCTAGCAAGCCAAAAGGCAGCAAGGTTCTGCCTAAGCCAGCGTCAGAGGAGCAGCTATCCCAGCCCTCCAATTGGGAAAGAGAGTGAACGCCATGCTGGCCAGCTCCTTCGCAAGCTCCAGATTGAAACATTTGCATTTAAATTGCTTTGCCGCAAAAGCAGTTCGCCTGGCGAATATCAATCCCTCCGGGGAATCCAGGTACTCCCTAGCTGAGACGTCTCCTACCATCAGTAGAAGAATCAATAACCATCTCCCGCTGCCACGGGAGCTCCTAATGGAGATGCATCACCTGTGCTGCTTCAGGTATCAAACTGTGGCCTCTTGCTTCTCCACATTGGATCTCTTCACCTGGCCTGAAACCACTAGGCTCTCTCCTCACTGGAGGCTCCCCTTCAAAGGACTATACCTGTGCTGCCAGTTTGCAACAGAAAGCCAACACCATTGGCCTTTGCAAAATGAAAGTGCCTACCTGTTCTCCGCAAAATCTTGAGGGTCCTACATCTATCAGCCACTTTCAAAACTGCACCCCACCCATGTCAAATGGCTTGGCTCACTTGTTTGAGCCATGGCAGTTGGCAAATTAGCAGGGCATATATTGGTTCTGCTCCTTCACCTCCACCATGGTCCTCATCCAGCTGTAGCCTCAATGTCCAAGAGAGTATCACCAGGCATAAATGCCTCACCTACACCTGAGCATGCCAGGTAGGTTACCTACAGCATAGTCTCCACTATATAACCAGGGCCTTCACCTTTCCATTGCCCCTCCTGAGCAGCAGACTTGTTTATCTGTTTCTTTAAAATGTAGTTTGGAGCGTTGTGCAAAAGAGAAGGAAATATAGAAGAAAAAGGAATAAAGTTTGCACCAAGGAGGCTATAATGTTCCAACTGGATGGTTATAACAGGATGTGTTGTGAGCATTATGGAGGAAAGGCTGGCTCAAAAGACACTTAGCACATGCACATAACCAAGAGAGGTGGAAATCATGGGGCTCCATAATGAAAGAAAGAAGCATATTTCAAACACTGAGGCTAAATCCAGAGTAGGTATCATGATTTCTGCTTGAGCGTGTTAAAATCTTGTGTGTGTCATCCACCTCATTTATGTGTCATTTAAGATGTTTTAAAACCCTACTTATAACGTGGTTTAATTTTGTCCCTTTATCACAACAGCTCTGTTCCTAGCCAGCCGTGGAAGCATGGCAAGCCCATCTTTGCAAAGCAGTTCCTCCTCACAGGCTGTAGAAGGTAGCCTAGAGGACAGTCTGACTTTTCTGCTTCTGGGGCCCCATTTACGCATCCGGATGACTTCCTGCAGACCGATAAAATAACTTCAATCAAGAAAATACTTATCTTCCACCCCTCAAAGCAGCAAAGCAGGGTGATGACAGAGATGCAAGATATAAAGAGAGCTCAACCTAGGCAGCCCTTGGCCGTTGCTTTGCTACTGAAGAGCTAGCCAGCCTGAGGGGGCAGAAAAAGAAGGGGAACCAGGAGCAAGGGCGAGATAGAGAAGCCGCTGTTTCTGCCAGGACATTATTGTTATTTTATTTTTAAAGCAGGGTGGCAGTTGTTTTTTAAGGGGGAGGGTGTGAGGGGAAAGGGGGCACACAGACACACACCTCAGGGGAAAGCAGGAAAATAAAGGGGACAGAAGGGGAGGGCAAGGGGGGACGAGGGTGGGGGGTATGGACAGGAAACCCACCCAGAAGCGGATCCTGGAGCCTGAACTGCAGCTACTGTAAATCAAAGCACTTCCAATATTGAAACATCAATCCCACATTGGCCAACATCTTAAGACATCTTGAGACACAAGTGAGCAACAGATGGGGGGGGGATGGGGGGAGAGAGAGACAGACAGACAGACAGGAGGGGGAGGGAGGGAGGGAGGGAGGTGAGCAGCAAAGTGGAAGGATTTCGAGGGCAGACAGCAAACCTGGACAGGCGAGGCGGTGGCGGCTGAAGGCTCAATGGCCAACCTGACGGCTGGCAAAGAGACAAACACACACACACACACACAAATCTATATATGGAGAGAGTTTCTTCCTAGAAAAAAGGTGCCGGTACTGTGTACTGTTGTGTACCACCAGAAAAAAGCAAGGGCACCAATGTCTATAAAGCATTTTTTATACATGAAGCGTTTAAAAATAAAGCTATTACTCTTTTTTGCAACATTCAGGGATAATTAAGCCCATTTTAAAGGTAGAGAAGGAGAGAACTGAGCAGTAGAGGTGTTGTCAGGGAAGGACTATGAAGCAGAATGAGCAAGAACACACACACACACACACACACACACACCAAAAAAGATTTGCATGTTGATTCCTATATGGAAAGATGCAAGGATTTGAAGCTGCTGCAGGTCCTTCAATCTAGGACCTAGGGATTGTCAGGTGGGCATTCAGGCAGTTTGCTCCTACCCACCTCCAGCCAAAGGAGGGAACTCTGGGGCCAATTCTAAAGAGCTTTAAGTGTTGTGCAAAAATTCAACCAAGGCTGTTAGTACCCGTTGGCTCACAATGTAAGGGACACAATTCAGAAGGAAAAAGGAATGAGGGAGAGGGAAAATAGGACAGAGTGGACTAGCTGATGTCCTCTGATCCTTATAATAGTTTCTAGATCATCATCATTGTCCAACAAGTCTGTGCTCTTTGAAGCTTCTGTTGCTGGACACACACCTGCCTTACTTTGAACCCTAGAGGAGCTGGAACTGGGGGGGGGGATGAGTATTCTCATAGGAGGCCCTCTTTTTTCTCATATGAGTGCAATTCAGAGGTGAGGGCGGAACTACCTGCCCCGGCACCCGGAGCGGTGAAGGGCAGGGCTAGCTGCCTGCACGGTGAGCCGCCCACAAGGCGAGCATGGGGGGGGGCACTGCTAGCCGCCCGCACGTCGAATTTCCCTAGCTGCCTGCCACCCGCACGGGGAGGGGCGCTGCTACCCACCCGTGGCAGCATTGTCCCTAGCGGCCCGCCACCCGCACAGCAAGCAGGGGGTGGCGCAGCGATGTCACCCACCCTCACGGCTGACACCCGTTGCGCCCTGCACCCCACACCACCAGCCTTCCTCCGCCAGTGTTCAGAGGAAGCCCCCATTCTGTTCAAACTCCTTCCCCTATAGGATACTCACCAACTGCATGAGGAGTGAAATGGATTCCCTGTTCTTGGTTTTCAGCCGGTCAGCTTCTTGTCCCAGCTGTAAGAGGCTAACAGAGGCCAGCTAGGAAGACAGAAAAAGGACAATAAAAGCCAAGTCAAATCGCCTGTGGTCAACAACAGCTAGAGATGAAAAATATTTCCAGTATGCATCTGCACTGGAATCACTTTAAAGATTTTTTTTTTTTTTTTACTGTTTTATCACTGATGTTTGCTGCCCTGGGCTCCTTTGGGAGAGGAAGAGTGGGATATAACAAACAAACAAACAAACAAAACATAATAAATTTAACGGGTGCAATTACCGGTAATCAGAGTTTTACTTGTAGGTTGAAGAAGCATACTGGTTAAATTGGGGGACTCCAGGGAGTCTCCAGGGTTTGTGCCCTTCTAACAACCCTCGCTTAAACAAAGGAATATAGGGTCCAAAGTAAGAAATGTTTGTGTTCTCTAACACAAGCTAGCACAGTTGCAGGCAACCACTTTTTTTAAAAATGAAAAGCAGTGGGAGAGGCTGCATTCAAAAAAGAGGAAGACCAGAGGTATTGAGATTAGATGCTTAACCCCTGCAGCCATTATTTTCTGCTCAAAATTGCCTTCCTCAATCTGTTTTTCTCCCCACTAAGAAAAAAATAAATTCCACGTGTGGTAAAGCAACTTGGGAGAGAGCATGGGCATAGTCAGGATTTTTGTTGGGGTGGGAGCAGGACCTTGGGGGGGCGGAACCAATGTAATTGGTCAATTAGTTAAGTATTTCTATTGTTTTACTTGATGGGGGGCAGCTGCTAGTAGCATGCTTAGCTTTGCAAAGGCCCCTCCTCTACAGCCAGCATGAAAACACAGGCTGCTAGCCTCCTAAGCTGGTAAAAAAGTGGGTGCTTACTTCTAGCCAAGTGGGTTGGTGGGTGAAGAATGGGTCACTCCATTCTCCCTCTGCTAGCACATTGTGCTTTCCATGCTTGTTGTGGTGGAAGAGACTTTTCTTCCTCCACAGCGAAGATGGAAACCAATGAGTCTGGCAGAGCTGAAATGGAGTGGACCCGTCTTCTGCCAGCCCTCTCTTGCCAGCATGCAATTCTGGGTCACCTATGACTACCAGATGAGTTGTTAAATACAAGGCTGATTTAAAAAACAGATTTAAAACAAACAGCAGTCAAATGCAGCAACCACAGAGGGTCAAGGTGTGTGTGCTTCACCATCCCACCAGATGTGATTAAAATAATGAAAATGGCTTTTCTTTCTTTAAAACAAAGAACCCTTAAAAAAAAAAACCAGTGTATTACATGCCAAACAGAAACTGTCGTTTTTCTTCAGAATCTTCATAAAAGCACCTTTCTTTTGTGCAATATGTAAATTTAATCAGCTCAAGTTAAAAGCTACGGTATCTTTAATTGGTTCACAATCTCAGCAGGAGCACATCTAATTCTATATATGCCAGCGCTAGTTGCAAAAAGAACATATTTTCCAGGTATTTTTTGCCATTCCTGTTCTGACAGATCTCCTACACAACAGGCAGAAATTCAAACAGCGAAATGCTTCTCCATCTTTTCACCTCCAGGTCATGGGAAAAGCTATCCTTGTGGAATTTCTGCTTGTTGGGGGAGAGGGGAGAGGGGTGGTGATGTTATCCAGGTGCCAGTCCACTAACTTCCAATGCACCTGACTGCCTACTATGGGATCTCTGCTGAAATGAGCTGCAAGGAAACGTTTCACCTGGTGTGATGGTGCCGGAAACATGAACTGCCATTGCAGCTAATCAACAGATAAATCATACCAACTCCTACAGGCCAGAAATAAGAAAGTGATCATGCTGAGCGGTCCCTCTATCCATCACCCACAGCCAGTGGGATTGACTCTTCTCATACTGCCAGCCATGGGATAATACAGTTGCGTGATACATGAGCATCCTTAAATGTTAGCAGGAAGAAAGCTATCTATTGGCATCTGCAAGGCCTGGGATCCATCCCCAATTGAGCACACAGGCAGTTAAAGTCCATGGAGGAGCCAGCAGTAAATTGCAATCATATTCAATCTGGCGTCTCAGTGCTCCTGGGAGCAATGTATGACTTGTCTGCCAACTTTGGAAAAATCCCAAGTAGATAATTTGGTCACACCTGTGAACTTGCAGACTGCCTTTTCCCTTTTCCCTTTTGCACCAAGTGGCAGCCCAGATTATGGGCATTCTCTGTTTCTGGCCAATAGGAGGCAAGAGGCTCGAGACCTTCCTTGCAAGGATAAGAAGGCAACAAGCTTTGTGTCTGGCTGTGGCAATGCCCAAGTGGGGTTTCGAGCAGGCCAAAGGGGAAGCGGAGAGTGGTCTGTTAAGACCCCAGCAGATGTGACGGGTGAGTGGCAATGGATTTTCACACACACACCCCACAATCAGACCCATATGTAACATTTCCATCATGACCACACTGGAAGAATGCTGTATAATTAAAATCAACCAGGAGACTTCAGATCCGCCCACCATGTATAAGTTCACATAGTCTCAGTGTTTCTGCAGCAAATGAAAATGAAATGAAAAAGAAACTGCTTCTCAGTAATCAACAACTCCTCACTAGCAAGCAAAATTTCAATTTTCAGTAAGCTGAATGGCAAAAGCAAGGAAATATTTTTGTCTTATTAGGGCATTGAAAAAGACAGGTGGGGGGGGGGGCATCTAGTATACCACCCGTACCACAAATGCAACATATTTAGCTGAGTGGCACATTCCTGAGCATTTGTTCAGAACAGCAGAAGGCATCTGTTGTAAATGCTCCCCTTATCAGGACTCTCAAAAACCAGGCAAGCAACATTTTTATCATGCAGTCCCAGGGTGAGTGCTTTTTAAAGCCTGATAAAAAGAGACAGATCTTACAGTATGAAAGAAATCCTTGCATCTGGTTTTTAAGTTTAGTTCACATGACACAGAGTTCCAGCCTGCACAGGAGCATGCAGCTGGCTATGAAGACGACAGCTTTTGTTAATAACAACAAACAGGCAATTATATAACACATTCTGATGTTCAGTGTTCAAAGCACTTCACCCGCATTCCCATATTAATCCTTACAACAGCACTGTGAGGTAGTCCAATATGAATATTGCACCTTAATACTGCAGACGAGAATGCTGAGGCTTGTTTAAGACTGCAATCTTATATCCACTTCCCTAGGAGTGTGTGCCATTGAGCATAATGGGCCTTACCTCTGTGTAGACATGTATAGGGTGGTGCTGCAAAGGAGTCGGTAGTTAAGCTGAGACTCAAATCAGCAACTTCTAACACAGTCCATTCTTTTAACTGTTATGCTACGCCAACTTCTCTCCAGGCTTATTACTTTTGTCTTTGTTTATAGAGCACGCCTAATATTTAGAAGCAGTATTATACTGATCAAGGTTGAAGGCTTTGTCTGTGGATAAATAACCCCAGCTATGCAGGGCTCCCAAACCTTTACATGGTGCTGTTCAATGCATGTTATCACCCAGAGAAAATCAAGAGCTTCACTTACCATCAGGAATTCCTTGAGATGAGTCTCAATGTTCTTGTTGTAGATTGTAAAGAGGGCAGCCGATACTTGGATGATGGCTTTGGCTAGGCAGTGGATGTTGTTGAAGAAGCCTATGCACAAACGCACAAGGTGGGGGGGGGGGAGAGAGAGAGAGAGAGAAAAGGGAAGGGAAGAAACTTACACCAATTCCAAACTTTTCAAACAGCTAAATGGACCTGGAGACTGGCACTTGTCTATGGAGGTAAGTGCCAGCCTTGACCCCTCTCAGTTAAGCACTGCCTTGAAGGCAGTATTATGTAGGAACACTCACAACAGAATGGACTGATGCAAACCAGATCTCTTTTCTCCCTGTTACATTCAGGTCTGCATCTCTCCCACCTTCCTGTGTGGCTCCTATTAAATGTTCCTGGTACCCAAGTTTTTGAAACACCAGGCAGGGCTGCTGTAATTTGTAGTGTGTGGAGCTATCTTTAAAGATGCTCCAGAAACTTAAAGTGGTGCAAAATGCAGCCCCCCAGGTACTGGTGGGGCCCATACAGTTACAACACACAACACCAATATGATACCCGTTGCCCTAGTTGCCAGTATGGTGCCATTTCCAAGTTAAACTGCTCATTTCAACCTTCAAAGCCCTAAACAGTTGTAAGCTGGATTACTTGAAGGACTGCCTTCTCCCATCATCATTTTGTCTATACACTTGAGATCTGCTTCCAAGTCCTGACTTGCATGCTTATCCATGAGAGCAACGGGGCTGGTAGAACTCTGTTCCAAGTGTGATCACACAAACTCCATCACTTCAAACAGGAACTGAAAGCTTATTTGTATACTGTGGCCTCACTGCATTGATTTTAACTTGGCCTGAAATCCACGGTGCTATTTTATTGCAGTTGTAATGGAATTTTATGATTCTGTTAGTTAGTTGATAGTATTCACTGGCTATATATTTCTTACACCCATTACTTTTAGGGTTATTGTTTTAGTTTAAAAGTATGTGTTTTATATATTGTTGTATATTTGTCTGAGCTAAATTACATGTGTGTCACCTATTTAAAAGGCGGGACATAAATCTTTTTTTAAAAACAAACTTTTAAAAATTTCCCAGAGATCGCAAAAAAAGAATTATCTGTACCCTCACAGCAATTGGAGGAGGGCCATAGCTCAGTGAAAGAGCACCTGTTTTGCATGCAGAAGGTCCCAGGTTCAATCCAGGTAGGGCTGACTCTTGTCTGAAACCCCAGAAAGCTGCTGCCAGTCAGTGCAGACAATACTGAGCTACACAGACCGATGGTCTTCCTATGTTCCTGGGGATTCCAGCTTAGAGGCGCACTTCTTGTTCAGCCAATATGTAACTGGCTTGTGGCAAGGTTGTTGTTGTTGTTGTTGTTTACTGAATTTATATACCACCCTATACCCAGGGGGCTCAGGTGGTTCCCCATCCCCTGAACCCAGGACTGATCCAGATTTTCTCTCCCACCCACCCACCACCCATGCTGGCTTTTTCCAAAGAAAGAGAATGGCCAGTTCTAAACTTACTTTTAAATAAACTTGTTTCATATGATATATAGTTTGGCCCCTGAGAGAACCTTACTGAACCCCAGAATCAGCTGGACCAACAATGTTGAAGCACCACACTCTGCACAAAGCTCTTATCTAGATGAGGAGGATGTGCATTAGAGGGATGACAACAGTGCATAAAGAGGCTACTGGCTGTGCTGGGAGGTTTTGTTCTCCATCCGCTCCCATTTTTACCCTCACCGCAATTTTGTAATGTGGACACGTGGAGAGACAGTGGTTGGCCCAGGGTCATCCATCATCCAGTGAGCCTTGTGGCTGATTAGGGATGTGAACCCACATTCCCAGGACCTAGTATGGCACTCTAACCACCACACCATGCTAGTTTCCATGTAGAATGAGAGAAAGCAAAGAGCTACACTCAGGGATACCTACAGGGCAGAGACAGCCAACGTGTCCCCTCTGACATGTTGTTGGACTACAACTCCTGCCATCCATCGCCACTAGCCATGCTGGCTAATTGGCGCTGTGGCCCAAAGCTGTCTGAAAGTGACTCGAGGGCTACCCCTGCATTAGGATGAAGGACAAACCTACTTCCTGCCCCACCCTTTCAACTTGCATAGCCTTATCCTGAGTTCTTCTTTGTGATGAAATGCCAGCATCCATAGAGATACAGACAGTGATAGCATTATATCGCAAATCACTAAGCAAAAGGAGGTGCCGAGCAGGAAGCGATCACCCCCTGCAGTCACTGTGACTAATACTTGGCAGGCATCTCTGCCTTGCAGATTTTCCATGAGTGAGTGGATCAATACAGGAGGTTTGGGGAGGGAGCTGTAAGCCTGCACCTTGCTTCTTACCGTCTATCTCGGTGGTGTAGACTGAGGAAGGGTCCGTGGCCAGCAGCGGCAGAGACACGGCTACAAAGACCAGCAGCAAGCAGGCAGCCTTGTAGTCCTCCTCTGTGGAAGAGCTGTCTATCAAGGAGGCAAAAGGAATGATGTATAGGAAGAGATTTCAGTAATAAGCCTGATTTACACTGTTGGTTCCTCTCTCCTCCCAGTTCGGCTGCGCAACAGACTTGACAAAAAAAAAGACCAAAAAAAAACCAAAACCCTAGCAGAAAAAGGGTGGTGGTTTTTTTAGAATTGTAGCAGCTGTGACAGGCCAATAAATTATCTGATGGATGGAGCTGGTGAGCTGAACAGAACTGACACGGCTTGGCTCCGCTTGAATCGACACGTGTGTGTCGGTGAGACATGGAAGAAGAAACTAAGAGAAAAAGTTCAGCACTGGCAGTGGGGTGTGTGTGTGTGTGTGTGTGTGTGTGTGTGTGTGTGCAGGGACTCTAGACTACTGCACATTAGACAGCCAGGCGCTCTCAGCAGCATGGACCATTGAGCGCCTGTGTCTGACTTGCTTGGATTCAGAACATAAGAAATGCCAGCCCACCCCTCTTCCAACCAAGGAGGATCAGGACAGCACTACTCTTTGACAGCAGCCCTCTCGCATGGAGAGAAGCCTTGGGCTGGCGGGGCAGTGGCAGTGGCAGGGGGAGATATTGTACAACAATTGCCCTGGAAATGTAGCCAGTGACTAAGAGGTAGACTAGCTGCAGCCACAGAACTATGGCCTCCCAAGGCAGCAGGAAAAATAGGAAGCAAGATTTTTGAGAGGCTGGACAGCCTTGTGAAACACCTCTTTTACGAAGGCAGGTTCTACAGAAGGGAGACTCAGGCCAAGGGTAGAAATGTGCCCCCTCCTGGCATCTCTATTCAGCCCTCCAGACCCTCCCCCAGGCCCCTCCCCACCCACCAGTCCTCCTTGAGCACTTTTGCCTTCTTGGAATGGCTCCTTGAGCTGTGAAAATGCTTCTCATTTGGCTGGATGGAGAGATGTTCCTATTTGTGGACTGTACAGAAACCTCTGCCTATTCCCCGGCTGCAAAAAGTTACAGGTCATATCCATTACCTATCCCACTTTTGATTGTAGCCCCACTCATAGCATGCCTGCAGCTCTCAAAAGGATTCAGACAAGGAAATGTGCCCCACCCCAGCCTGGTCCTAGAGCATGTTAGGGAATAGCACAGGCTCAGTTTGAGGCCAGCACTGCAGGGAGGCAATGGATTGCTCTGGAACAGACTCCCATGAGAAGCGAGGACTCTCTTTCCTTGAAGGTTTTTAAGCAGGGGTTGAATGGCCATCTGTCATGGATGATCTAGTTGAGATTCCTGCATCGCAGGGGGTTGAACTAGATGATCTCAGGGTCCCTTCCAACTCTACAAGTCTATGATTCTTAGTGATTGTAGATGCAAAGCTGGGAAGAGAAGAGGAGTGAAAGCAGAAACTACAAGCAACCAAAGACCGGAGTTGAGAGTGAACTGAAGAATGGAAGCCTCAAACCCCCATGATCTCAAGTCCCTGTGTCAGTTAAAACAGGGAGATTAAGCTACTGCTGTTCTTTGCTTTGCCACCATGCTGGGAAGAAACACAGCTGCATTCTGATGCATGAAAAATGGCACTGATTTAGACAAGAATGTTATGGGGCAGGGGGCTGGAGAAATTCTTTAAGAGGCTCAGGTACCAACAAGAGTCTCAAAAGGGCAGAGAGGGAAGGGCTAGACTGGGCCACATGGGCCACTGTTATTGCTGCTGCCAACACAACCCCAGCAAAGCTATGACTGGCTAGCTGTGCTCTAGTGCCCCTAGGGCTCTTGCAATCTGCACCGGTGAAGGTGGTGAGGTGGCAAGCTTGTTTGTTTATTCTTGCATTCATATTCCCACCTTTTCTCCAAGGAGCTCAAGGTGTCTCAGATGGCTCTCTCCCTCTCCATTCTATCCTCACAACAACCCGCTTACAAGCTGGGAACAGGCCCAAGGTTACCCAAAGAGCTTTGTGGCCAAGTGGGTATTTCAACACTGGTCTCCCAAGTCCTTGCCTGATCTCCACTCTGGGTTTCTATGTCTCTTGTCCATGTTGTGGTGAAGGAAGAAGAGATGGTTGCCCAGAAGGCAATGGAGCACAGGCTATCTCATCAGAAAAGCTCAGGAAAGGGCCACACTTCACCTGCTTTGTATGCAGAAGGTCTTGAGTTCAATATCTGGCATCTCTATTTAAGTCTGGCAAAGACTTTAGTCTGAAACCCGGAGGCCCCTGCACAACGACTGCAGACAGTACTGAGCTAGACAGGCCAATGGTCTGACTCAGTATAAGAAGGCTTCCTCTGATTCTGATCTGCTATTTTAAGAGAAGGACAGACTTCTAGGTTCCAGAAGAGGAGCTTTAGCTACTACAGTCACTTGGGATTATTCAATGCCTCAACGCCTTTAGGAGGACAATGTCACACACAGATACCATCTGCCAAAACCAGGGCTGAGACACTTATTTGGCCCAGTGGGCCAGATTTTCCAACCTTCACCTCACAGGCCAATTTTGATAGATGGGCAGGGCCACCCACCTGGCAATTACCCAATAAGCCAACCAGATTCCCCACCCCTGGGTTTTGGCAGATGGTACCAGCATGACGTTATCCTTATGTAGGCCTTGAGTAATCCCAGGCACTAGATCACTGGGGAGAGAGCGGCTAAGCAAGATTGAACTCCCTGTGCATCAGCTGACACACAGTGAGTTCAATCCTGCTTTGCCCAACTGCATCTCTACCTGCTGCATACTAGACATCACATATGATATTAGGTGTTGGGAAGGTTGGCGTGGTTTGGGGGAAATGGCCTGGTAGGCCAAATGCGGAGGGCCACAGCCCACCCTAGGCCTAAACTATCTGGATTTCAGTGAAGAAAAGGAAGCAGCGGCTGTGGAGGAGGACAAATTGCATCAATTATGTCTGTGGCCTGAAGCTATTAAATATATGAGTGTTCTCCAGGTAGGGGAATAGCATTCAGCCCACTGGTGAGATGCAGGTGTGCAAATGGCTGTGCATATACTGGAAGATCAAAAGCTTGCCACTGCCAACTGGGAAACGCACAAAGCAAAAATCAGGAAAGCTGATATTCTTGGCTGAAGCCTGGGAGTGGGCCTTTTAAAACACAAACAAACCCGTGACAGCATCCAAGCAGCGACAGCCTCCTAGAGACAGAGTTAAATATTTATCAGTGCTGAGATGATGTACCGCCTGGCAAGATTCCCTGTGCAGCTCCTTTGAAAGCAGAGCTTTCCTGATACTAGGAATGTTTGCCTTCTGGGATCTCTTGCCTAGTAGATAAAGGGAAGACATTTTACAGCCCTACAGCTCAGTCTTATAGCAACAGTACACGGAAACATTGGCAAGCCTTGGCTCTTACCTTTCTTGAGGCTGGAAAGGGCGGATACTAAGGCTGGGTCAATGTCGCAAGGGACCCCTGCAGCTGTGGCTAGTTCAAAGATGCTCAAGGTCACCTAAAGAGCAGGGGGAAGGACAGAACCAGGTGTTAGAAATGCCACTGCTGGGCCTTGGTCTCTTGGTCTCACTGCAACATATCGGACCTGATTGGAACATGCACAAAAATAAGGTGGTAGGATTCTGGACTGTGAGACTGCAGGTGGGGAGTATAATCTTTTACTGCTCTCCATGTTTTATAAAACAAAACCGAGCACTTAAAAAAGAAGACAGCACACATCATGGAGAAAGGGTAGTACTTTCCTGCTATACTAGTTTGCTAAGGAGGGCAAACAAAAAATCTTACAGGAGGACTCATGCAAGAGACAAAGCTAGCTAAGATATGGCATTTCACCTAATTTCAAGCTGAAAAAACACTGCAACAGAACAAAATAAAATAAAAAAATTCCTTCCAGTAGCACCTTAGAGACCAACTAAGAACAAACTTAGTTGGTCTCTAAGGTGCTACTGGAATGAATTTTTTATTTTATTTTGTTTTGACTATGGCAGACCAACACGGCTACCTACCTGGAACTGGAACTATTTAACAGAATTTCAGATATGGTAAATACGTTACATAAGACATGAGAAGCCCATCTGACTTCCCCTGCCGAGGCTGCGCTGAGGACATTTGCTCCATCCTGCTGCCTCAATGGCATATACAGAGTTGGAGACAAATCCTGCTAAAGCCCAGAAGTACCCAGAATAAACAACGAAATCAGGGCTTCTAGCATGGGAACACCAAGTAATATCATGTGTCAGGAATGAGTCCCACTGAGAAGAATCAAACAAACCATGGAGCAAGGAAACACACTTCCTGATTTATTAACAGGGTTGGGGGAGGGAAACCCCTTATGGACCCCCAGGATGCATTTATTGGATTTGGTCCTTCACAATGGTCAGCTGTTTTTGCAACCATAAAGCTGTTCAAGGCAGAACACAGGTCCACAATAAAACTGTAGTACAATATGAGCAAAACCTTAAAGGATCATCTTAAGAAAACCCACACCCAATATGAATAGCGCTGACAGCTGAAAAGCTCTCCCAAGAGTTCAAAAGCTAAGTAAGTATCCATTCAAGGGCTGAGAAACTCCCCAGGGTCAGGCACAGGCAAGCCTTCTTAGAAGACTCCTTACAAAGTTGGGGTGTCACCACTGAGAATGCTACACTCTGGGTCGCAGATAGCATAACCTCTTAAAGAGAAGAGACCTAGAGTGTCTGTATTATGGAGTAATTCATAAGGAGATGTGCTTTGTGTTTATTCTGGGCCTGGGCCATTTGGGACTTTTCTTTTGAAGTGTGCCTATATATGCATATGCAATATTGCAAGGAAAATGGCGGCTGGGATCCAGCAGTCACCGCAAGTACCAGGGACAAGGGTAAAAAGAATAAGTAGATGTAGAGGCCTTGAGCAGTGGTCAGAGAAGGCTGCCAGGTGCAAACTTGTCCAGAAGGCACTTAATTTAGTGTCCTCCAATTCCTTGCACTAGGTAAATGTGCTGACATAAAAATCTAGCTGAGAAAAATGCTAGGGAAGCAGGCATGTTGACACTCCCTTCCTCCCACGCTAGGATCTTTTTGACAGCTCTTCACCCCTATCATGCTTCCCTGGATCTGAGCAGTCAGAGAAATCTCCCTCGTGTTCCCTCTCCCTGGCAGCAGCAATGAATACGATCGATATGAAAGCTGGGGAACTGACACTCAAATCACAGGAGACATGAAACGAGACAACCAAAGGCTTAGGTCCTTGATTCTACTACAATCTCCGAAGCCCCCTTTCAGGAATTTTAATTCACCTTCCCGAAACAACCTTTACTCCCTTTGCCATCATCACTCTCTCTAGCACATCTCCACTGTTCACTGAAAATCCCTGCTCTCTCTCCTTTCCTATGAAGAGGAGGAGGAGGAGTAGAGACAGTGACACTTTCGCTACCTGTCCAGCACAGCCCAAACTCAGGCTTTCTGGAGCATCTTAAAATCAGAGGCCTGCATTTTGGATCAGCAGTGCTACCTTTTACAGAGCTCATATATGCAAGCTCTGCCCTCTTGTAGATGTTTCTTGAGTTTCAACAGACTTCAGTGAGATAATTCACTGTTTCCCAGCATGACTTCAGTGAGATAATTCACTGTTTCCCAGCATGCAGTGCAAGCTGACAGATCTTGATTGTGATGTCATTGAGGCTATAATGCTGACAGATTCTGTTACTATTGGCAGTTGAGCTAGAGCAGGGATGTGGAACTAGCTTGATGGCAGTGCTTTGTGGGCAACCTACAGGGTGGGGGAGAGCACATGCCACCCAGGCGCACGAAGAAGAAGAAGAAGCAGAAGAAGCAGAGTTTGGATTTGATATCCCGCTTTATCACTACCCGAAGGAGTCGCAAAGCGGCTAAATTCTCCTAACATTCCTCTTTCCCTTCCTCCCCCACAACAAACACTCTGTGAGGTGAGTGGGGCTGAGAGACTTCAGAGAAGTGTGACTAGCCCAAGGTCACCCAGCAGCTGCATGTGGAGGAGCGCGAGAGACCGGCGATTACAACCCGGTTCACCAGATTACAAGTCTACCACTCTTAACCACTACCACACTGGCTCCCACCACACTGAATCATTTTGTATAGCTTGTAAGTCCTCTGGGCATGGAGGTGGGATGCAACAACAACACCTACGGCACCACTGGCACGAAGGGAACCGCTAGGCTGGTGTTTTTAGGCAAGTGTATCTTGCATTATGTTCTTCACACAATAATAGTTCACCAGTGGTGGATTTGTTTTGCTTTATTAGCTGTTCTACGGTCCTTCCCCAATGCTACCCCATCATGGCTGTCTTCAGCAGCTATAGCATGCCAAGAGGGAGGAAAGAATGTTTGTGGTATGAAAAGTTACATGATTTCAGCAGGAAGTTACAGGATATGCTCTAGTTAGAAATTAAGCAGTATGACGGCTCCAAAACTTTTGCAGATGTGAATAGTAGTCTGCTGAATTATTTGGCTGGTGAGTCTCTGCATGTTTTACAGCAGGCACACTGACATAATGTAACATGCAATGCAATGTGCTTCACGCAGAAGGCCTTAAATGTGTAAACCCAAGTTGCATGATTTCCTTTCTATAAGGAGGAAGAACCATGTGAATCAGTCCTCCATGTGTATCAGCTGCTGCATGGCAGGAACATTTCATGTGTGGAGACAGGGGAGGTGGGGCCAATGACTGCTTCTGCATCACATAAATTGGGCTGCAGTACTAGCCCTGTAAACTTATGAAATGGAATTGCATTTCCAGTTGCTTCCAGAAGAGAGGGAGTTGGGGGGGGGGAGAAGAGAAATTAACTAAATGTGAAAGGCTTCTGCAGATTTCATGTAAGTTGGCACAGTAGGCAGTTGGGGGCTGGAAAAAGTTTTAAAACATTTATAGTTGTTAAAAGCAGAAGCGACCAGCTACAGCTGCCTTGAGCCCACTCTTGTGCACTATCTGAAGCATCTCTATGAAACACACTTCTCATCTTGATTCAAGAGGCTGTGAATGACAGAGCATCCACACCCCTCCTTGGGCAGCCTGTGCCAATTAATCACCCTTGTGGTTAAACATTGCAACTTATTTCTAAATATTTTTCTAACTCTTAATTCCTGGCTGTTGCTTCACATTCTGTCTTCCCCAGCTAGTGAAAGATCAGAGAACTCTGCAGAGTGAAAAGGAAACTCACTGCCGAGGCTTGAAACAAGTTTATCTGGGTGTCTCTCCATCTTCTTGGAAGACAAATTTCTGGGTAGCAAGGCTAGCCCTACACAGCAGGATTACAAAATGTGTGACTGGCTAAGTCTTTCTTGCCACATTTGGTTTTGGAATCAGCCAAACAAAAGGGGATTGAGAAAGGAGAGACACTGTCTCCTTCCTGCTGGGCATTGTAAACCAGACCTTTACAAGCTCCAGTTCTATATATATGTTCAGTGGCTGATTACCTGCATTGGCCCCAGTGTTCCGATCTCATGCATATGCAGCAGGCATCCCCATTCCCCAAAGCACATCGCTTAGCCTGAACTGTCATTTTTCACCTGTGTGTGGCTGGAAACGTGTCCTGACCAGAGGGCATGGCAAATTAACAACAGCACAACAACAACCTGCATGGTGTCAGTGCCATTACGCTCCCTGCTGGCCCATCTCAATGCTATTTGTATACAAATAGCACATACACACAAGTAAGCAACCAGAAGGCATTACATGGGCAGATCTCCCACTGATCATTCCCCAACCCCCAGCTCCTCCCACCAAAAAGTAGTTTGGGTTCCCTTCCAATTTGATCCATAGCCCATTTGAGGGAACTTGCATGTTCCTACTTCTTCTTAAGGCAAGGTAAACGTGAGAGCATCCATGTCTTTGCTTCCAAAGGCATTTGCTTGTGTGGATGGTGATGAGGAATTGAGAGAGGTGAGTGAAACAGCACCACCTAGTGACACCAGGATAAGCCAGGAAATACTCCTTTAAGATGCACACGAACAGCTTTTAAAAAGCTCTGTGGGACATGGCCTTTTTCATTAGTGCAACAGTTGAGACTCTGCTGCCATTGCTTTTCCTTTATCAAAAAAGGTGGAGGAGGGAAGGAACATTAGAAAAAGCTTACTCTTCAAAGGGAAGGAGAAACCTACAGTGCCAGCTCTGCCCACCTCCCCTGGAGAAATGCTGCTTTGAAAGAAACCCAGAGAAGAGCTGATGTCTCTAAGCAGTTGAAAAGAGGACGGTGGCAACAGAACTGCAGGGAAGCTAAGCAGGGCTACATGTAGCTATGCAACAAGGGCACCAGTTCCTTTCAGCTGGATTCCTGCACTCAGCCAGCTAAGCGCGCCTTGGGGACACCTGAGGCTGCAACATCAGCAAGTATACAGCCTCCAGGAAACCCCAGATGATGCTGATGTGGCAACACTGAGGCCAGCACCACTACGGAGCTGGTCCTTGTCAGTAACAGCAAAACATACACACCTCTAAGTTAAAGCAGCATAGCCGTTGCCAAGTAGTACGTTCTAAATTTAGGCAGTTGCAGGCTGCCCAAAGTCAGCAGGTGTGCAGAACTGCAAGTTCAAAAAAAAACCTTTCGATTCCAGCACAAACACAAATCATGCAATAGAAATCAGACACCCTCATGCATAATAATAATAAATAATAATAATAATAATAATTTGTTGTTGTTGTTGTTTTTTATACTCCACCCATCTGGCTGGGTTTCCCCAGCCACTCTGGGCAGCTTCCAACAGAATGTTAAAATACAATAATCTATTAAACATTAAAAGCTTCCCTAAACAGGGCTGCTTTCAGATGTCTTCTAAAAGTCTGGTAGTTGTTTTTCTCTTTGACATCTGGTGGGAGGGTGTTCCACAGGGCAGGTGCCACTACCGAGAAGGCCCTCTGCCTGGTTCCCTGTAACTTGGCTTCTTGCAGCAAGGGAACGCCAGAAGGCCCTTGGCACTGGACCTCAGTGTCCGGGCAGAACAATGGGGGTGGAGACGCTCCTTCAGGTATACTGGACCGAGGCTGTTTAGGGCTTTAAAGGTCAGCACCAACACTTTGAATTGTGCTTGGAAACGTACTGGGAGCCAATGTAGGTCTTTCAAGACTGGTGTTATGTGGTCTTGGCGGCAGCTCCCAGTCACCAGTCTATCTGCATGTGGTGCTGTAAGGGTAATGGAACTTTGTGCAGGCTCTTGTGAGAAGAATTTGTAAAGGAGGAAGGAGCTATGTACTAGACAGTAGGAGTAATGGAAGTTAAAAACTGGGCAGGGGTGGGGCAACAAAAGCAGGTTACCCCAAAAGTCCTCTAGGCTAGATAAAACACTGGGATGCCTAATCTCTGAGAAGGTAGCCCTCGAGACAGTAGGAGTAATGGAAGTTAAAAACTGGGCAGGGGTGGGGCAACAAAAGCAGGTTACCCCAAAAGTCCTCTAGGCTAGATAAAACACTGGGATGCCTAATCTCTGAGAAGGTAGCCCTCGAGATCAAGCCCACCTGAAGTAACACCCCTTTGGCATGGAAGCCCTTGCATGTATACACACATGTGTGAGCACATGTATGGTTCCTACAGGTCAGTTACTAAGGGGTAAGGAAAGAGGTAATATCTTATTTAAAATTCCTTTGCACAGCCCCGGATTGAGTCCTGGCACTAGAAGCCATGTTTTTCTAACCTTAACACAGCACACTGCAGATCTTGCAAAGAGAGAGAGCACGCAACTGTAGATACATAATCGTGATGACCAAGCTGTGGCTTGTGCATGTGCTGGAGTGATTAAGAACCACAGAAAATTAATCACTTTAACTGTGTTCATCCTCTTCCTGGAGCTTTTCACATCACCAGTGCTTGAACTTAGGGTGTGTGCATGTATTAATGAAGTCCCTTTGCCTTCCTTCCTCCGGTTTTATCCAAATCATGCCCTCCCAAGACTCCCTTGCCCCGCTCTCACAATTCAGGTTCTCCACTTCCCCATTCGTTCCAGTCACTTGGCCATGTCCTTCTCACACTAGTCAGCTTGGAATCAGCAGAGGCTTCCTATCTAACAGCTGCTGCCCCCCCCCCAGCTTCCCACCAAACCACCCCCACGGCCTGTAATAGTTGGCCCTGGTCTTGTATAAAGGGCCTTCCATGTCTGCTGGAACCAACTCCTAAGGGAACAACCTGGCCATGATCCTGGTTTCCCACAAGCCTGTGTCTCTCTTGTTCTGGATGGCTCCAGACAGAGACTGATTGGTGCCCCCACTGTCATTCTGCTCAGGAGAGATGTTCACCATCTCTCTGATACAATCCAAAATACCTTTTCCCCTGCAAGTGGCTGGGGATGCAAATCAGAGTCTTCTCTAGTCATCCACAGGGCATCACCACTAATAATAGTTGTAAATAACTCTCAGGCTGCATGGGGGGGGAGTTGGGTAGGAAGAGAGCCCTAACTGCCCTGCCTAGGAATTCATCAGTCTCCTCATGGACATTTTCCACACACATCCTGGCCTCACTGTTGCTCTTGTTGAGGTAGCTTAGGGACAGGGATGGCACAGGAGCCAAATACTCTGGTGAACAGACGCCCCCCATGGCAGGACCCAGAGCAAATGTCATATTCAAGGCAGGCAGGTGTGTTTGCAGAATTCATTAAGTTCAGCAATTCCACAGTAAAAAAGGTAAAGGGACCCCTGACCATTAGGTCCAGTCATGGATGACTCTGGGGTTGCGGTGCTCATCTCGCTTTATTGGCTGAGGGAGCCGGCGTACAGCTTCTGGGTCATGTGGCCAGCATGACTAAGCCGCTTCTGGCGAACCAGAGCAGCACGGAAACGCCATTTACCTTCCTGCCAGAGTGGTACCTATTTATCTACTTGCACTTTGACGTGCTTTTGAACTGCTAGGTTGGCAGGAGCTGGGACCGAACAATGGGAGCTCAGTTCATAAGCAAATGATTCAGAAGTAGTTTTCAACCATACCGTTGCTTTTCTACATCCAGTGCCTCCATAAAACATGAGCTGCATGGCCTTTAGCAGGAGCATGCATGCTATAGTCCAAATCTCATCCTTCTGAGCCCACATGACCAATGGCCAGGGTTGATGGGAAATGCTGTCCAACAACATCTAGAGGAGCACAGGTGAGGCTCCCCACTCCAGCTTTAGTACATACTTCAATGCTCTTTGCGATTTCCAGAGGTTCCAATTACCTCTAGAATTTCATGAAGCGGCTCAGATAAAGCTACCCACGAAATTGTCACTCATGAAAGGAACTGCAGTTTTGCAACCTGGGTTGCCCTAAACCTAGGCCTTTTACTCAGTCCTTGTCTTCCTGGAGTTGTATCCAACCAACTTACACTCTGAGTAAACCCACCTGTTAGTCATGCCCATTAATTTCAATTGGTCTACTCAAGCACAGTTTGCACTGAGCAAAGGAAATGCAACCTTGGTAAATGTTGTGCTCCTTGACCTTCCCACCCCTTGGAGAAATAGGGCAAGTTCAACAATGAGAGCTGCAGTCCAAAGCACCCTCAAGGCACCTGGTTTGTGAAGGCTGCCTTAGACAGCTCCTACTGTTGTAAACTGGCTCATAGACAACACCACCGTCATCAAATTATAGCAGGTATCAGGCAGAGAGAGAGACCTCTGCCTGTGGCCTTCAAGAGTCAGAGAAGAAAATCCTGGACTAGAATTGACAAGCATTGGCATATGACACTCACCTATGTTCCTTTGTTCCACTTGCACCTTGCAACTGCTAGAAGCATAGTAACAGCAGAACCAGCCAGAAGGGATGATACTGGCTATTCTTGCAGCCCCAACCTTGCAGCTGGGCCGCAAACAGGCCAATTTGCTCATCTGACACCCAAAGACCTCCATAAGTACCCCTGCTCTGCAGCGGGGTGGAGGGGTCTGCAACTGGCATATCACACACCAAGATGACGCTCTCTGCGGGAGACTCTCAAGGTTACAGCCTCAATGCCATGACGCCATCAACCATGAATGACATGCTTAAGTCAGAACATGGCAAAGGATACTCTGCACCACGGGAGATTAGAGCTTCTAGGAGGGGAGGACAACCAGTCCCCACAGTGGCATATAGATAAATGAAATGGGACAGAGACACAACCTTGCCTCAAATGGGGGCAGAGGAGGACTCAAACAGTTTGACTAATGCCAAGAGGTGAGCTTATATCCTCTGCTCCCCAACCCCTCCCTACTATTTGCAGCAATGGCTTTCACTGTTCAGCCATGCAGAGTATGTGGAACTGGAATGATGGCACAGCATGAATCCTAAACTTTGAGCCTTCAGAACTGGGCTGAAATTACCTAAGGCAATGGATCCACCGGACTCCTGTGCAGGGCCTCCAATGGAATAATATTAGGTCACCCAAGCTTAATCGGCAAGCTCCACACCATAGCGCTTCCCAGTGCCATTCACTTCATGTCAACATTATTACATTTTCATTAGGAGGCCTGTAACGCTGTGCCACTTTTAAAACAAATTACAATTCATGCTCTACCCCTTTTTATTGAGGAGGAGTAGGAGGGAGGTGTCACTGGCCAAGGAATTAAGTCTGGGGACTCAGCATACCGTAATTTAGGAACTTCCATCATTTTGTAACTAAAGAGCACATTTAAGTTTGTAATGAAAGAGAGATGCAGCTGGAGATCATGCAGAGCAGTCCAGCTGTACCCTTAGTTGTGTGCTTTAGCAATAGCAGCACATGTGCCAGGCAGGAAAATATAATGCTAGGTCTGTCTCTTTATCAAGTCTGTTTTGGCAGCAAGCAGCTTTTCCCACCATACTCAGCAATGACTTTACTTCATTTAGTCTTTCAATCCACACATTAATTTTCGCTGCCTCTTCTTAGATTGGGAAGGGGGAGCTTCAGACCCCAACTGTGGCACTCCTGAGGCCACACCCCTTATCAGCCCTGTTCTGCATCTTCCTTGGGTGTTTATGCCTGGCTAGAATGTGTACTCGAACTCTGATCATGATTTTTGCTTGCCTGGGTGGAGGATAGAGAGGAATGAGTGAGTGTGACAAAAGCCTCCCGAAAAGTGGTAAAAAAATACATTTTTTGTTCGACTGACATGTGGGCCCCAGAAGGCTCGCCAAAAAGGAATGCAGCCCTAGGGGTGAAAAGAGTTCCCTACCTCCACCCAAGATAATGCCACACATGCACCCACCATCTGAACACCGTTTGGGGCCGGGGGGGGGGGGTCAGGTGGAGGCTGAAGAGAAACAGTTTAGACATGCTAAGTCAGGGAATGTAGGATTCAAAGAACCAAGGCTACTGTCAAAGCAACATTCGGGAAGTATGCAGGAGAACTGACTCACCTGGCAGCTAAGTTATATAACAGACTCTTCCCGGGCATTTTAAATACCAAATAGAGTTAAATTCACCTTTATGTCCGTGTCAGGATCGACAAATTCCTTCAGGCACTCGATAGGGCCCATCAGAAAAGGGCAGTGATTGGTGAACACCTGCCAAAAGTCAGAATGCAAGAAGTGATGCAACAGAGGAGAAGTGCTGATTCTTCTTGCTTGCTATAATGCTGTATTGCCTGCCCTTCCCTTAAGTCCTGCTGCATAAAACCATTATACTTTATCATCCAGCACAATCAAAAGGAAATCAAGGAGCAGGAATGAATGCTTTTGCTCTGGGTGTGGCTGGGAATACATACACAGATTTGCGATCACTCACCTCTCGGAGGCCCTCTTGCGCCAAGGACCTGAACCACAGAATCTCTCCAATTATGGTCATCCTCTTCAGAACATTTTCTGTGGCTGTGGAGAGTACATGGTTATTGGTCCCAATTTTCTAGCAGCCACAAAATTCCTGGATGTGCATAACTTGCTTGGTTAATTCTATGGAAAACAGTACAGTCCAACCCACTTTAGGACAGAACCCCCAGTAGGGATGTGTAATGTAGTTTCGTTATTTGGATCTTTGAGCAGGCGTTCTTACAGTGCTACATCTTCTGGAGGGTTTTCTGAACTTTTCAGTTATACAAACCTACATTCATGAGAATTCCTTTGCCTATTTGGAACGGCTTTTTAAAAATTGCTGCTCACAAGCAGCAAAGGATTATTTCAGCTGTTGCTTCACTCCAAATTTAGCCATTCAAAAGTCTGCTTGGTAGCTTCTGAAGCAAAGAACAAAAGAATTGAGGCCTTTGCCTGTCACCTACCAGTTAGGCGGGGTAGCAGTGTGGCCATCTGCTCTGGCTGGTAGAAGTTAGATCGGATCTGAACCAGTACATCCATATTCTCTGTCACTAGTTTCTAAAAAGAAGAAAATAAAATTCTGTCACACAGACTTTGAAAACTGGTCATACAGATGATGTCCTGACAGGGCAGATCATCACCAACCATGGTTCTGATGTCATGCATGAGTTCAAGAAATACCCCACCACCCCACACTAAGGTGGTGGTGAGAGGTGGCAAGATGCTGAGAGAGGGTGGAAGGGGAAGAAGATAGGGGCTGAGTCGAAGGGGTCAACTATGAAGGAACAGGAGCCCAGCCAGAGAGGTGATGGACACCTGTGTCTTCCCTGGCAGTCAACTCAGAGGGAAGGAGCTTGATGCTGCCATCCTTGTGGCCAGTGGCGGAGTAAGGCTCCGCGGTACCCGGGGCGGCAAAGGAAACGCCCCGGGGGCGGGACGTCGTGACATCACATTGTGACGTCATGACGCTCCGCCCCCAGGGCGGTTCCGGGGGTGCCGGCGCCGCTTCTGCAGCCTTCTTTTAAGCCGAAGAGCTCGCTTTTAAGCTCTCCGGCTCAAAAGGAGGCTGTAGAAGCGGCGATCCGATGCGCTGCCGCTCCCAGGGTGACGGAGGGAGCGGCAGCGCGTGGGAATGGTGGGAGGGGCTGCCTCTTGCCGCCCCCACCCGCCGCTTCTCGCCCCTGTCGCCCGGGGGCGTACCGCCCCCACCGCACCCCCCTAGCGACGCCCCTGCTTGTGGCCCCAAACACTCCCCAGCCAAGAGAAGGAACTATGGTCTGCTTGGCTGTAAAGGCCCACTCACAGGAAACAGGAAATGGGTTTGGCTATGCAAGAGAATGACATGCTGAGGAAGAAGGATATCCAGAGCTTGTTTCAGAGTCAGAAACTAGGATGAGAAGGCACATGGTTGATAGACAACTCTCTTTTCTTCCTTCTGAGGCCTTGAGCAACAAAGGATAGCCTTAAGTGTTCAACTGAGTGGTGCCTGATGCACTACCCTGTACAGCAGGATTATGCTCTCATCAGTGGGTGACCAACTCCCTCAACCCTGTGGATCAGTCGCACAGGAGAACCCACCGGTAGCACAGCACACAGCAAATTGGTTGGTTCCACTGATGCATGTGAATCAACAGAGGCACAGACATAGGGAAGCTCATTTTGACCAAAGCAGTCCAGCTCCAGCCTGCCCATTCCTTCCCACAAAACACAAGGACATTTACAACACTCAGGTGCTCTGTTCTAATCAGTGCCCCTGAACCACTATTCACAGTTGTAGGACAGCAAATTGGAGCAAGCTCCCTTCTCCTCCTGGCTTCATACCTTCAGTTCCACCATTTGCGAGGTGATGTGCCACATGAGGTTATCACTTAGGAACTTCATTCCGTAGGGCCCAAGGAGTTCTGCCAGGGCTCGCATCTCTGCAGAGGGAGGAAAAGGCAACAGCATACTTTGCAGACCAGCAGCAGCCACAGTGTGACCAATTCTTTATTGCTGTTCCCTGTGGATGTCTGCCAAGTGCTGGTTCCTCTCTTGATTATGCAGGCAGCAGCAGAGGCCTACGCCAGCTAGACAAACTGAGAGGCCTTTGCCCACCTTTCTCTGTATTGTGCAGGACATCTCAAGCTCTCATTGGCTCCTCTAAGCCCTGTCTTCCGTTTGGCTGAACACTCCACTCCTTTCAGGACAGGTCAAATCCTAACCACGAATATTTGGACAGCCAGATAGGGATTACTTTCTGCTTCCTCCGACTTCCTGAGCTCCAGCTTCTATCCTCCCTTACTTGCTTCTCCACACCTTACTATGGATTGCTTCTTCAGATTTAAACATCCACTATAATCCACATGACTGTTTGCCCAAGATAACAAAATGGGCTTGCTAATGGATTTTGTGGCTTCTACTGAGTAGCAAAGTCACAGAACCATACAGTTGGAGGGGACCTCGTAGGCAGTTCAGTCCAACCACTGTCACAATGCAGGAATGCACAATGGAAGAGCATCATAAACAGATGCCTGTCCAAAGGAGCAAGGGAGAGCCTATCTCCAATGGTTCCACTGTCAAACAGCTCTTACTATTAAGGTTTTTCCTAAAGTAACATTAGTCCTGATGGCTAGGGCGGGAAAGAACAAGTCTTTGCTATGTGACAGGCACTTGGGTATTTGAAGAGTGAGATCATGTCCCCACCCCTCTCCATTCCTGGATGAATAACCACTCATCATGGCGTCGCTGTGATCAGTCTTGTTGCCAAATTCAGCTCAAGAACCACTACTGCAACTAAGCCTTGGGTGCTCCAGACTGGGTGTGTGAGCACCTACCTGAAACATCAGAAAACTCTTCAGCACTGAAGGTCTGCTCCCCTTCTTTGGGTATACTGACAAAGGTCTGCATTGATGGGGAAAGGACAATGGAGCCCATGCTGGCTTGGCGCAATAGTGACTCCAGGTACCTGGGAGTGACAGCAAAGGAAACATGATATAATTTAGCTCAACAAAATGCTGCTGGAGGAGTCAGCTGATTAGCGGGTGGGGGAGGGGAGCCATGCCTATGGGAAAACCTCCTTAAATAGGACTTTGGCCCAGAGTAACAACCACCTGACACCTACTTGCCTCTCTTACTACTGCCAACAATCTTTTTTTAAAAGAGAGAGACAGAGATGACAGAGCTGAGCCACATCTGCTGATCCTTTGTTTCCATATGCATGAGTGAGGCTGCTCAGTGATTAGGGAAAGCTCTCTGCATATACTTAGGAGAACTCTCTTCATTAATATCTGAAATATTGGCATTTAAAGCAGATTCTGGGGCTTGTCCTGGGGAGTCGTGAAACAAATTATGTCCTGCCTACTATGACAGTACAGTGCCCCAACCAGCCCCTCCATTTTCCCAGCCACATACCAGTTGGTATAGAGTGTGGCGAGGGTCTGCTCTCCACTTGCATCCAGTGGCTGAGTCTGCTGCAGAAGCACATTGCGGAGCAGGCGCCCAGTATCCAGACCTATGCGATGCATCAGTGAAACCAGGAAAGTGGTATAGGCCTGCACACCTGCCAACGCTTCTGAGGGACGTGCCAGTTCTGGGGAGCTTGGGTTTGGTTTTGCCAGCCGTACCAAAGACCTGGGGGGTGGGGATGTGAATGGTTATTGGATGTACACTGGCCAAAAGAAAAAAGCACCCAAACACCACAGCCCCAACACAGCTGGCAGCTTGATGTTCATCACTCTCCCTACCTCTCAAGCTCAAGTTTCCCAATATATAGTGCTATGCTGAAGAGCTTGGTTTCTCAATGAGCACTGAGGATCAGGTGATGTTCCAGGCCAGGAAGACAGGTCAGATCTACTTGGATGTTTGGGACAGAAATCTGTGCTCTACTGGCAGCGGCAGGCGGGGAGGTAGATGGCAGTACGAGAAAAACATAAATGTAGCCAGCGAAGGAGACACAAGTCTGAGTTTTCCAGCTGGCTGTCAAGAAGCAGCCATGGGGAGAACTGCAAGGACTGAATGCTGTTGCTTTGGGGGAAACAGTGGTCCTTTGAAAATTAGCAAAGTTTGAGCATCTGCTCCCCATTGCTCAACTAATTAGCCAGCACGGAGCCCAGCCCAGCTCCTGTCAGGGTGATGAGAATATCAAGTGCTTCGCTGTGATCCTGCCAGCTTTGTTCTGGGACTTTAATCTTTACAGCTATCACTTGATTTGCTGACTGCTCTTTCTCTATACAGTTAGTCATAAGCACTTTGCCACAAAGAATGACGAAACAAAAATTAAAATATGAAAACACTTACAATACATTGTTACCCGATAATATTTCCACAAAGACAAATCAAAACAGTTTCATAACAGATACAGTGGACGCTCGGGTTGCGGATGTAATCCGTGACGGAGGCACGTCCGCAACCCGCAGCGTTCGCAACCTGAGGTATGACTGTACATGCTTCTTTTAAAAAAGCCCCCACTATCAAAATAACTATGTCATTACTAAGGGGAAGAGAGCAACCTAGCAGGTGCTGGTAACTGAATGGGCATTTTAAAAGAGCAGAAGACAGTCCCCAGAGGAAACACCCTTTGGCTTAGATAGTAAATGGCAAAAATTCTTGCCTCTGGCATGGCAGTCAAAGCCAGCTGTCAAGAACCTGCTGCAAAACCTAGCCTCAGCAGCTTTGCTGATTAGGTTTTGCTAAATACGAGGTCAGCTAGCTCAAATTGTGACATCTTACAAGCACATGTTCTGGAGATGCAGTCACCAGGACTGAAGCACTAAGCCAACAGAAGCAAGTGCATGGGACAGAGGACAGCAGCAGCACTTTGGGGGCAGCAAACTTAATTACACATCAGTGTAATTACACTTCAGTGTAATTAAGCAAGACTCAAGTGTTCATATCTAACAAATCCACCCCACTGCCACCTTCCTGCCTATCCCACATAATCGGCACTGCTGAGCAAAAGCTGTAGCACATGCCCCATAGCTGTGTACTTCTATGGCTTCTCTCAAGAACAGACCCATAAAGAATACTGCCACATCACTTCCTGCTGCGCCCCTCACATCCTATACCTGCTAAGGCGTGTCTCCAGCTGGCTGTTGAGGTACTCCGCTGGAGTCACGGTGTGCTCAAAGACAGCAAAACTGGTCACATTGTTCAGGCTCCAGCAGATCTCAGTCAGCGTCAGGTGCAGCTTGTCCAGACTGGAAGCGGGGGTAGGGAGAAGATGATAGTGGGTTAGATACCGACTGCCTGGTTTGCAGGAGGCAGAGAAGAGAAGAGCAGGAGTACTGGCCAGGCAAGAACCTCATCAGTCCAACTCCAGAAGCACTTTGCAGGTCAGATGTAAGAGCCAAGGACAGAAGGAGAGGCAGGATACTCTGTCTTCCCATTCCCTGCTCTTCTGATCATGTCTGTTCTCTCTCTCTCTCTCTCTCTCTCTCTCTCTCTCACACACACACACACACACACACACACAGGCCCAATTATATTGCATATTCAACATGTAGCATGTCATTTAAAGCATAAAATGCCACATTTTTGGGGTGGGGGGGCAGGATTAGCTATAGGCAAGCTTTCTGCCATGTGCAAGGGAAACATTGTCCACCTCTAGCTGCTTTAGCCTTATTTACCACTAAAACTAAAGGGCAAAATAAGACATGATTTATCTTCTGACTTTAAAACAAACTTTAAAAAAGAAGCTGGGGTGGGGGTCAGGAATGTTTCAATTTTGATTGGAGCAGCAGTTTTGGAGGACCCCTCCCACATGCCCTGCATAGGAAGGTGGGCAGGAAGGAACTAGGGATGTCATCCTCTCAACCTGGGTGCAAACAGTAGCCTAATTTGCAGAGTCCTGCCTAGTGGAGTAAGTGGGAGCAACAACCCATTTGAGGATCCCCTCCTCCACTGCAGAAAAATAACCTTTCCCCCTATACTGTGTTCCTGACCAAGCTTCCCGTCTCCAAAGCTGCTATTAGCCCTGCTGGGCAGGAAATACATATACCGTATTATGTCTGTCTTTTATTTCTGAAATTAGGAATAGCTTGGGGTCAGCGAGCAATTTCAGCCAGGGGAAAATGGTGGGAAGGTGGGAAGTTTAAACATCCCCTCTCTCGCAGTCATTGCTTCAATAAAAAAATGGAATTGCTATGACTGTTTTTTAAGTTAAAACTCCAGAACGTAATCCTAAGGAGATGTGAGAGCATGCACCTTCCACACAACATTTGTTTTGACCCACCCCCTAGTTGGAGCCAGAGCATAGAAACACCTTGCAAAACACCTAGGATAATGGTATTTTCCATGCTAACCACCAGACAGATCTTTGCATGCTTGACTGGTGGGGTGGTATCATTTTAAGTGCACCCTGTTTTAACTGTATGGCAGTGTTTCTCAAACTTGAGTCTCTAGCTGTTTTTGGACTACAACTCCCATCATCCCTAGCTAGCAGGACCAGTGGTCAGGGATGATGGAAGTTGTAGTCCAACAACAGTTGGAGAAACAAGTTTGAGAAACACTGCCGTAAGGCTTCAATCATGCTGGTATAAGGAATATTAGCATTGACGTTGCCCTTGCCGTGCTGCAGGGGTTCATTGTGGCCTTACTTGGTGACCAGGCTGCGGTCTTTCCGGTGGCTCTCTGCACCAGGCTTGTCCCTCTCTGGCTCTCCCTTCTTGGATGATGCTTTTTGGGTCCTCTTGTTCCGAGCCTTGCTGATGGTGGCAGCACAGTGCTTGGGTAAGAGCTGGGAGACATAAAAGAGGCAAGGGGGTTAGGTGTGGGTGGGTGTATTAAGAAAGGGTCTGTTGCAAATCACAAGGTGTGTTGAAATGTTCTGGAAGGCCTGCAAACGCCATCTTGGTAGTCAAGATGACCCCCCAAATAATTGGTATTTGTTGAAATAATGAGCTCGTCTATATTTACGTTTTCTTGCTTTGATATATGCTAATTGGCTTGCTTTGATGCTGTGTTTATCTTTGGCCTTGCTTGGGATGCTGGGCTCTAGGCCCAGAGAGGGGAGAAGTCTTAGATAGCTGCCATCTATGGCCTCACCAGCCAGGTGTGATGGGAGGTTCTGAGGGAACTGACACATGCTGCTTTGTGCATAAGGCCTGTTTGCTTGGGCGCAGACAAGTCATGACGACCTCTCACTGTTGTGCTGCCCCTCCCGTGTCTGTAAATGCAGTGAGGCCCTGCACGCTGTGTTATAAGTTTACATCTTTCTTTAATAAAGTGCTAGAACTGGCTATTCTGGTGTTCTAGGCATCCTTTTTTGGTAACGCTGCATCAAATCACTTGCACAAGCCCTCCTTGAGGTCTGTGGTTCAGAACACAAGGGTAGCAGGGGTGAGGTGGGGGTGGAGAAAAAACATTCCTTGGGCAATTCTTGCTTCAACAGCCAGGCATGGTCCCTGGTCACCAGGAATCTGTACAAGGCAGTCATTCTGATAAATCCTTTGCGGACTCTTCACTCCAGCTGCCCCGTTTTGCATTGTGCCTACAGTCACAGTGCACTCCTCTTGCATGTGGGAGTGTTCTCTCAGTGCCAGGGAAGTGTGCAGTTTTTGCTCCTTCCCAAACTATCCAAGACTTAACAGGAGCCACTGAGAACTGAGTCAACCTCTTTCATCCTAGAAACCTCATTGGCATCATTTCACCCTGGGTTCCATTCCATTAAAAGGGTAGAGGATCTCACTACCTGGGAGAGTGCTGCCTGCTGCACAGACAGAAGGAAGCACTTTCCCAGAGAGAAGATGTCATCTGTCACAGGGCTTGTGCTCAGCAGCTCTTTCCGATATTTGATTTACTCTGACAGTATTGAATTGTATTGTTTTGATGAATTTGTTGCTGTTGTTGTTTGCTTCATTCATATGCAACTGTGTTTAATATTACAGTGATTGCAATGTTATGATGATTATTGTGAGCCACTCTGAGCTCAATATTTGTTATTGGAAAAGTGGAATATTAAATCAAATCCTTTTGTCCTGCCCAAGAGACTGCAACCAGGATTTCGCTTTTTGTGTAAGATTTTAACTCTGCTCTTGATGATTACTTGAATGTGTTCTAGAAGAGATTGGATTATCAACCTGCTATGCCACAGTCAGATCCTTTGCACATCAATGCTCATTCTGCAGATCAGCCAAGAACAAGTACATAACATAGGCCTCATGCACAGAGGAAGAACAAACCAGATTCATCAATCCATGCAGGGGTTTTTTTTTTATCTGCTCTCATATGATTTTTATACCTTTTTATTGTAGTTTTGCCTCTTTATGAGACATTGGATTTTACTGTGAACTGCATCGGGTGGGAGATAAATGTAACACAATTAATAAAACAGGATTAATTGCTTGGCAGGGGGTTGGACTGGATGGCCCTTGTGGTCTCTTCCAACTCTATGATTCTATGATTCTATGATTCAAGCTTGTCATTCAAAGTACAAGATATCTTCAAGTTTTCAAATCAGATTTCATCTACCTGGGTTCCCCTCTTTCATTCCATTCCAGCCAGCCATCATGCCCAGGAAATGTCTGGCAAGCTGAATTAGTTATACATTCTGCCCAGTCTTCCCCTACCCATATGCCCCAATCACAGAATAGTGATTGCGCTATCCTATGCTGCACAGAACTCCAACAGGATACTGCCACTTTCCCCACTTTCTTCATGCCAGTCCCTGATCTACCTCCAATGCCCATTCCCCAGCGTCCATAAAGGAGTTGGCTTCCTACCTGCTCACTCAGGTTGCGCTGTTCAGCAGAGGCATCCAGGATACAAGTGCAAGCCTGTTTAGCCATCTCTTCCAGGAAATTGTTGCACAGGCCCAAGGCACAGCTCTGCAGATGAGGGTACTGAACCAGGAAAAGAAAGAAGCACCTGAGATCTACAAGGGAGCCTTAGGTGCCATGCTTGCTGCAAGTCTCTGCTCGCTGCCCCTCTAAGAGGCTGTGAGTGGGCACTTTTCTTGTTCACTGTCACAAGACAGGGTTAAAAGAATGGTGCTGCAAAGGCCTGCTGTCACTGTAGCCTCCAGTAGTGCAACACTTTCTGTCCACAGACAGTGGGATTTATTCTTGAGTAAAGTGAGCATAAATCTTAAGGCCTACCAGCTTAATCCTATGTATCTTTTAATCCAAAGAAAGGTCTACCGTGTTCAGTAAGGCTTACTTCCTAGAAAGTTGCAGCTTAAAGAAAAGTAAGGGTGGAATTCAGCGTCACACTATCATTCCATCAGCAAAAGCATTTCTGCTTGCCAGATGGAACAACTTCCCTCCCCATGCTATTTGGGGGGTTCTCCTGCCCTCTGGAGGAAATGTGGAGGAGGAGAGCGGGGAAAGTCCCGTTGCTTTCGTGGGAGTCCTTGTACTAGTGCACCAGGTTACTTGAATCTGGCCCTGTATTTTAAACCCTCACAGAATAAATTATTCAAATAATATGCTTCATTTACATAAATGAATACAGTGGGCAGAGTTCTGCTTTTCTGGTTATCTTGGTGCAGGATTTGACATTTTTATCTCAAAGTAGACCCAGCTCTGACTACAAGGCGGGGGCATGAACCCAAACACATATAAGCCCAGTAAGGGCACTCTCAAATATTTCACACTTGGTGTCTTTGCTCTTTTAGCTCCAGCTGCTTCTCCGCACCTCATCATGGTCACATCCATACATACCTCCTCGGGGCACAATGGATGGGAGGCATGGCTGAAGTCGGCACACAGAAGCGGGAAAGCAATGGAATAGCGCAACATTGATGGCTCCTCCATGGTGGATGCAAAGAGTTTCTCCAAGAGGCGCACATAGAAACTGTTAAAAGAAGGGAGACATCAGGAACCAGGGCAAGTGGGAGCAATCAATGGCACGCCTGTGGAAGTTGCCTTACATAGAGTAAGACTCTAAGTCCATCGAGCTCAGCATTGCATATACCGGTAAACATTTTCGGGTGGAGAAGGAGTGTTTCCGAAAATTATGTACAAAGTAAGTACTGTAAATAATTCAAAGTCACAAAATTTCAATCCATCAGAAAACTCAAATAAAATAATTAAGGAAGCCAGGTTCAAAGTGTGTGTATGGAATGTCAAAGCTAGCTAAAAGGGGACATGAGTTTTTAAAAGTTGAGAAACTGTGGCAGGGGGGTAGAAGAGCTGGGGGAAAAATTCACGGCTGGCAACCAATGCACCCCTTTGTTTTCAGAAAGGACATGGTTAGACGAATCTAAAAAGCCCAAGACACAAATTTCCACAGTTCCCTAGCGGATACGTGGCTCATTTACCAGAGGTAAGGTATTTAACTCTGTAAGTGTATACTCAATTCTGACCAATTCTTCTAGGAGGCCTTTCCCCTAAACAAATTACTTCTGGTAAATAAGCTACCATAGGCGCTAGAGGGCTGTGAAAATTTGTGTCCTGGGCTTTTTAGACTCGTCTACCCAAGTACTATCTGAAACCAAAGGGGCGCATTGGTTGCCAGATGTGAAATATCTTGGCATTCTTTTCAGCTCTCCTACTCCACGATGGTCCACTGAGGGTTCGTTCACACTTCCACTTCTCCCGTGCCTAGAAAGCAAGGGGTTTGGACAGTTTCTGCTTGGCCCATGCTTCCTAGGCATGGGTTTGAGTGGTTTTCCCCAGGCCTTGCTCCTTTCCCAGGGAAAATCCGCCCTTTAGTGTTAATCCGGAGATCACTCCAATTGCCCTTTGCTCCAACTGAGCGCCATAGAGTGGGTTTTCCCAGGGGAAAGCAGCAGGAGAAGTGTGGGTAAGCCTTGACTAGAGCAGCTCAACAGAATTTCAGACATAGGTCATTCCCAGCCATACCTGGAGATGCCAGAGACTGAACCTGAGACCTGCTACAAGCAAGACGAATGTTCAACCACTGAGCTATGGTTGTTCCCCATAGAAGCATAAGTGCATCTATGTGCCAATGTGCACCAATATGAATGTGTGAACTTTAAAGGAAGTTCTCTGGTTTGAGAGACGTCTTGCTTCTCAGTGTACATGTTTTTGTGTCCTAAGTTTTGAAACACCGCAACCTGTTTGCCAGACATGTAAGCAGTATACACACCACCGCTCTGCTCACCAAGCCCCCTGTGTCATCCCCCCATTAACCCCTTCCCGTGCCATGCAACTACTTAGCTGGCTTTTCACCTTCCCAAGCCTATTTCTGAACCCACTCTTCTCTTGTATTCTGCAGCCCTGCTATGCACCAGTTTTCACCTTCATCCCCATGTCCATGCCGCCTCCTCCCACTCCTTTAGTGCAACCCCTCTCCCGCACACACCTATAACCTTGTGCTGCAACTACAAAGCACCCTTTCCCCCTTCTGCCCAATGATGAAGCCACCATCCTCTCCAATTCTGCAGACCCTTTCATATCCCTGCTTTCATCCCCAATACCATTCCCAAGCCTCCTACTCCCTCCTTTTTTGCAAACCCCTTTGCACCACCATTTCCATCTTTATCTCCTTTTTCTTAGTCCCTCCTCCTTATTTTTCTCAACTCTCCTCAACTCACAAACCCATTTCACACACTTGCTCTTCACCTCCTTAGCACAATCTGAGCTGGCAAGAAACAGTACCACACTGCAGCCAGAATGGTTGTGTGATTTGGCACCCTCTTTTCACCATTCTTTATACCCAGAGAACCTGCCTATGGTGGGGCCTTTATTTTCTAACCTTCCCTTCAAAAAGCAACAACAAACATTTGCCATGTAAAACCAAACCAGACAACTATGCAAATTAAATGCATTGACTGAAATATTTTGTGCCAGAATGCACGTGTTCTGGTAGCTGACATGCTCCACCCTGTGTGCCCCAAATCTGCTTTGCTGTCACTATTACCTTCCTCCATGCCATATACACACCAGAATATGGAGACGTCCGATGTCTCGACCATCAAGTCCTCCACAGAGTCCAGCATCTTAGTGTGAAAGACGATGAGATTCATCACCTTGGCAATGTCATGATTCTCCCGCAGTTGCAAGGGAGCCTTACTAACGCTGGTGTATGCCTAGTGGGAGGGGGGGGGAAAGATATCACTTGGGAGAAAGAAGCCATGCTCTCTGACACTTCACCCTAAACACTGAGAGTAGTACGTTGCTGTTGTTGGCATCCATCTGTCTCGAGACAGGGGCAAAGCTAAACTGCTGGAGAATCACAGCACCTGCTGTAGCTATCAAGGCCAGCAATCTGTAATTGCTGCCTCCCACATTACTTTTGCTATGTTAGCAACACTGAAGTGACCTCTCCAGGGTGCAAGCCTGGGCAGCATGTGTAGAGGTCCTGGACTGCCCAGACAACAAGACCTCTTGGCATCACTGATACAGTCTAAAGGAAAGCAGAGTAACACATTTGGTACCAGCTGGACTGTAGGAGTTGCTGGAAGGCGGCATACAAAAGACCATCCAACCATCTTAGGGACTCCAGATTTGTGTAGAGATTACTCCTTAGTCTTGCTTCTCCCAAACATGTCCCACAAGGCAGTGGGTACAGATTTTTCCTTGGGGAATCTTCTTGCAGGATTTTTCCTTGGGGTTTACTCCCAAAGCTTTTCTCATAAATGAGTACAGCCACTGGGCAGCAGAGGTTTAGGATCAGAGTTTTTCTTCACCTGGATGGGCAACCTTCCCAGGTTGACGAGCCCCATCAGCAAGATTGCTCTAATCTACAGAGTGACAGGAATCTTCTCAACTGAACAGGTGACTGTCTCAAATGAGCAATATTACATTTTGAGTGTTAATCAAAAAATAGTAAAATTGTATTGCAGTAATTAATCTGTGATGGCTCATTTACACTTACACACACACACACACACACACACACACACATGCTAGAGTCATTATGGAATATGCAGGTTCAGACCTCAGGAATGTGGGATCTACTTTTGTTATTTACTAGAGCCTTGAGATCCACCACCAAGAAGCAGGTCCAAAACAGCGACTTAGCCAGGCAAACACATGCTAAGTGTTAAAGAACAGGATGCCTCTGACCACATGCTAATCCCAGGAATTTGTGATCAGTTCCCCAACCAAGCTCACAAGTGCTATGTAGGGGACTCCCCACTTACATGGAGTTTGTGGTCCAGGCTCCTGCACGCATAAGTGAAATCATGTGTGTAGGGATGACCGGGCGCGAGGCACACCACTGCCCGCAGACAAGCCACAGCTTGACCACGGGACACAAGGCACACAACCGCCCACGGGCAGGCCACAGCTGTCTGAACATCTTGTCCTCCGTCTAGCCTTTTACTCTCTCTGAGCACCATGCCCACGACCTAACCTTTGGCTCTCTCAATGGCCTGCCGTGTCCTGTCTGTGAGCTTTGCCTCCCTTTGCATAGGCATGGCTCACTTTCCACTTGGTAGGAACATGACGTGGTGAAGAAGGTCTCCCAAATGTCAGAGGAAACATACGTGTCAGCTCATGATGTAAACTTGCTAAAGGTCAGACTGTTCCTAGATGTGTGCATATTCTTGCTAATAAAAGAGTCTCTGCCGAGCTCACAATCAGCTTGCTTCCAGCACAGCTCACCTGCAACCAGCTCCTGACGACATGTCCCTCACTTCACATGTGAAGTGGGGAGCACCCTCTAAACAACCTCTCTGCTGCTCTTTCTCCAATACATACCAAAAATACTGTATCCAAAAATATCCACAACTGAAGCTCTGGGGCCGGCAGGAGGCTGATGGACATGCAGGAAAGCGGTGGCGGCGGCTGCACTACCCTGCACATCAGTTCTCAGGCAGGGAGGCTGGGCAGCCTGAGCAAAGCCCTGCTGCGCCCCCAGTCTCTTCAGGGCTTCCTCCAGCCTCACTGACGTCCTCTTCGGGCGTCGGGGTGGGTCTCCTCATAAGTTATGAGGACTCTCCAGCTTTCTCCCACCATTTCCGGGTTTGAATTGAATTATTTATTTATTTCCCGACGCCGCACATTCCTTTGATTGCACATAAGTTGAGGGGCGCCTGAACTGTACTGTACCACACAATAACCCACTCCTTTGGATATCCCCCAAAGCATTCTTTTTTGGCAACTGAATTTAGGAAAGACTGAAGGTTTTTAATTGTTGTTACTGTTAAGACAATGGCAGAAGTCAGAAAGCCAATCCACTACCAGAGATGTACCAGATAAATCAGAATACACAGAGAGAGAAACAGACAGACAGAACTTTAGTTTAAGCATCAAGAAATGCTTCTTGATGACAGGAACAGCATTTGTAACTAGAAAGGCCACCTGGGGTCTTCAAACAAAGGCTGGGCAGCCTTGATGCACCTAACAGGGATGTATATTGAAGCTGGCAAAGGCTGAAGAGCCAACTATTTAGACTTTGCAAGGTTACATGTCTTTAGCCCCCAGGTGAAAGCCTTCCTCTTTACACAGGCCTTTGGTCATTAAATAATCTATGGCCTGTTAGATGGTGGGGGGGCGTTATTTGGATTGTTATTACTGTATTATGCTATCAATTATTATGCTCTGTATTACTTTTTTTTAAATGCTCTGTAAATTATGTTCTTAATGCTCTACACTGCTCTGGCTTCTTTAGCTAAAGGGTGGTATATAAATCAAATAAATAAATAAATATTTCCCGGCTAGCAGCATAGGCAAAAGACTCTTTAGCCCCTACTTACTCAGAGTGATTCACAGTTATACCTCATTCAGAGCCCTCCCCACATGAAAGCAGCCAGGCACCACGGGGTATCTGCAGTCTCCCAGCACCAACAACAGAGAAAGCAGGAAAAGGTTTAAATACACGGGGAAGGAGGAGACTTGGGCAGCTTGTTTTGTCTGTTGTTTTCCTCTTCATACCTCTCTCCTTAAGCAGCTAATTTTCCCTGCTTCTCCTCCTCCCAACTTCTAGGGAAAAAATAGATTTCAAGTGGGGATAAACAAGACCAGCCAGCACTCCCTTGTGTGTTTGACTGTGATCCCCTCCAGATGCCTCAGCCCCTCGGCCAAGCAAGTAGCATGCAATGTCCTAAGAGGCAGCAAGGTCTTCCACTGCACAGGACATCATCTCCACCAGAATGTTGCTGGGGCAGAAGAGGAAGAGGAGCAAATCCTGGCAAAGAATCTTACCTGCAGTCTGAACCAGTCCAGCCGCAGCCCAGAAAATTCAAATTTCTTCTTCTCCTCAACTGCAAAGAAGAAAAGCATTTAACGGAGGCAAAGCTGCTAGAAAGAGCCACAGGGGTCTCTCCCACCATTCATAGGCCTTACAGATGAGAAAATTTAAGATGAAATGCAGTGGGAAGACAGGCCTCCTCCTAGAAAAATGATTTGCCTTCCGACAGCCCCTTTTTAGAGGAGTTTATAAGGAGTTTAAGTACCATCCCTTTGTTCCTGGATGCAGTGGGTTCCGTTTTTACTCGCACCTACAACCTGTCCTTACACCAAATGCCAACAGCTTTGCTCTAGGCCATCAGGACCCTGTCAACTCCTCGTTAGTATAGTGGTAAGTATCCCCGCCTGTCATGAGGGAGACCGGGGTTCTTGAATGTGAGTAAGCCTCTGCGGTCAACTCTCAGAAGCCAAAGCTGGGCAGAGCTTCCTTCAGTCAGAAAGGTTCCCCTCACCCCACTGCTAATACAAGCAGGATTCAAACAAAACCACACAAACTGTGCACAACTTGCCAAATATATTCCAATCACAAAGCCTAACCCTCCCCCTTTGCACTCAATTTGAGTTACTCTTGTACAGGAAGGGTTAAAATGCCCACATCCATCCATAGCAACCTCCAGATGACACAATAATTACCTTGCTTGATGGTTAGGGAGGAGAGTGAGTTCACAAAGGATGACATAATCACAGACTCCTCTTCAGGGCACACGGTCAGGTCCTGCAAGAGGGCTCAGAAAAGGGGCCAGTGCTTTATTTGCATTTGCGGTATATAGAGTAGCTTGTTTGCAATAGATTTCAGTGAACGTGATTATTTAATGAATTGATGTGCCAGTTTTAAACCTGTACATCCCTTGAGTGTCTTTGGGCAGTGAGGCTACTCAAACTCAAGAAATGAAGGCCTCAGAACAAGGATATAATCCCAGAGTGCCTCCTTTGTTCTCTAGTATAATTTCTGTCTTGTGAATTGTGGGGAGGCCCGGGATGTTTTGTCTCTGTAGGCAAAATGCGTTGCCCCCACCCTCAGCAGATCTGGCACCTCTCCCTGCCCCCACCGTTGTGTCCACACTGTACCCTCATCCATGGCAGCACCCACACTGCCACCATGACGCAATCGCAGGGGCAAGGGCGTGTTAGTGCTGAGGGCAAGGGTGGCAACGACAGTGGCACAGGTGAAGCTGTGGCGGGGCTGTTAGCGGTGCAACAGCAGGGGCAGGGGTTGCACTGTCCGCCCAGGGCAAATTGCTTCACCCTACTTCATGCAAGCATCTGCCTTGTGAACAGGATTCTGCTCTATAGCATCACAGCAGACTGTGTCAAGCTGCTTTATACCATGCCAGCCTGTTGGTCCATTTCAGCCTTGCCCAGCCTGATGCCCTGCAGAATAGATGTTCTTGGGCTATAATACCCATCATTACTGAAGGGAGCTGTAATTCAAAATATCTGTAGGGCACTGGGTTGAGAAATGCTATTCTATTTGCATTGCGAGCGTTCGACTAGATGAGGCTTTTGGACCCTTCCAACTCTACAATTCTTAGATTCTATGATCCAGTCCAGATGTGTCGACTCTCACTAGCAATATGCTCTAGTACCTGCGAACTGGGAACCTTTTAACTGGAGACTGCCAGGGACTATTTGCATGCAAAGTATGCACCCCTGACACTGAGATGTGCCTAATTTGCAGCATTTCAATCATTCGCTGTCCATTCTCTCCTTTCTCACATCTGTTTGGTACTAAGCAATCTCACTGGAATTGGGAGCTCCCAGAGACCACCACACATAATTCCACCAACCACACGTCTTCCTCCTTCCTTGCAGCTCCCATACCTGGATGATGTTGCTGAGCACCTGGGCATCGAAGTGTGACAAGTACTGGACATGGTAGCGCTGGAGGATATTTTGGTGCCGTCGGACGAGACGACGGAGCTTTTCCATCAGAAACAGCAGCTCAGCCAGGTAGCTATTGGTGTGAGGCAGGACAGGATGTTTGTTCACTTATTAAAAACATTTGGAACACCACCTTTCCTTATAAAAAGGCAGCTGATGAATTTAAAATATCGTTTAAAAAAATGAACACAAAAAATAGTGGGGTGAGGAAGAATACACAGCCCCACAGTACACCCACAGAATCATTTCAGCAGATTAATAAACCAATACAATAAATAAAGCAGCTAACTACAACCCAAATGCCTTATTTAAAAAGGAGGTTATGAATAACTTTCAGAATGCCATTGAAGGGGGGATAGATGAGACTTTGGATGAAATACAGGGAGAGGATAGCTCGGTTGGTTAAGAGTGGGGTGCTGGTAACGCCTGTGTTGCAGGTTCGATCCCCGTATGGGCAGCTGCATAATCCTGCATTGCAGGGGGTTAGACTCAATGATCCCCAGGGTCCCTTCCAACTCAACAATTTTGTGATTCTATGAACTAGGTGTCCTAGTATGCTGTGTGTGTGTGAGGTTCCCTTGGCTGTTAACACCTACAAAGACACACCTCTGACCTGCCAGCCTGGATACAATACTCCCCAAGTTCATGCCAGAGGAATTTTTACCTAATTCCAACAAGGATTAGCTTCTTCCCTTCCCTCCACTCTCACATGGCACTGCCCTAAAATGTGAGACCAAGGAGAACTGTTGTAATCCGCCGCCCCCCCCCCTTCTAACCAGCTATTAGGGGAACTCCTTTTCATGGGTTCACTCTGCACTACATGGTCAAGAACTGGGGGGGGGGCAAGATCCATCTGTGCTCAACATGCTGGGATCCATCCCCTCCACCCCATCTTCAAGCCACCCCCATTCTTGGAACCCACCCCACCAGTACGTGTCATAAAAGGATTTGTGGGAAAGGAAAAACATCACACAAAGAGACATTTCAGGGGCAGGAAAATTGGACTCTAATTCTAGAACAGATGCAGACATAGAACTTTTTGATATCGGAATGTAATTACGATTTGTGTATTGGTTTTTATCTTTCAGGGTCACGTGTATTTATGATGATTATTCATAAATAGTTTAAGCAAAAAAAAAACCCCCACCCAAATCAGTACCTGTCAGTGAATTCCTCTGGGTTCTTGCTCTTGCTCACATGTTCGCTGTGTCGGCAAAGCCAGGTTACCTCATCACGGCAGAACGACAAGGCCATGAAGACATAAACAGCCTGTTGTGGGGGGGGGGGGGGCAAAGAGGGGAGAAGGGACTTTATGAGAAAGATAATCCCTCCCTTCAAATCAGTAAGGCCAGCTCAAGAAAGGGACGCTCAATATGGCCCAACACTGTACATTAACTTTCTATTCTACTTAGCCAATGTCCTTGAATTGTGTATTGCATAATGAGAAGCCTAAAACGGGGGTGGGGGGGCAGGGGGGGAGATCCATCATGCAAATTAATGACATTTGTTGATTGCAGCTTGTTCTGGCTTTTGTTTCCCTGTGCTTTAAATTTTCCTTTTGCCACTATAGTGATGAAGGAGAAAGGGAACATGGAATAGGAAGAGACCTGAGAGGACCATCAATATGCAAAGATGAGAAAAGCAGAAGGGTAAAAACTGGAAACATAAATACTTATGCATGAAATACATATAGAATCATAGAATCATAGAGTTGGAAGAGACCACAAGGGCCATCCAGTCCAACCCCCTGCCAAGCAGGAAACACCATCAAAGCATTCCTGACAGATGGCTGTCAAGCCTCTGCTTAAAGATCTCCAAAGAAGGAGACTATAGATCTATAAATACATAAATGTTCCTATACAGAATTTCTTTCCTCACACACGCAACACACACACCTTCCTGGAAACTATCAGTGCCATTTTCCCTCGAGCTCTGCCTAACTGGAAGAAAACCTTCTGGAAGGAAGAGAAGCAGTGGGGACGGGAGGATTCCGCTCCCTTCCCCTAAAGCCGCCTTTGCCATTTAAATCGCACTTTTCATTTTACTCATGACTGGAGCAGCCGGTGGTTAAAAGATACAACCCGCTGCCACTGCATATAGTTTGGCTTGTAGTGACTGCTGCAGATACCCTTGGGACGGCTCAGATACATTATAAAGATAAAGCAACCAGGAAAGCTGGAAATATGATGGTATGTTTTTTAGTAAAAGCTTTGATTCTCAAGAGGCAGAAACTACATGCATTTCAGGATAAAAATAGGCACTGCTTCTTAAGACAACCCTTCCTGCCCCACCCCTTTCTACTGTGGCTTTGTATGATGTAAAAAAAATAAGCCAATATAGGTAAGGACCACATTCGTATCAAGTCAGACTCGAATACAAGAACAACACAGCATTTGGCAGCAACATGGGGTAAAGGCTCCTCAGTGGTGGTGCCCCAGCTTTGGGACAGTTTCCTTGCTATGACAGGGGTCAAGAGTTGTCAGTGTCAGCTGAAGACTTGGCTGTTCCCCCAGGCTTTGCTGGAGTTTAACGTCAGGTGCATGGTTGTGATTATTCAGGTTGAAATTCACCTTCTTCTGGTTCTGCACTGTTTTTATGCTGTGGTTTTATGTTAACATTTCATTATTTTAATTTGAAAATTGATCTATAATTGCTTGTTTTCAATTAATAGGTAATAAATATGTATACGCACCCTTACATTTGGCACCCTCTTCCCAGGCACACTTGCATAGGCAAATGCATACAGCCATGCACACACACACACACACGTTTGCCCACTTGCCCAGCTCAAACACATCATGCATGCAATACTGCCTTCTCTTCTCCCACGTTCCCAGCTCTTGTCTACTTGCCTTTGGCCCCAAAAGCCCGGGCTCGTTGGCCAGAACGGTCTCCATCTCCCGTACAGCATTCCTCAGGAAATGGCGCCGACCTCGATGCAGCTGCCCACTGTCAAGACACCGCTGGAAGGTTCACACATGAAGATGACAGCTGCCCCATGCCCCATCTGACACACCACAAGCAGCAGCAAATGACAATGCCCAGCTACTCAGTCAAGGTACATAGTACCCAAGGCTGGTCAATTTATTTTGGAAGCAGAGGCAGAAAATTGCAATAAAAGCACCATCCCCTACTAAATGACAAACAACTGGATGCCCTCGCATGATGCCTAGAATTGTCCACCAAATGCTCAGGCTGGGCAGACTCCTAGATGTGCTGTGCAACAGATGAGGGTGCAGGTGGATGGCAGGACCTCAGAGGGAACATCCAGGAGGAGCTGCAGAAAAGTGGGGCTCCAAAGGAGATTTACGGTGCAATCCTATACATGTCTATTCAGGAATTAGTCCTACTAACTTCAATGTGGCTTCAAACTGGGAGTAAGTGCATATGGCAGTGGTGGCTAACCCCAGTTTTGGAAGTCTGATCCAGTCCTCCAAGCAGATTTTACAAGCCTTCCAAGAACCGATTGATTTTGGTAGTGGTGGCAGAAACATATATAACAAAGCAAGACACAGTGAGGGGGTGGGCAGAGTTCAGTTTTTCCAGTGAGGAGTCAAACTGTCCCCTTCCTGGCCACCAGACCCATCATTGGATGAGGTGAGCAGAGAGGGAGCTTGTGTCTTTAACAGCTTCTTTGCACAGATAGCTGATGAAGGCAAGTAAGTGTCTGTGTGTGCCTGAGAGTGTGGGATGGATTGGATACACCAACTTTTAGCCACCCCTGCCCCTGGCCTGCTCCCCCACCCAGAAGATTGGCCATGGCTGAAAGCAGCGAGATGCCAAAAAAGTTTCGTCACCCCTGATGTACAGGACCACAGTCTTAACGGAGGACATCTATGTATAAGGCAAAAGGTGGCAAGTTCAGTAACAAAGGGCAGCTGGTGGGATACACTGAGGAAATAGGGATGATGGGGACATCAGTCCAATGGGGCTGGGAAGCAAATTTCAGACATGAGGGGAAAGGTAAAGCTAGTGAGGCAAAGTATTAAGCAGAAGAGATCTGGTTACCTACTTGGCAAAACCCTGGAGCAGACAAAGTGCAGAGCTAGGCAGTAACATGGCAGACAAAGCAATGAGCAAGAAAGCAAAGGGTCGTTCTTACCTGTTTGCTACAGCGTGCTCTTTACATTCTTTGATATCAGCTATGCGTTTTCCATAGCTGTGAAGAGAGAGAGAGACTGAGATCACAGCCAAACCCCTCCAAAACATTATGTTGTGTTCTGTTGCTTCATCCATCCAAGCAAAGCCAAACCTTTGTGCAAGGACAGGTTTTCTAAAAATTGAATGATTTTTAAAATCCAGTGGCACACTGACAAACCCTTCACTTTAAAATGGCTACACCAAAGCTTCCTTGTCTCTTGTGATGTTTTCCAGGGCGAGCTACAGCTCAGGAGCAGAGAACATACTGTACATGCAGAAGGTCACAAGTTCAATCCAGGGCATTTGCAGATAAAGATGTCAGGAAGAAAGTATGGGAAAGACCTGCATTTGACTCTCTGGACAGCAACTGCCAGTCACAATCAGCAGTACTGGCCGTGAAGGACCGAAGGCGCGACTCAATGGATGTATACATGTATACAGAGGGTGAACAAATACAAAACAGGAGGACGCTCCCACTCATAAGCACATTTATAACTTGCCTTTCATCCAAGGAGCTCAAGGTGGTATGCACAGCCCTTCATCAACCCTCACCCCCATTTTATCCTCACAACAACCCTGTGAGGTAGGTTAGTCTAAGAGTTGGCAATTGACGCAAGCGTCACCCAAGTGAGCTTCATAGTCAAGTGGGAATTTGGATCCAGGTCTTCCCAGTCATAGTCCTAACAACTGTACCACTCCTGTACTTCTAACATTACTGTAAAAGGATTAAACCTGCCAAAATCTGCCTGTGGGTCTAACTCACCTCTACATGTCTCTTACCCTTTGATGCTGCTGAAGGCCTCCTCCGCCATTTTGTGAATAGAAAGCACTTCATCCCGTATTAGAGCAATGTAGAGAGAGCCACGGAGCGCTGCCCGCCACAGATCCAGACAGCTTTGGGTAGAGCCCAGGCAGCTGTGGCACAGCAAGAACCCAACTGCAGGAGTAGAAGATGGTCAAAGGCAAGGATAAGGAAGCAATGGACACTGACCCTCCCTGCTCAGTACAGCATCTAGCCCCTCCCTGCCACCCACTTCCAGGAGCAAAATGAATTGTGCAAATCAAGCAAATGCATTACAAACCATAGTGTTTCTTGCCCTAGAATTTACCTGGGTGCTAAGTTTGTGAGGCAAGGGGTGGGCAACCCAGAGAGCAAGCATATGTCTGCCTACGCCCACTGGGCCAATGAAGATGATCTTGCACAATTTCTGCATCTTTTGGCAATGAGAAAGGGGTCAGCTCTGGATAACATTTCTTGCTGTACTGAGCCAAGGTTCCAGGTTGACCATCCAGCCTGGATCCTCCCCAGCCTACCAGATCAGCAAAGAACAAGGCGGCGACTTACTCACAATCCATCGCTCAAGAACCTCCAGAGAAAGGTATTCACAGGCCATCTGGGAAGAGGAAAGAAATGTAAGTTTTCTGCCTACAGAAATCTGGTATCATCATCTTCCTTCCTAAACACGCAGTGCCTCTACTAAGGTTTTTTAATATGTGCAGCATAATTTTCCTAGAAGGTCGGGAGTAGCAAGGCCTCACTGGGTGCACATGAGAACCATTTGGTAGAACAGCCAGCATTACAGTCTGTTGCAGCAGTTCACTCTCTTGCTTAGAGGCGGCAGGGGGGGGGGGACTCAGACCTGCAGCCCTCCGACTCCCTTTTTGCAGCCTCTGGGACTCTCCCCAAGCCATATCTCTTCCCAAGGCCAAACCCCTTCTCTCTAGATCACCCCCTTCACTGGCCCTGCTTCAGGCCTCTTTCAATTGCCTGGAACAATGGTAATACCTCGTTTGCCCACATAGAACCTTAACCTGTCTATAGGTGGAAAGTAGCCCACTGTACAAACTTAAGATTCACATCCATTACCCTGCTCTCTTTTCTGTCTCTGTGGCCTCTGTGCCCTTTGGTGGTATCATGATTGAGGGGGCTGTGGCTGTGATTGAGAGGGCCAGGGTCATGCAACATCAGCACACCCTACAACATGCACACATGACGCCAGTGCCCTCCTGCAGCCTGCACAAGTGATGATGTGTCGTGGGGACACCCCATGGCTTATTCCTGTGACATGAGCACACCCCACAGTGTGCATGCATGGCTGCTGCAGAACTTTGAGGGGCCCAGCCCCTTCATTGAAAATCACTTGTGTGGTGCAGTGGTTAAGAGCGGTAGGCTCATAATCTGGTGAACCGGGTTCGTGTCTCCGCTCCTCCACATGCAGCTGCTGGGTGACCTTGGGCTAGTCACACTTCTTGAAGTCTCTCAGCCCCACTCACCTCACAGAGTGTTTGTTGTGGGGGAGGAAGGGAAAGGAGAATGTTAGCTGCTTTGAGACTCCTTCGGGTAGTGATAAAGCGGGATATCAAATCCAAACTCTGCTTCTTCTGCTTCTTCTTCTTCTTCGTGCGCCTGGGTGGCATGTGCTCTCTCCCACCCTGTAGCACCCACAAAGCACTGCCATCAAGCTAGTTCCACATCCCTGCCCTAGCTCAACTGCCAATAGTAACAGAACCTGTCAGCATTATAGCCTCAATGACATCACAATCAAGACCTGTCAGCTTGCACTGCATGCTGGGAAACAGTGAATTATCTCACTGAAGTCTGTTGAAACTCAAGAAACATCTACAAGAGGGCAGAGCCTGCATATATGAGCTCTGTAAAAGGTAGTACTGCTGATCCAAAATGCAGGCCTCTGATTTTAAGATGCTCCAGAAAGCTTGAGTTTGGGTGAAAGTGTCACTGTCTTTATACACAGAAACGCTCACCGTGTCTGAACTGGCAGGAGCTAGCATGTTCGCAGGGTTGTTGATCAGACTGAAGAGTTGGTCACTTCGCCACTGATCAGCTGAGTGGTTTCTGCGGGCGAAGAGGAAGTGCAGCGAAAGAAGTGCATTGCTCACAGCCTGGAAAGAGAACTCTGTTAGCAGCAGGAAATGACAAAATGCAGAGAGAGAGAGAGAGAGAGAGAGAGAAAGCAGAACTACATGTTACCCTTGGCACACATACATTTGACATGAAGAAGCATCAAGCAGGTGAGAGGAACACTTAAATCTTCCCATACTTGCTTTTTCTCACTTGCAAATGCTCCCCTGGAGGAATTTCCCCCACAGCTCATCTTCAGCCAGATTTACAGGTATTTACAAGGGAAAGTTAAGTATCCCCTGGTCACCCACTACTTCTCCCCTACTAGTGCCCCACACTTACTGGTATGTGTTATCCTCAACTTCTACTCTACCCACAGATGGCAGACAACTATCATCCAAATATTAACTGCAATATTTAACTGGATTGACCAAATCTGCAACATAGACACATTCACCTAACTCCTGCTTGCTTTGGGATCATCCAGTGTTGGTTCAAAAGCTGGATAAATTTGTCATCCTTCCTCCCCTGTCCCTTCTCTACCTGCCCCCCCCCCAGCATGCAGATGACTTGATTATTAGCTTTTCTGGTTTTGCAGTTTACCTACTTCCCTCTTTTTTACTTCCTGTTCCAGTCACGGCTGCCACCAAAACTTCCCACACATTTCTCAAAATGTTATTTGTATACACTTGTGAAGCAGCAAAAGAAAAGGGAAGAAGCTCACAATAAGAATTGTAATTGTAAGAATTGTAAACCTTCAGCCAACACCATGAGAAATTGGAGCAAAGAATGTTCATTCTCTCCAACCAACTACAGAACCACATTCACCTCCAGGGAACCACAATTCAGAGGTACAGCACATGCTTTGCACACATCAGTTCCCAGGTTCTGAGATGGTGGTCCCTCAATCCTTGGGGGTTTTAAAGCAGAGGTTGGATGGCCATTTGTCATGGGTGCTTTAGTTGAGATCCTACTCTTAGGATCCCTTCCAACTCTCCCATTCTATGACTCTACAAGGTGTGACCGGAAAGTTTGGTGAATGGTCACAGAAAACGGACCGCGAGAAATATTCGAACATACATACCTTACAGGCCTTCAAAGTAAGGAAACTTCTGGAAAAGTCCTCTTTTCGTACTGCTTTCAGTTCCCTCGTCACAGCAGCTTGGACGTATGAAATGTTGGGAAATCTGTGCCCTTTCAGAGCAGATTTCAGTTTTGGAAAAAGAAAGAAATCTGATGGGGCCAGATCGGGAGAGTATGAAGGGTGGGACAACTTAGTAACCATTTTACATGGAATATGCAATTCTTCCGCCATCATTCGGATGGACAAATGCCAATCCTGTATCAATAACTCACGAACTCTGTCAACATTTGCAGTCGTTCTGCTCATCAACCATCTGCCAGACTGAGGGTCATCTTCAATGGTTGCCGCCCTTCATGGAAACGCTTAAACCACTCATACACTGTCTTTCGAGTTACAGCTTCATCTCTGTACACAATTGTGAGCATTTCATGGGTTTCCGATGCCGATTGTACGTTCGAATATTTCTCGCTGTCCGATTTCTGTGACCACTCACCAAACTTTCCAGTCACACCTTGTATGTTCAGTTCCTCACATATCTAACAAAAGGGATCTCACAGGACCAAGCACTGGGAAAGATCTACAAGATGTTGGAGAGCCACTGCCAGTCAGACTCTACAATTTGACAAGACTAGATGAGCCACTAGTCTGATTCAGCACAAAGCAGCTTAATGATACTGCATAGTATCCTACCTGCCCACAGACTGTCTCATCAGAGTGATGCATGCTCTAGTTATCTCTCGCTTGGATTACTGCAATGCGCTCTATATGGGGCTACCTTTGAAGGTGACCTGGAAACTACAACTAATCCAGAATGCAGCAGCTAGACTGGTGACTGGGAGCGGCCGCCGAGACCACATAACACTGGTCTTGAAAGACCTACATTGGCTCCCAGTACGTTTCCGAGCACAATTCAAAGTGTTGGTGCTGACCTTTAAAGCCCTAAATGGCCTCGGTCCAGTATACCTGAAGGAGCGTCTCCACCCCCATCGTTCTGCCCGGACACTGAGGTCCAGCGCCGAGGGCCTTCTGGCGGTTCCCTCGCTGTGAGAAGCCAAGTTACAGGGAACCAGGCAGAGGGCCTTCTCGGTAGTGGCACCTGCCCTGTGGAACACCCTCCCACCAGATGTCAAAGAGAAAAACAACTACCAGACTTTTAGAAGACATCTGAAGGCAGCCCTGTTTAGGGAAGCTTTTAATGTTTAATAGACTATTGTATTTTAATATTCTGTTGGAAGCCACCCAGAGTGGCTGGGGAAACCCAGCCAGATGGGTGGGGTATAAATAAATTCTTCTTCTTCTTCTTCTTCTTCTTCTTCTTCTTCTTCTTCTTATTATTATTATTATTATTATTATTATTAAAACCAACACTCCCATCCTTGAGCACACAGCAACATATGCAGGAAGAATGCATGTTACAAAATAATAATGTGAATCTGGATGTGCTCAGAAGTTAATGGAGATAGAGTCTAACGCTGAGACCCCAACGCCATGCCTGTGGGCACCACAGTGTCCTCATACACTCTCCTTTGGTGCCTCCGAAGCCTCCCACTTCATTCTTTATTTTAATCTCACCTTGGTATGGGGCCCAAACTCTTCCATCAGCTTGCGCAAGGGATTCTCGTACTCCAGTATCATCTGACCCAACCGAGGGAAACTGGCATCACTATAGCCAGATAAGGAATGAGTCAGAAGTGTTTGCCAGCAACAGAAGCCCTCCTCCATCACTGACAGTTCCCACCCATTTCACTGCAAGAGCATGACAAGAGTGCTCCAATGACAGAAGCCCTGGGCTCCAGAGAACCTTATTAGGCCAATCCAGGCAACAACGCAAAATACAGAAGAATGCAACATCTGGTCTCCAAAAGTGTGGGAGGGTGGCCTTGCAGGAGAAGGGATTCTCATGCTGTGGTAATGACAGGATGATGGGGTGGGGTTGGTCTATTTAACTGCTTTTTTCTTTCTTTCCTTCTTGAAGATGTGTGCTCCCATGTTGGTGATGGGGTGAGGGGAATAAAGAAAAGCAAGGGGATTACTGTGGAGGAGGTGGAAGCCTGGCTGGTGTTTCTCCTCCAGGATAAGAGATGACTTGAGTGCTGCTAGTGGAAAGGGGCATCATGGAGTACCCTGTTTCTAGAAAATTTGCAGAAACAAATGAAAACATTGTTTTGAAAATTTCTCAAAAGGGTGAAGGCATGGCAGAATGAAATGTGTGGGTCACCACCAACAGCGGTGTCACATGTATCTGTGACATTTGCACAAGGACATTTCACACAGTCCTCTTGCTAACGAGGAAAGCAGAGGGAGGAACTGTGTTTTCCATATCAAAATACTGGTGTTTAATGCAATTACCTTTCAACAGATGGGCTAGCTTGGGGGGGGGCATAGGAGTGGGGGGGGAGTGTGATTTGTTTATTTACATTCTTTATTAGCGGCTCTTCAGCCAAAACTCCCATAACACTTTACAAAGCAAAAACAAAACTAATACAGAATAAAAGAAATAATTTGCATTTGAATCTCCCACAAAAGCCAAACAACAACAACAGAACATCTGGAAAGGCCCATATCTTTGAGGAGAAAATGGTAGGTTTCAGCTACAGGTGGCATATTTAGGTTAAATTTTAGGAATGGTCTTTTAACCATAATAGCATATAATAGCAAAATAGCTTTTGGGGTGGGGGAAGTGTTACCTCCTCTTCAATACTTGTCAAGAAAAGGCCAGACATCCACCTGTTAAGGATTGCTATAGGCATTAGGTAAGCACTATTGGGCCAAGGGAGTGGAATATATGGACACTGACCCTGATCCATGGATCATCTCATGGGTACACTGGTACAGGCCAATCAGGGCTTTGCGGTCATCAATACGAGAAAGGAGTAAGATGGCAGATGCGTAGGTGACAATCAGGTCAAGGTAATTCTTAGTGAAGTCATAGTTTAGATGCTGCAGAAGGAAAGAAAAAATCAGTTTTATTTATCTGATAAAAAGGGAAATGTATTGACATCATCATCAACTCTGGGCAGTTTCTGACTCCTGGCAGCAGCACTTTTCTTAAAATCTCAGCAGAATCTGCTCAGATAAGGAATGGTGGACCTGTGGCTCTCAAGATGTTATTGGGACTATAATTCCCATCATCCCTGGCTACTGGTGATACGGAGTTATAGTCTCAACAACACCTGGAAGTCCCATCCCTTATCTAAGCAGATTGTGATGGGATTGTAAGACGTTCCTCATTCCCTGTCTTAGACAATGGCTCACTTTGTGTGAGTCTCCAAGTCACGTTGGAGGATTGTGAATGAGCCAAAAGGCTGCATAAATCCCCCTTCTCTCTGACACACAGCTTCTCTCTTACTTTCCATAGTTTGCCACACTGTGCCAAGTGTCAACCACAATTAGTATTTGCCTTCCACTGCCAGAATCAGGAATGCATTTAAATTCTCGTCTTGTACCTTTGAATATACTAATTTCTTCTCCAAACTCTCCATTAACAATAATTTTTGCCTTCTGTTGATTATATACTGTATTGCATTTATGCCTTTTTGGAATTTTTCACCTAAATTCAATTCTTTCAATAATTTATTCATAAATTCCCATGAGATTTTATTGAATGCCTTCTCCACATCAATTGAAATCAGGGATGCCCCCTTTCTCCAATGTTGTTTATAATAGTATTAGAGGTTCTATTAAAGAAAATAAGACAGGACAATGAAATAAGAGGAATAGCAGTTGGAGAAAAAAGATATAAGTTAAGAGCGTTCGCAGATGATGTCATGATTACAACAGAAAATCTCCTACAATGCACACCTAGAATATTGGAATGTGTAAACGGATATGGCAGATTAGCAGGATTCAAATTAAATTATGGGAAAACAAAAATATTAGTGAAAAATATGGAAGAAAAAGATAAAGTGAAATTACAAGAAATTACAGGATTGAAAATTAAAAAGAAAATAAGGTATTTGGGAATTAATTTAACAATAAATACTATGGATTTAATTAATGAGAATTGTGGAAAAACATGGAAAGAAATAAAAAATGAGTTGCAAGTATGGGAAAATTAAATTTATCCTTATTAGGGAAAATATCGGTAATAAAGATGAATATATTACCAAGGATGATGTTTTTATTTCAAAGTATCCCAATACTAGGAGGAGAGAAATGCTTTAATAATTGGAAAAAAGATTTGGTCAAATTCGTGTGGTCAGGAAAAAACCCAAGAATTAAACATAAAATAATGATTGATAAGAAGGAAAGAGGAGGATTTGGCCTCCCTGACCTGGAGTTATACCATGATGCGGTGGGTTTGACCTGGTTAAAAGAATGGATTAAATTAGACGATTCGGGTGTATTGGATTTAGAGGGAGTAGAGACGAGATTTGGATTGCATGCCTATCTAATAGATGAGAAAGCTAAAATACATAAAGGCTTATTAGGGCATATAGTCCGAAAGTCTATATATAAAATTTGGGAGAAATATAAGACTCCTAGAGCCAAAAACTCGGTGGTGGGCATCGCCGGCAGAAATTGTCACAGTGAAAAAATTAAATATGAAAGAGAATTGGGCCACTTATAAAAATTATTAAAGGAAGAAAATTGAGAATTTGAATTAAAGTATTATGCAGAAATTAAAGCTCATATTAGTGATTGGTTTCAATATACTCAAATTAAGTATAGATTAGTGAAAGATAAAAAGATAGGATTTGAAAAAGAAATTTCTAAATTCGATAAATAAGAAAAATAAAAAAATTATCTAAATTATACAATTTGATCTTAGAGTGGGAAACAAAGGATGAATTGGTTAAAGCATCCATGATCAAATGGGCGCAAGACACTGGAGAAAATATTATGCTTGAACAATGGGGGAAATTGTGGAAAGAAGATATGAAATTCACTACGTGTTATATATTGAAAGAAAATTATCGTAAAATACAACATAGATGGTATTTAACACCTGAAAGAATAGCCAAAATGAATAGAAACTGTGGCGATGTCTGCTGGCAATGCAACAAAGAAAAAGGTACTATGATGCATATATGGTGGAATTGTTTAAACATCAAACAATTTTGGGAAACAATATACAATTAAATGGAAAAAATATTCAGATACACTCATTTAGGAAAACATCAGAAGGCTTTCTATTGGGAATAGTGCCAGGAAGTCTAAAGGAAGAGGACAAGATATTATATTTATACGCAACAGTAGCCGCAAGGCTATTGATTGCAAAAAAAATGGAAAAGTGGTGTAATACCGACAAAAGCAGAGTGGCTTGCCAAATTGCTGGAGTATTACAATATGTCCAAAACAATGGGAGAAATCGGAAGGATTTCAAAAGAGAGGATAGACAAGGAATGGAAGGTGTTCAAAGGATATTTGCAAAATTAGAATAAACAAGTTCCGTTATAAATACTGAAATACCGAATAATATGGATAACAATGTGTGACAGAAAAAGAAGTAGAAAGTTGGTCTAATAGTGTGTGAAAGAAAGTAATAGAAATGGAAAGAAATTGCAACTGAGTAGATTGGAAGTCTAGCACAGGATGGGGTGAGGGGTGAGGGATGGTGGTGGGAAAAGGAAGTATGTGTGAGATTGAGTATGTATATTTTTAAGGATTGTATGAATGTATATTTGTTTGTATATCTGTAATATGTATGTATAAATGTATTAATGTTGAACTATCTCAATAAAATTTATTTAATTAAAAATAATAAATAAATAAATTCTAGTTCCCAATTCTGTTTCGGAGGACAAACACTAAGCCATAATTTGCCAGTTCAGACATTGGAGCAAACTATGGTTAGCACTAAACAGGCACTAGGTGGGGTCTTGCTTCTGGCTGATGAAGTAAGTGCTGCTTTGAGGGTTAGTTGTGAAGAACAGGCAATTAAAAATTGAAAATACTTTTCTTTTAATGGCAGAAGGAAGAGGAGATCAATCCTTCCCAATCAGTGCAAGACTAGATGAAAGGGGAAGGTGGAGCTCTGCTAAGTCTAGAGGGGAAACTGCAAGATCAGTTCAGCAACAGACTTGAGAGGTAATGAAATCAAAATCTCCTTACTTGGACATTTTTTAAAAAATGTATTACAAAACATTTATTCATCTCTTTGCCCAGCCCTTCCAAACCTATGATTCGATGGAAAAAAGGACACAGTTCCTCAGGCATTCATGTGTTAGATGAATCATACTGACAGTTCAGTTAGCAAACTGTCAATAGCCAAAAAGTTTGAATTGTGGTCCATCTGTACCTATAGCGGAAGTCAAACAGCAGCTTTCAGGAAGTGGGGTTTTCATCAGGAAAAGGCATGGTAAGAAAGGTTCCATTACCCTCTCCACATACTGAGGACATTCACTTCCTGTCCAGTGCTAGAGCTGGGAATTTAAGGATCCATGCTTGGCTGCCCCTTGTGGTAAGTCACTCAGGAAACTTCCTTCTAGGCTCTGGTAAGGCCAGGCAGCCCACTGATTTATCCTGACCTCAAAGCTTTCAGGTCAGCTTGAGCTTTGCTTGGGCAGCAGGAGCAGTGGCGATTTCTGCTATAGCTGGTTCCTATCTGCTCGACTCCTTGCTGCCTTGCTGCCTCCTTATATTCCCACCCAACTTTTTTTTCTTTTATAAAATAATTTTTATTAATTTTTAATTACAAAAATCCAATATAAGCCTTATAATATCAATACCAAATTACAAATCAAATACAAATCAATCACATGGCCAATTATAAAATTTAGGTGGCTCCCCACATGCTGGACTTCAAGGTCTACTAGTTCCCTTTAATTCTGCTTACAAACTATTGCTCAATCCAATTAAAATCCAGTCCTGATAAAATCCCTTATACCACAGCTACAATGTTTTAACTTCAATTCATATTAACACATTTAGTAATTTATAAGTTCGCTAGTGAAGTTCTCCTTTCTTCTTGTGTGAGGTATTAATCTTAATCAATTGTTCCTTTAAGTCTTTGTCAAATATTATGTCCACCTTGGTTATTCCCGATCTCTGTCATGCCTTGTGGTGCTGTTGACTTGGTGTCACTCTAGATAGATCTCTCCTCTTTTGTTCTCCAGCCCCTCTGATTGCAGCTGCAAAATTCCATTGCCATTACTTCCAGTCCCAGGAGGGGAGTTGCCTGGCACCCTGCCAAATCCCTGGCAAGCCTCCAAGTTCTCTCTTCTCTGTCCAACTGAAGAAATCAGCTATAATTTCTCATAGAAGAGTGATCTGGCACCCCACCAAAGCCTTGGCAAGTCCTCAAAGTCCAATCCGTCCTCCCCTCAGCCAGGGGAAAAATAAAAATTAACTTCATAGAGATTCCAAGTCTTTTAAAAATTATTCCATACTATTATGTTTTCCTCACATAGTTCCGCTTGTCATTGTAATCAATATCTATACTGTCTCCCTTCATCTTCACCTTGATCTTGTCCCATCATTTCCAGCATGCGTCTGTACATTAATCCTAAATAATCTTTAATGAACAGAAGAACCTCCGCTCTTAATGGCGTCGTTAGAGGGTTACCAAGAGGCGAAGTGCTTTTGCACTCAGTACCTCCCTGCCTCCCGCGTTCTATGCCAGAGCGGGAGCCAGGTACTGAGACGATCTGTGAGTGTAGCCCATTCCCATCCCCGGGGGGAAATTTCCAAGGATTGTTGTTGTTCAGTCGTGTCCGACTCTTCATGACCCCGCGAGGCACGCCTATCTTTCACTGCCTCCCGCAGTTTGGCCAAACTCATGCTAGTCGCTTCAAGAACACTGTCCAATCATCCATCATCCTTGATTAACCTTTGCCAACGATCTCCCGTTGTCGTGGGAGGTAACTCCATTAAGTCAGACAAGAACCGGAAGCCCCAACTGACTTTCTAAGCTGCCAATGGCCCAGCATCAAGATAAAAAATAAGGCATAATGTCCACAGTTACATACCCTCTCTGCATTAAACTAAAAGTAATGCCCATCTGCCTTTAACTCTCAGAAGCCAACACAGCCATACTTTATTCAAAAGATACTCACAATGTCGAAGTGGCACAGGCTGGCATCCATAGTGTTCAGCAGCTCATAGACATGGTCCTGAAGAATAAATATTAGCATTAATGAAGCTATTATGGTAAAGAACTGGACTCCACACACTCCATTGCTGCATCTCATTCATTTTTATTATTGCATTTATAGCCCACCTTTCCTGCAAGGGGCTGTACTTGGTTCTTCCCCTCCCCACGTTACTACAGCAACACAGTGAGGTGAATTCAACTCAGAGAGAGAGAGGGTAGGAGGAGAGAGAGGGAGAGACTGACTGGCCCAAGGTCGCTGTTATAAAATTTTAGGGGACACACACATAGCAGACACACACACTTCACATAAAAGCAATCCTTTACCCTTCAAATGTAGGAAATATTTGAAGAAGAAGAAGAAGAAGAAGAAGAAGAAGAAGAAGAAGAAGAAGAAGAAGAAGAAGAAAGGAGGAGAGGAGGAGGAGGAGGAGGAGGAGGAGGAGGAGGAGTTTGGATTTGATATCCCGCTTTATCACTACCCGAAGGAGTCTCAAAGCGGCTAACATTCTCCTTTCCCTCTGTGAGGTGAGTGGGGCTGAGAGACTTCAAAGAAGTGTGACTAGCCCAAGGTCACCCAGCAGCTGCATGTGGAGGAGCGGAGACATGAACCCGGTTCCCCAGATTACGAGTCTACCACTCTTAACCACTACACCACATTGGCTCTCAGTGTGAAAAGTACACATTTGAGAAAAGTACACATTCTTTTAGCACAAGGAACAATACAAAAAGCCATCTTGGTTCTCCTAATGACTATAAATAATTTCATCTACAGAAGGAAATAACTTGGAGACACCTTTCCCAGTAGTTCTTTCACTTACAAATCCTGTTTTAAGGGCATATTTGATGTATGAATAGGGTGGGCTTATGACCAGGATTCAAGAACTAAGGTATTTAGTTCTCTCAAAAGAAAGGCCAGACTGCCCAGGTAATATAATCAGTAAAACATTATCAGGTATCTTGGCAGACAGGACAGAACCCACACTCTCAAATTTCTGTGATGTATGTATTTTAGGGTCTTCTCTGGCTAAGAGGTTGGGAAATGTCTGAAGTCTTTAAAGGTTCCTAACACATTGTTATTGGGCTCTCTCACCTCCTTGGAAAGAGGGGGTGGGACTCTGTTGCAACAGAAAAAAAAGATCTGCCTTGTTTTCATTGGATCCTGTTCCCATCCATTCTTCTCTAACTGATTTGGGGACTCAGAGTCCTTTGGGGAGTTGGGCAGCAAAACCCAACCTCCAATTTTATACAACTGTCGCCCACACCAATTTAAAACAGTCTGGTTGCAAAGATCAACGCAGCATGAAACCGTTTACCTTTCCCCACTCCATGCCCCCACAAAGCTGTATGAATCATCTTGGATTTTGCTGGAGACTGCTGCTGATGACACTGACAGATGTTTGTGTTTCTGTCCTTGGACACTAAAGATCTACCTGATTATGAATTCAACTGTAAACTCTGTGTAGCATTAAAACAGACATGAATGCTTCATCTTTCTTTTTTTTAAAAAATTGTTCCTTCCATTCTTGAGGCTGGCTTTCTTATTAAGCACAAATGTGTCAGGATTATTTATTTGGCTGCTATATTTGCTTTTTTAGCAAATGTCCTCTGTCCACAAATGTGACTGCTTTTTCATTTTAATTCTATTTTTGTACAGTAGAATTCGTTTTCTGGTTTTATTCTGAACAGGTTTTACATTGCCAGGGTGTGTTGCTATGCCTCCACCCCAGCCACCCCTTGATTGGTCTCACTGGGTAATCATGCATGCTTAGCCTACATTCCGGTGTTATTGTGAGGAAGGACTGGGGAATAAAATGTACTTGGAAGGAGAACTGGATAAAATATCTACTATATATTTTGGAAAGTTATTTGTTCACCATACATTTAAGATATCGTAAAAAAAAAAAATTCACGATGGTTCTTGGGATCAAGGAACAGATTTTCATTTATGTTTGGAGGCAACTGGATGCCGTTTCAAATCAAGATGGCAACTGAACCTTTCAAAACCGCACTGATTTAAAATCTGCATGATTTTTTTGGTTTCTTAGAATTCCCAAGCAACAGCAAGTATGAGACTGCCAATGTAAAAATAAATAAATCAAGTGTCCAAGTTAAAATCCACCCAGAGACAGTGTTGCATAGCAGTTAGAGGGCTGGGCTGAGACATGAGACAGTTGTGAAGCTCACTGGGTGACCTTTGCTAGCCACTGTCTCTCAGCCTAACCTACCCCACAGGGTAGGTTGCAAAAATAAAATGGGGAGGAAGAGAACAATGTACCCCACCTTGATCTCCTTGGAGGAAAGGTGAGATACAAATGTAGTAAGATACAAATGTGATGATTATAATAAGAATGTAGAAACCACTCGCTCTGACAACAGCCATGTCCCAGATTCTGCAGTGCCAAAGTGGGAAATGCTCTGATGCCCTTTTTGGCATTATGACTATTATATCACATTATTATAGCTTACCCATCAGCTGAAATGACCACTTTTGCACAGCTATTAAAGGTGTAGGAGTCTGGTTTTCATTTTCATTATTTGTTATTATATGCAAGGAGAAGACTTCTGGCCTAGTAAAGACTCCACAAAGGCTTAGCACTCAACAGTTGCAGCCACCCTTTTCATTCACACAAAGGGGTCAAGAAAAACTACAGAACAACTGCTCTCCTCTTTCAAAAAGGTAGAAGGCTTTTCCAGTCAGACCAGGGCAAACCAATAGCAGCCCCCAAGGCAACATCTCAAATCCCTACTAACACTCACCCGGAATTCCATTACATCCACAAAGGTTTGATAATAGGAAGTGAGTGCCCGGAAAATATCTGCTTTCTCCTTGTGTACCGGTCCCAAATGTTGCTGTAAAGAAAAAGTAAACAAAGCATGGACAAGTATGACTGATCACCAGCAACCTCATTCCTCTGGGAAACAGAGCAGGGCTTTTTCAGCAGTGGCTCCCTTGCTAGGGAACGGACTCCCTAAAGCTATCTACCTGGCCCCTGATCTTGGGTTTCCCCCCCTACCATCATTTTAAAGAAATGAGCTTGTATTTCTTTTAATTTGAGAAGAATTTTTGCAAAAACAAATTACTGTATATTTTTAGAGTTTTATTAAGGCTCCATGTCCAGAAATACAGGCAACTCAAGTGACAAAAGCAATTGACCAAACAAACAAAAATGAAACACCAACAATTAAGGTAAAATACTTGATCTGAAAACTATTCGATTCATTTTAGTCACACTCTGGCTACATTGAGGCTTACTCCTTCTGTTCATTTTTTTAGTGTCACGTTACAGCTAATTATTATCTTTTGTATGTTTGACACCGCAATCCTGAACACAATTACTAGGCAATAAGCTCCACTGAACACAGGAAGAATGAATTCAGAATAAGCTTGCATGGTTTTAGGCCTTAGTAATAACATCACAACTTGCTTCCAGGCCACAGGGCAATAGCGCCAAGTCTTTCCAGACTGGAACAAATACACAATGGCTACCTAGCATCTCCACATCACTGGGAAGAGTGGCCCAAGTCCTTCCTCCCCTGCTTGACACTTACCATTTTCTCTATTTTTTTAAGAGACTGATGAACTCATCCAGCTTTACAAACTTTTCATTCCTGAAGAGCAATTAATATCATCAAGGCCTCCCCCAACATATACAGGGAGATATAGTGATAGCACACATGTTTACAACGAAAATGTCCTATATTGAGCCCTTGCCAGCTCCAGCTGAAAGGACCTCAGGAGGTATCAGGGCTAGAAAAGAAAAGGTCTCCTTGGAGAGCTATTGGAAAACAGCCCTTGACTAGATTCAGAATAGGGCATTTTCATTCGTTCATATGGATTATGAAGGGCTGGAGCTCCATGGTCAAACACATACTTGGTATGCAAAAGTTACCAGTTTCAATTCTCTGCATTTCAAGATAGGGTTGTGAAAACCCAGTGCCTGAAATCCTGGACAGTGGCTGCCAGTCCGCATGGACAATACTAGGCTAAATAAATGGGTTGGTGGTGTGGCTCAGTAAAAGGAAGCTTCCTATTACTCAGGGATAGAACATATTTCTACCTATGCTCTATCCTAGTTAATATAATGTAATTGGAATTTGGGGACATCAAGAAAATGCCTCCTGACTCAACCCCTAGAATACACCCAGGATGTCAGCAGTTCTTCTCATGCAAAAGCCAGGAGAATAACCATGGCCACTTTCTGTTCCCAGAGAGTACAATCCCTCCAGCTCCCCACTCCAGCTTTGACATGGGGTCTCACCGTGCCGCTCCGTGTGTCCAAGTTGGGAAACTTCTTGTTGATGTATTTGATAGAGGATTCCATAGTCTTCTCGGTGAAGAAGACTGGCTTGGTCCGGGAATCCATGCATGTCTGCAAAAGTCAACAAAGCTGCAATTGTGCTGCTCTATTTAATTTTTAGGGGAAGCGGGTAGCACTGTTTATCAGGAATACAGCATGCAGGGAGAAGAAAGTTTAACCCTTTACCCTACTGCGATTGCAACACACACAGAGAGAGTGCCTTTTGGTGCCAATAGGACCTGCCTATAAGCGTAACAGCAGAGCAAGGGGGATGCTACAAAAGTTGGACACCACCCGTGAACACTGCAGTCTTCCAGAACATCTAATTTCTGACTTCACTTAACTTCAGCAAGGCCCCATCTGCACAGCACAGTTAAAGCAGCATCATGCCACTTGAAGCAGTCATGGCTACCTGCAAAGAATCCTGGAATGCAGTTTGTTAAGAAGCTGGGAGTTGTCGGGAGACCCCTGTTCTCCTTACATAGCTATAATCCCCAGTGTTCCCTGGGAAGAGAGATTGTTAAACCACTTTAGGAAACATAGTTGTAGGAAGAGAATTCAATTTGATTCAATCTAACTGATTGATCATTCCTTTCATGATGTTGGTTTGGGATTCCCAGCTCTTTGCGTGTAAGAGGGGTCAGCATTCATGTCCAATCCTCCAGTTGACACATTTTTTCCAATTACGGATTATTATCCTATGAGCATCTGCGTTAAAAGCTGTACCCATTTCGCTTTCCTCTAATAAGACCAAATATTTAATATGGCAAGATCATAACCAATAGCAACAGTCACTTTATTAATAAGTGGAGGTAAACAACAGGGACTCCTACAAATCAGCAGACCCATAACCACACATCAGATCCCCACAGAGATTCCAAATCATACACAGAGCATACAGCCCTCAGTCAATTCTCAACTCTCTCTGTAGTAGTAATAGTAATAGCAGCTCAGCTTAGTCACTGTCATACTGAATCTGCCAAGGTCAGGCATTTACTTCTCAGACCATACCACCCCAACGACCTTGTCAGTGAACCACCCATATAAAGGACCATTCACAGCCATTTAAGAAAATAACATTGTTTTGTCCAATCCAAGATTCTAATTCAAGAGGCACTTTAAAGAAAAAACCATAGGCCCATCCACAGTAATCAGATAGCAAGCTCAAATCACTCACTAAGGTAAAATGCAAGTGATGTACATGTGGTGGAACCTGCAACAGTTTGCAGTAGAGATCATGATCAAAACTGGAAGGGGAAAGGAGGTGCCGCCAACAACAAGACAATTCGGTTGTAAGCTGTGATCGGATCTGCTGTTGCCCCAATAGAAAGAGGAAGCTTCAGAGTGTCCTCAGCCAACACCCACATGCAACAGGAAGAGGAACCACCTGCGTATGGTATCTCCTTGTCTGCTAAAACGCCTGAAATAGCTCCACGGTTTCAGCCAGTGGCAGGTCTGTTTACGTCTTTTCAGGCCTTCTACTGAGACAAGATAAAGAGGAGCCAAACAAATGGCTCAGTCCAAAAAGTTAGATTAGCACACCTGGGTTCAAAGCCCCATAAAGATCACTTCATGACTTTGGGCCAGTTTCCTCACCCACACTAACCTACCTCTTAAGGTTTTTGTGATGATAAAATGTAAGCTTCCCTGAGCTCCACAGAAGGGAGGGGGGCAGACACATGCAATTTATATCAGCTACCACATCTTCCTCTGGCTGCTGAACCTTTCTACAGCATTAATGCAACAGTGATCAAGATCACAGATACGGAGCAGTTGCCACTCCAACCGTTGGTGATATGTATCTGATGGACAAGACTAAGATGGGCAGACAGGAGATGGACAAAGGGGGATAGTCAGGTGCACCCAAGGTTGCAGTAGATATGTGAGCACTAAGGTGGCTAAGGACAGTGTTCTCAAAGCTACCAACATGAGTCTGACCAAACTGCAGGAGGCAGTGGAAGACAGGAGTCCCTGGCATGCTCTGGTCCATGGGGTCATGAAGAGTCGGACACAACTAAATGGCTCAGGAAAGGTTTGTGCTGGTCAAAAATGAGTCTTGAAGAGAGGAATTAAGTGGCTGGACAAATAAAGAAAACTCTTTCTGGTGGGAGTTGAAGAAAGGGCTTGATTAGCACCGATGAAAGCAAGGAAGTGGGACTGGGAGCTGGAGAAAATTGGGACCAATTGCAGATCCAGAAAAGAAGTATTTTCTTTCAGAGCAGCAGTATGCAAGAATCCCTAGTTTCCATTAACCCACTAGATCCACTGCCAGCTGCCTCTAAGAAGGCATCAGCAGTTGACTGGGAAGCCATGATCTCTTCCTTGGACCTTTCCCAGTTCATATTCGTTGGGGGCTGAGCATCATGCTTTCACAACTGGGATCAAATAGGAGCTGTGTCTACTAGTCATTGAAGCCTTGCCGCTACTAGGACTTCCTCAACCCAATAAAAGTAACTAGCAGTCCTGATCTCTAGCTACCTGCACCCATGGCTGTAAGAGCCATTCTCTCCTCTTGCACCAAGCCAAGAGCAGAGCACGGCAGAGGACCTCACCACCCCTTTTCCAAACCACTAGACCCCACGACTTCCTTCTCAAAGTTGGGCACAGATCCGTTTCGCTGCAGAGAACACGAAGACCTGCCACTGGTCACATCAGCTCCTACCTTCTTGATGTTGTACATGCGAACAAGGACCCCCTTGCCCCTCTCATTGAGGATGGTCAGCTTCTCCGCAAACTTGTGCTGATACACGGAGGGCAGAGACATCTCCCTGTTGAATTCTTAGTGCCCCCTCAGTCTTCACTTGAAGCAAGATCTCAAAACTAGAGGCGTAATACAGTGCCGTGATCTCTTCAGGGGGGAAATTTAAAAGGGGGGCAAGAGATCCGGGTGCCATGCAGTGGCCACACCCAGCAACACAAGCTGCAGAGGGCCTGCGTTGCTGCTTTCGCACTGGGGCCAGCAGCTGCACACAAGCTTGTCTCCTGACACTTCCCCCTTGAGAAGCGATGAACGCTGCTTCCCTTTGGGGGCTGGGACTTCCTGTGGCTGGAGTGCTTAAGAAGCACAGCAGCTCTGTTGCAAAGCAGATCTGCAGATCATGCTAGTTTTGTTCTGTGGGAGCAAACCTCTTCCTGCTAGACAGTTAACTCTGCTGCTTCTGCCAAACCACACCTATTGTAAAATTAGAACTACCATATTTTCTCCTGGTGCCTTTTTCAAGCTGGAGAGCGGATAGAAATTATGGCAGTGAAGCTGCAACTAGTTGCTGAACTTCTGTCCATTGAGTTAAATACCATCAGACTTACTAGGAAAAAAACAGAACATCAATGACTGATTTAATTACCCCCCCCCTCTCTCACACACACAACACTTTTTGGGAAGCAGTTAAGGGCACTTACTATATTTAGAGTTACACCATTTTACGTTTAGATTTGTATTCCACCTTTCCTCCAAGGAGCTCAAGGGTGGGCTGTTGTTGCTATTATTTACCGTATTGGCCCGAATATAAGCCACGCCCAAATATAAGCCACACCTTTAAAATTCAAGGGGGGGGGGAGAAAAAAATACAACACTCAAATATAAGATGCTCCCTTAAAATTCTGCAGGCACTCACACCCGTTCCATTTTACCATATGTCTGTTTCAGCAGCGATACCGAAAAAGCCCATTTTTGTAAGGTCGCAAATTTAAGCCACGCTTTAACTTTTCACAGTCAGAATTGGGGGGGGGGGAGTGAGGCTTATAGTCAGACCAATACGGTATATTATTTTTGTATCTTTTTTTAGATCTCAGGATTTGTGTTGAAATTGTACAATATGTACTTTTTGATGTTTTATTTATTGTTGATGGCTACTTTCGTTATGTCTGTAATTATGTAATTTTTTACATACTGTAAGCTGTCTTGAGCACAGTTTTAGCTTTGGAAAGACAGCATATAAATAAAATGATTGATTCATTGATAAAAGCTTCTTCTCTCTCCGAACTATCCTCACAACACTGAGGCAGGTTAGGCTAAGAAAGAGTGACAGGCCCAAGGTCACTCAGTAAGTTTCATGGCTAAGTGAGGATTTGAACCCTGGTCTTCCAAGGTCCTGGTCCAACACTGTAACCACTATGTAACACTCCACAACAAGCCTGTTAAGTGGTTTAGGCTGAGAGGCAGTAATTGGTACAAAAGCTGTCAGCACGCATCATGGCTAAACAGGGATTTGACTTTAGGTCTCCCTCAGCCCAAGACTGCAATCCAACACAAAGCTACATGATGCAAGTACATCCCACTGAACTTCAGAAGAGATACTTCCAAATATTTCTCCACAATACTTGCTAGTGTGGCGTAATGGTTTGGGGTCAACAAACTTTTTCAGCAGGGAGCCCGGTCCACTATATTTTTTTGGGGGGGGATGAACGAATTCCTATGCCCCACGAATAACCCAGAGATGCATTTTAAATAAAAGGACACATTCTAGCTACTCATGTAAAAACACGCTGATTCCCGGACCGTCTGTGGGCCAGATTGAAAAGGCGATAGGGCCAGATGTGGCCCCCGGGCCTTAGTTTGCCTACCCATGGATTAGACTGTTAGCCTATCACCTGGGAGACTAGGGTTCAACTCCCCACTCATCCACAAACCTCACAGGGTGACCTTGGGCCAGTCACCATCTCTTAGCCTCACCTACCTCACAGGGTTGTTTTGAGGATGAACTAGCTAGGAGAATCATGTACACCACCTTGAGCTCCTTGGAGGAATACGTGGTATATAAATGTAAAAATAAATTAATCAATTTAATTATACCACACACACTAGTCAAACAGGAAACAATAAAAGATTGCCTTTTATCACCAGGTCACAAACATTAGCCAACCTAATGGGTTCCACCTGGCATTTCAAACCAGGGTGAAAAAAAATCAATGATTTTTAATAATAATAATAATAAATATATTTTTTTATTTAAATCAGATTTTTTTAAAAAAATAAAATGCTTTTGGAGGGAAAATCTTTCTAAAGATAGTTTTCCATTTAAGTTACATTACAGTCCAAAGGCTATTCATCAGGAAATAAGGATTTGTTTTTAATTATGTAGCATGAGGCTTTATATGCAATGTTTAATTTTTTGGTAAATGAATTCCATTAATCCATTCACAATGTCATGCTCTTCCAGAGGTTTCTGTAAGATTATTTGGGGCAGTTTTTCTAACGAGAAGATATTATCGCATATGCTCTTTTTTGCAGTTCTCAAAAGTGTAAATTTGTGTCTGCAGAGACAACGTGCCTTTTCTTCACAGGAAAAAATGTTATAAAATAAACATACAGAGTTGAGGAGAAAAAACCTTAATCCCATTGTTCCTTTGCAAATTTACATACACAGAACCAACCCCTTAAATGCTAAGTTCCAAGAGGTTCAATGAATAAATTGTTTGGAGTGGAATAGATCTGCACAATTAGCTAAGTGTGAAGCATTAACAATGAAAGTGCAAACCTTGTGAGCAGAATACTCCACAAGTCTTGGGATCTTTGTGTAACGATTGTGCAAGTCAGTTGCATGTCTGTGCAACTCAGACTTGAGGCAAGTGCTGAAGGCACTTCAGGGCTGGCAACCTCTTCCCAACCCCACTGGGTCCCAACAACTGCACTGGCATTTAAGTGTACAGAACAGGCACCTGAATGTACTGTAGAAGCAAATCCAATGGGGGGTGGGGGTGGAGGAGGAATTAGTGACGGGGATCTGTAAGTCCTCGTGAGACCTTGAAGTGCTTGCCAGTGAACTAATAAAAGAGTTCACTGGTTCCAGGCCCTTCTTCCCCAGAGCTCGCCTGACATTGTCCAAACACTAAAGTCTCTACCTGGAACTTCAGTCCTGCAGCAGGAATCCCTGAACTTCTCTGCTCCAGTCCTTGGTTCACCTTTTCCAGCTTTCCACCAGCCTGTTTCTCCTCGGCCTGTTCTTTCTGCAAGCCTCTTGCAGCCTAGGCCTACAAACTGTATCTCTCTCCCCACCCCCTCCCCTCTAGAAAAAGTACAGCAGGAAAGTTGTCCAAATACAGTGGTACTTCATGTTGCAAACGGGATCTGTTCCGGGGCCCCGTTCGCAACATGAGCAGAATGCAACATGAAGCGCTGCATGTGCGCGGCGTGATTTGGCGCTTCTGCACATGCGAGTGACATTATTCTGCGCTTCTGCGCATGCGCGAATCACCGAACCCAGAAGTAACCCGTTTCGGTACTTCTGGGTTCAGCGCGTTCATATCCTGTGACGAACGCAACCCACAACGGCCGTAACATAAGCTATGACTGTATATAGTAATACCTCCGCGAACATCTGCCTTGTCTAGCGTCCATTCTGGTGAATGTCTGTGGCAAACCTGGAAGTACCGGAACGGGTTACTTCTGGGTTTGCCACTCACGCATGCACAGAAGCACTAAATTGCACTTTGCGCAGAAGCACAAACCACTCCGTGCACATGCACAGATGTGGCACTTTGCCCTGCGTCCTTTTTGGCTAGTGGCTGGAGCTCCGGAACAGATCCCAGCCACAAAACAAGGTATGACTGTAAACAGTTAACTTATTATGCCTCGTAATAATTTCATAATTATCTGTCTATGTATTTCTAATAATAGTAAAACCAAATCAGTAATTTTTGCTATAACTGTAAAAACTACTCTGAAAATTTATTATTTCAAAAATGAAACCTTATACCAGCAAGATTGAGTCTTTCTGTAAAAAAAGAAAAAAGATTTAAATCAAGTCTTACTGACTAGTGATTTAAATCAATTTGATTTAAATCAAATCCACCCTGTTTCAAATGGCAAATAACATGGTGACTGTTGGGGAAAGAGGAAAGAAGTCACATTTCTGCTATCAAGCATGGTGATTTATTTTCTGAGGAAATATACCGTATTTTTCCGTGTATAACACCCCCCCCCCATGTATAAGACTTTGGGGGGGGTCCCTCCAAAGTTGTTGAGCTTTTTTTAGGGGGAAATGCCAAAAATCGCTCAACAGATCGACAAAAGCAGCAAATTGCCCATCCAATTGCCACAATGGCAGCAAATCAACACCAGCCCTTGCCGCAGCTACCGATAACAATCTCCAACTCACGGCAGCAACCAATCCCACAATACACTACCCATGTGTGACGACCCCAAATTTTGAACATGATTTTTGAATTTAAAAAATAGGCTTACACATGGAAAAGTATGGAAGTCTTCTATCTGACTAATCAGCAAGGCACGGGCTGCCCAAGGTTGTACCTTGGAATGGCACTCATGCAAAGTATGCAGATCAATGTGTATAAATTACTGCTCTTTCTTAATGAGAGAGGAGAGGGCCAAGGCCATGCAAATTCCCTTCCATCCTGGCAAGACATGCCTTTAGAGAAAGAGTGAAATCTATCAGGTATCTATGGCTTTAATAGGCACCTTAGTTACAATGATGTCACAAAGTTCTTCAGAAAGCCACCATCCCATTGGCTGGACTTACAGTTAAACAGCTGAAACCTGAGTCACTTTGGATTCAGCAGCTGTTGAAGCCAGCCTCTTTGATTTGGTCTGCCCCACTTCTCTCCAAGCCAGGCAGCTGCAGACAGGCAAGTGCGTCCATTTATTATCAGATATTGGGATTGGGGTGTATAAAAGGCTATCAACGAATCTGAGTAGAAAGTAAGGTGCACTTAATCTCTGTGTGTGGAGGTAAACTGAAAGACTTGATATTATTGTTGTCTTCCCTTTATATCTATCTATCCTGGAACCCAAAGTGCTGTGCATGTGGTTCCTATGGTATACTCTCTCCTACCTAGGTAATGACTTGATGCTTAGCTTTAGCAAGGAGTTGCTTTCAAACTGCACCTTGGGACATTGTATGTGGTAAGGTTTTCTGGTTGTGTTTAATTTTGTATAATTTTAATTGCGAGAGATTGTCCTGGGACTGTGAAGGGGACCTGATGGGGTGAATCAAGTGTTAATCCCAGCCTGAGGAAATGCATTGAGATTCAAAGATATGACTAACGCCTTCAGTGGGTCTAACCTTAATTTGGAGACAACCCCATGAGTTTAAAATCTTCATATAGATAAGAAAAGTAATTCATTTGTTTAACCAGAGATGATAGCAGGATGTTTGATAGTGCTGAGAGGATTGCTGGCATTATTATTGCTGCTGTTGAGTTGGGGGATTCCATGGCTGAAGGAGCCAGGCAAGTTTATAGGTGAGTTAAGGGGCCCAATTTTGAAGCTGGTTAGTAGTTCCTTATTTGTACAAGTTCAAAATGGAGCACAATCAGAAAACTTAACAAGGAACCAAGAATTTATAAACCTCTAATCTGAAAAACGGAAGCTAATCCTACCCCCTGGGAGTGGGAACTTTTTTTTAACCCCCAGGCCACATTCCCTTGGGCTGCATTCCAGGGGTGGGTGGCCAAAGGCAAAAGCAGGTAGGGCATTAAAGGTTGCTTTTCTCTCTGTCTAGTAAACTAGCTTATTTACACTTACACACCTCTCTACCCTCCATCCAGCAAGCAAGAATCAGAGTTCTAAGGGCACATTCCAGCCAGGCAGAAACACTAAAGGAGGCCACAAGCAGGGCTGGTTAGGGCTGTGGCCAAGTGGGTAGGTGTCACACACATCTGTGAACGTTTTACCCAAAAAAAAGTGTTTTATCAGAAAGCATTGTTAATCTTGATGTGATCAATCTGCCAGCCAAAGATATACAGGTGAAACTCAAAAAATTAGTCAAAACAAAATATTCTTTCCAGTAGCACCTTAGAGACCAACTAAGTTTGTTCTTGGTATGAGCTTTCATGTGCATGCCAACTTAGTTGGTCTCTAAGGTGCTACTGGAAAGAATTTTTTATTTTGTTTTGACTATGGCAGACCAACACGGCTACCCACCTGTAACTCGAAAAATTAGAATATCGTGGAAAGGTTCATTTCTTTCAGTAATTCAACTTAAAAGGTGAAACTAATATATGAGATAGACTCATGACATGCAAAGCAAGATATGTCAAGCCTTTATTTGTTATAATTGTGATGATTATGGCGTACAGCTGATGAGAACCCCAAATTAACAATCTCAACTTTGGGGTTTTCATCAGCTGTATGCCATAATCATCACAATTATAACAAAGGCTTGACATATCTCGCTTTGCATGTCATGAGTCTATCTCATATATTAAACTCCAGTAGCTAATGAAAACAATTGCTTACATAAATGGACTTTTCCACGATATTCTAATTTTTCGAGTTTCAAAGCTGGGATTCAGGAGGAACTAGTCTCTGTTAAGTCTTCGGTTTGTGGTTAAACCATGGGGCCAGCGTGTTTTTAGCTGCTTGGTTGAACAAATTAAAAAGCTGAACAATTAATGTGACTATTGCACAGGAACATTACAATTAATGTATGTTTACTCAGAAATCACATTGCGTTTAGCAGACTGTACTCCCAGGTTAAGTGTTAATAGGATTGCAGTTTGCAAAACCCTGAAATATTTTGTAGCATTTATTAAGCCACTTTGGGGCACTAGTGCTGGAAAGACAGTATTAATATTTCCAGAAGAAACACCCCACAAAAGTCATTGGGGTATAGGCTCTGATATTTGATGTGGTCCTTGCCTTGATGCATTTGAGGAGCTAGACTGTAGCCCATGGAAGTTTTTGTTGTTCAGTCGTGTCCGACTCTTCGTGACCCCATGGACCAGAGCACACCAGGCATGCCTGTCTTTCACTGCCTCCCGCAGTTTGGTCAGACTCATGTTGGTAGCCTCGAGAACACCACCGTCCAACCATCTCGTCTTCTGTCGTCCCCTTCTCCTTGTGCCCTCCATCTTTCCCAACATCAGGGTCTTTTCCAGGGAGTCTTCTCTTCTCATGAGGTGGCCAAAGTATTGGAGCCTCAGCTTCAGGATCTGTCCTTCCAGTGAGCACTCAGGGCTGATTTCCTTCAGAATGGATAGGTTTGATCTTCTTGCAGTCCATGGGACTCTCAAGTGTCTCCTCCAGCACCATAATTCAAAAGCATCATGGAAGTTATGCCATAATTTGTTAGTCTTCAAGGTACCACAGAACTCCTTATTTTGTTTTGTTTTGTTTTGTTTTGTTGTTTTTTTGCTGTAAGAGTATGAGGGGTTCTCCTGGCAGTCCTTGCCTGTGACTTCAAAAGATCTTGGCTGCCTTCTGAAGTAGATCTTCTAGTAGTCTGGGAGGGGAATTCTAATCAGGATTTCTCTGCCACTATTGCTTGAGAATGTTTCCTGCTGAGCAGTATTGTCCTGCCCAGTGGGATGCCCAGACTGTTGCTTTCAGAGTAACTTCTAAATCCTCCTTTTCCAGGGACAAGTAATTAGCAAAGAAGTGGCTTAGTCATGCTGGCCACATGACCTGGAAGCTGTCTGCGAGATGAGCACCTTTACCTTTACCTTGTTATCTAGAGATTGCTGCCCTAACTCTGTGTGATCTCTACACACAGCAACAATAGCTGAATTTTGCTACTAAAAGTAATGCTGGGTCCTCTTGTCACATTAGTATAACTCCAACAGGCCTTATATAGTCATTCTCATTCATTTTTCATTTTCTCTCTCTCTCTCTCTCTCTCTCACACACACACACACACACACACACACACACACACACACTTTATTTTTATTTACTGCATTGTAGTCCTGACATCCCTCCATAGACCATGAGGAAGCACACATTCTTCTCCCCCACAACCCGCTGCAGCAATCCTGTGAGGCTGAGTGTGTTGGTGCCAGGTTTTGGGGAGAGGGCTCTTGGGTACAACTCCCTCCCATAGCTTGTCTACCTCCTTGTTGAAAAGCTTTAAGAGGAAGCCCATATCACCAGGATGGTGAAAGCCAAAGCAGACTGTGAGCAGCTCCAAAGTAATTTCTTCCAGCTAGGTGAATGGGGGGGGGGATGGCAGATGAGGATGTTGCGTGTCATTTACCATGATGTCACTTTACCCTTTAAAATGCAACCCCAAATTTCCTTGTAACAGCAATGACACCGACCTTGTAACAAGGGGTCATCATTGAGCTATCAACTCTGTGTACTGCAATGGCAGAAGCAAAATCCATGCTTGTGGGGAGGGAGTTATTGGGGAAAGAATTGAAAATAAATCTGATGGTACTGTAATGCCTTCTACGCTAAAATATGATAATTATTATTGTACTGTATTGCTTTGTATGTGAGGTTGGTGCATCCCCAAAAGAGCATAATTAATACAGCTGGAAAAGATGCAAGAAAGGGGCCAATCAAAATGATAGTGCAGATGCTTATGGAAAAAGGCTATATGGGTTGAAGATACCTTCTTTAGAAAATAGGACATATAGTGGAGGCTTGAGTTATGAATGGTAACAGAATGGTTGGCACTTATTCCCTTGCATAACACTAGAAGTCTCCCAATTAAACTGGCATAAATATAGGAGTGATGGAGGTATTTTTCACAACACATAATGAACAAGGATATCATTGGCAAATGTGGTGATGTGATTGTTTTATAAATGGGACTAGATAAACAGCAGTGTACCTAGGGCCCCTTGTGCCCTTGGCAAGGAGCTGTATCAATACACCCCCCCCCAAAAAAAACCTTTACTGTATGCCTTTGTGCTGTGGTGCAAGGATGGGAAGCTGCTTCTGCATTTGATCTCCCCATGATAGCCATATATGTCATACACACCATAGTGATAGGTGAATTTTGTGGTGCCCCCCCAGCCTGTGCCCCCAGCAGAAGCCAGTTTATCCACCCACTAGGTACACCTCTGTACACTAACTCTTACAGAGGACTAATGGGTCAACAGCATTGGCATCTTTATAAATGTAATCTCCAAATCTTTTAAACAATTATTTCTCCGAAAACTTTGAGGGGAAGAGGCAGCTAATAAGGGAGGGCTGTTTACCTTCATATCCTGGCAGTTGATTTTGAATCTGGCTATCAACTGCTAGAAATGGGATGTTGGTGTTGTTATTTATTTATACCCTGTCCATTTGGTATAAATGGGCTAGGCTAGGTTGACATGTGGTTTGATAACCAGGGCTCTTGTGCTCTAAACTAATGTCTGAAATAAGTTCAGAAGCTGCACTTCTGAGCAAATAAGCTATCTCAGCAGAGGGTCAGAGTCTTAGGCTTCAGACCATGTCTCTCTCTCTTGTATGGTTTTGCCCTGAGCTTTGTAACATCTCATTCTTTAACATTGCTAGGAGTACAGTACGCAGCCAGTCCTCTCACCTGTATTAATTTCATGGATCCTGAACGGCTTGTCCAGTGCCCTTATGATAAGAACCACCAGATCAGAGCCTGCAGGTTACCTTACCACTTGGTGAAATGCAGAAAGGTAAGAGGAGGGGGAAAAGAAGGGCATTGGTAGGGTACCATAAATAACTTCTCTTCTTTAAATGGCCTTGCACATCCTGGATTTGTAGGAAATGGTTGAAGTGTGTTAATTCACCACAGAAGAATGAGCTACCCTGGCTCCTATGGGTGAAAGCAAGCAGAAATCTAATTACCACTTCGTGCATTGGCTCCCTTTTCAAAAGCAGAGTAAGTTAGCTCTGATCTGGGGTTATGTGACATGTTGAACATCCAAACAAATGTAAATAAGTTTAAACAAAATTGCACAATGAAGCCATTTGAGCGAGTCCTCCAGACTAGAGTCTCCTGTTTGGTACACATGTTCTTCTATTGGAAGGACTCTTAATTTTAACAGTTTTGTTTTTGTGACCTTGCAGTGAGATATTGTGTGGTTTTTAATTCTGATAACATGCCCCATGATAGCGTCTTGGTATCACACCTATATCAGTGTGACCACCAGAGTTGCACAGCACCAGCAGAGTAGTCCAGCAAAGCTTCAGAGTGTTCTCCCTTTCAAGCTGTCAGCCTTTCCAGAGTCAACAGGGAAGAAAACTCCTTGACCACAACACAGTTCAGTGTAAGGTGTTTTATTGCTTCAAGACACAAGACAACTCAAGCACACTATATACATAGTTAAGAGATGCTCGTGCATCATAAACTATGCTATAGTAACCTGGTCTTAGAGATTAAACTGAAGAGATCCAAATACACAAAGAGGTCCACATTTGAGGAGAGATGCACCACTGCCTTTTGCTGCTGAATGCAGCCTTGGCTTTATAGCTGGCAATGCACAGACACACATTCTTTGGAGAAAGGGGGATGGATGAGTCCTGCCAAAGACCTGTGGCCTTGAACTGTTTCCAGAGGCCCACCTCAGCTGGCATCCTAACTCTGAACAGAAATCAGACATGGTGGGGGAAGACACAAACCAAGCAGTTAGTGCAATTCTGCACATATTTGCAAATTACACCAGCACTCCATTAATCCTTTCCTAAGTAAAGTCAATACAGATTTACATATTCTATCCTTCTAGAGAAAAACAGTCCTAAAAATAAAAAAGGAATTATTCTTCACAAAGTCCACAATGGTTTTTCTGGAGTGAGGGTGTAACGGATCTGCCCTCAGTCGGGGTATGGTCAGAAACCCCTAGTGTGTTAAGAGTTAAGATTCCATCTGTTTGAGTGGCAGTTCGCTAGCAGGAAGCAGGACTTTTCGCCCTTTAAAAGGAGGGAGCGGCAGTTGGTCATGGGAGGGAGAAAGAGGGAGTGAGTGGTGACTGAGGGAGAGAGGGTAAGAGACCAGGATAGTGGTGGGTAGGTTAGGCTAGGCAGGGCGAAGGTTGAGTATGTTATACTGAATAGTAAACCTTTTATGCTGTTATGAAACTACGTTTAAACTTTTGATTTACTGAAACCGTTATGCTCTTTAAAAAAATAAAGTCTAGCTTTTGTTGCTATAAATCAGTCGTCGATTTTTGGGTCCAGCAGGTTATAACTGCTCGTGAAGAGGTGAACCCAGGGAGGAGACCAAACTGTCCTGCGGGGTGTTAGTTTGTGTCTTAGGGGTTTCACTCAGGAGGGGCTAGCGGGCTGAAACATTGTGTATGCCACTGAGTTGCTAAAAGGGTTTAGCAGACTGCTACAGTGAGGGATCTAGAGAGAGAGACCCTGGGGCTGTAGGCAATAAGGTGTTTAACCCCTGAAGCCCAGAGCAAGGATTATAAACGGCCGCGGCAGCTGGACAAAGAAACTCCAGTTACTAAGATACTCCTATTTTATAACTACAAGGGAGTTAACTTCATTGACGGACCTCCGAGGGACAGGTGGGGGGGGCTAATTAGTCTGACCCGGAACACCCGAGCAATAATAAATAAATAAATAAATAAACTTAGTAACAGGGGAGGGGAATGTGACAGGGAGGTTCGTTGCAGAGGGCTTACTAACTGGCACATCTATTCATAGTGAAAGGACTTGTCCAAGTGGGATGTGGAGTAAAGAATCATTTACCGGTACTTAACTGTTGTTGTTTTTTCAAATATACACCCTTCCTTTAATCCAGGAGTGGGGAACCTGTGACCCTCTAGATCAGGGGCCAGCAACCTTCTTCAGCCATGGGCCGGTCCACTGTTCCTCAGGCCATGTGGTGGGCCTGACTATATTTTTTTTGTGTGTGGGGGGGAATGAACGAATTCCTATGCCCCACAAATAACCCAGAGATGCATTTTAAATAAAATCACACATTCTACCATGTAAAAACATGCTGATTCCCGGAGCTTCCGTGGGCCGGATTGAGAAGGCGATTTGGGCCACATCCGGCCCACGGGCCTTAGGTTGCCTACCCCTGCTCTAGACGTTGCTGGACTCCAACTCCCACCATTCCTGTGCATTGGCCAGTGGCTGGGGCTGATGGGAGTTGAAGTCCTGTCACATCTGGACAGCCACAGGTTCTTCAGCCCTCTATGTCTCCTCTCTGTGAATAGGACTGACCAGGTAGCGAGGGCTTCTAGGAAAGCCATGGTGGATCCAGGGAAGAATGTTGGGTTCAATTATTCTACTGTTCTTCCCGAGAGAGGAATAGAATCTATAATCATCCCATATGAAGCCAACATGGATTGAGTGGGCATGTTGTCATAGTTGAGAACATTTTCTTTCATTCTTGAGTGATGGGTGGGTTTGATGGAGGCCTAGCTCTGCACTGTTGACTTCTGACTTTTTTCCAGAACAACCAGAAGATCGCCAGAGAGCTCGCAACATGCCCCTACAATGCCCGTCACAGAGTTCCGAAGCAGGAGTTAAAATTGCACATTGCATCTTGTGAGAACAAAGTTTCTCCAGAGGTCTTGGAGGGTAAGAGAATTGCTCCTGTCTGTTCTAAATCCCAGCTAGAGCATGCAGTGTGTATAATATTGATGATGCTGATGTAATAAAGCTTAATAACTTGCTACCTGTAGCAAAGCTCTGGGCACTCTAGGCTGGAGATACATGCTCTGATTGACTGCATACTGAGCATTCAACCAGTTGTAAAAGCTGGGGTGAAAGAAGTAATGAATGGATTATACTGAGCAGGGTTGGTGTAACAAGTAGCATTCAGGTGGGGGGAGTGACTTGGCTGAGTGCCAGTCCATTTCTTGAAGTGTGTGATGTAATGGAAGACAGGATTAAAATTCAAAACTAACTTGAAGTACTTACTGGTCAAACAAGTGAAGGGAGAAGTGCTGTAGGTAAGGATCTAGGCATTATGTCGCAAACTATAAAACAGGAGGCTGCAATCTATAATACATGAAGTAAAGGTAGGCCTGTAGAACTACATTACAAAATTATAAAAAAGAATGAATCTTGAAGGATGTCTGTGATTCAGTTCATGTAGCATTTTTGAAAGTGCAAATTGGGTAGATTTGCCTTGAAATGCAAACTGAATTGAATTTATCACCGTTCCCTAGCTGGAAGGAGCAGCCTTTATGAAGGGAACAGGTGTGTTCCAGCTTAAAACTCTAGTATACAATGTATGCCTTCCACTAAAAATGGTTGGTTATACTTGATAGCTGTCAGGCTAGAGCACGCCAGTGAACTTTCGCAGCTGTCTGACTTGGAGGCCAGCCCAGATCTGCAAGGGAGGACTGATAAGAGAGCTGCAGAAGAAAGCGAAGGAGCTCAGAGACAGAAGACACATCGGAATATAGTTCTTCAGAGACTGATACCCCACCCCTCAGCCTGCAGGAGCGTCAAAGGGGTGGGTTACAAGAGAGGGAGAAGTTGACATTACTTAAGTGACGTCAGAGGGTGGGGTCCTCATGTGGTGTTAAAGGAAGGAGGAACAACGCTGTAGAGCCAGATGAGTCATCATCCAATGTAGCTGGCAGTCGTGAGAGCAGGGGGCTCCAGACCTGAGGCTGGTTTGTTTTCCTTTTCTGTTAATAAACTTCAACCTTTCACCAAGTGAACGCGTCAGTGTCTGGCTGCTGCTTACAATAGCCTAAAATAAAACTTCATATATGAAAACTGGGATATTCTGATAGTGATAGCTGTACACACAAACCACCAGTATAGCCATAGCTCATTGTAGCCCTGTTCATGCATTCAAAAGAGCCGGTGAGGGTTTAACTTGGGGAGGGGCCCCAGGCGTCTTCACCCCAGGCAGGAGAGCCAACTTGGGCCCCAGGTTATGGGTGCCCAGTGTGCATGACGTCATGACGTTGCGTGCAGCGTGATGTCATGACGTTTCATGCGCACGCCCCCACTGTAAGTCAGGTTACGAAGCCTCTGAGATGCTGTTTGAGGCCTTGTGAGACCTCAGAAGTTGCATCAGGGGCCCTGAAGTGTGGGTGCTAAGCACCCACAACAAAAATTATGTGGGTGCTCAGACACCCAGAGCCCCCTATAGTTGGCGACCCTGACCCCAGGTATGCTCACTGCACCCCTAGCCTCCCCATGTTTAAGCAGGAAAGTCTGAAAAGATGCATCTGATGTGAACACACAAACACAATCTCAAAGCAAGGAGCAGCCATCTCTGAAACTAGAACTAACTTCCAAAACCAAGATGCCTTAACTTTTTTCTTTTCTTAATACTTTGACAGTCACTTCAAGCAGAGGTGATCCAAAGAACAGAAGTAAAGAAGTGACAGCCTGGCAGTGCCCCCCTCCAGAAGAAGACTGGGAGGCTGGTGAGTTGTTTTTCTTCCACTTGTACAAAAACACACTTTCCGGGTTGCACCACACCCTGGCTGAATTTGAGTGTGCTTTGACTTATTAGAAGAAAGCTGCATTTAGAATCCCCCCCCCCACCTTCTAACATGCTTAACCTGGAAGCACCAACTTGGCACTTTTGTAAGGAACTGGGCCTCTTTGGCAAAATTATCATGCATGAAGAAGCCCTGCTGAATCAGACAAAGAGTCTAGCATCCTATTTCAAACAGCGGCCTGCTAGATGCTGCGGGAAATGACAGGGGCACCTCTTCCAGTGTCTGTCCCATGTTCTGCCTCAGAACATGAAAGTTTACCAGAGGAAGAAATTGCAAACTTTATTGTCCTGGTCAGATTGTTCCGAATTATTTTAGTGACCTGCTGCTGGGGAGCCAGTATTGGGAAAGGCAGAATGCATAATTTCTTGTAACTTTTATTAAAGCATTGGAGCAGTTTATTACATAAGGGCAATACTATAACAAGACAGCCTCTGGCTTGCAATCAAAACGACACAAGTTGTAAGGAAATACATGTGGACTCCAGAGGAAAACAAATAATATAATCTCAGGCTCAAATTTTTACAGTATAGCATAAAAAGGTAAAGGTAAAGGGACCCAGTCGTGTCTGACTCTGGGGTTGCGGCGCTCATCTCGCTTTACTGGCCGAGGGAGCCGGCGTACAGCTTCCGGGTCATGTGGCCAGCATGACAAAGCCGCTTCTGGTGAACCAGAGCAGTGCACGGAAACGCCGTTTACCTTCCCACCGGAGCGGTACCTATTTATCTACTTGCACTTTGACAGGTGGGCAGGAGCTGGGACCGAGCAACGAGAGCTCACCCCATCGCGGGGATTTGAACCGCCGACCTTCTGATCGGCAAGCCCCAGGCTCTGTGGTTTAACCCACAGCGCCACATGGTTCCCTTACAGTATTGCATAGTATTTATTAAATGACCAGCTGAAATCAAAATGGTTATTGGAAAGAGGGTCTCAACAGGGCTGGTGTCCCCAAAGAGCTGTTTCCAATGTCTGCTCTGGTACAGCCTAAGAACTGAAGTCTAATTTTGTTTTCTTCTATCCTCCCCATTACCTTGTTAGCTGATTTATAAATAGAATAATGCTTTAGTAAGGGCAAATGAGGGTGTTACAACCATTTTTGGCCCAGAGCAAATTTGTAGCTTTTCTTCAAGGAAACTATTCATACAGGTATTCCAAAGAACATCAGAAAAACCCCACTGCTCTTGATCCAATTTAGACTCTCCTGAAAGCCCATCCAATCTGGAGTCTGAGTACTCCTGTAATATGCGAGTAACTATGGCAAGGGGGATGATGTGCCCCGTTATGAGAACTCTGCCTAATGATTTTGTTACTCTCTCCTAAGATGCTGATGAATATCCTGCTGCTCCTTTTGTTTTTGGCACCAGGTAAGACTACATACCGTGTTTCTCATAAAATAAGACGTGCCTATAAAATAAGCCATGGCAGGATTCTCAAGCATTTACGAAATGTAAGACATACCCCGAAAATAAGCCGTAGTGCTGGGTGCAGTTCTGGAGGGCGCCAAGGAAGAGGTGAGGCTGCCCGCACCTCCGAGTCCTCCAGATGCTGCCCGTCTTCTTTACAACATCATCATCAACCTTTTATTGGCATCAAACAAACAAACATACATACAAAACAGAAGCGGATTAATACTTTCACAGTTGCACAAACTATGTTAGAAGAGAAAAGAGACAAGACTCCGCTGTCCACGATCACATCTCTGGGACTCCTGATAACTCAGACGACTGCAGAATATTACGACGAGAAAAGAGCAAATGTAGGTATTGAGCTACCAATTTGGTAAGCTCCTGGTCAGTCCCTGATAATAGGAAACGTAAGACTTCCCGCTCTGGTCTCCTTCATCACGGAGTGAGAGCGCTGAGCCGCGGCAAGAGGAGGAGGAGGCCTGCCGGCTCGGCACCCGGAACCGGCTGCTGCTGCAGCACGGAGAGGGACGCCCAGCAGCGCCATGCGGAGCGCCCCGAGCCAGCCGCCTTGCCTCCGCCTCGCCCGGCTTCCGCCTGCTGGCTTGGCGCCTGGAAGCGGCCGCTGCTGCAGCGCCGAGCGAAATGCCCGGCAGCGCTGCGCGGAGCTCCCTGAGCCAGTGGCCTCGCCTCTGCCTGGTCTGGCTAAGGAGGCCTGCCGGCTCGGCGCCCAGAACCAGCTGCTGCTGCAGCACGGAGAGGGACTCCCAGCAGCGCCACGCGGAGCCCTGAGTCAGTGAAGTGGGTATCTCCCCTCCCCCCCTCCCATGGCTAAACGGTTTTTATTTTCTGTATTTTATATTCTTTCACCACTTTGACACAACACTTTGGACTGGGGACTTGCTAGGTTGTTCACTAGGCTCCAGAGGGACCCTATTCTTGTATGTTAAACTACTGGTATTGGGATTGGGACTAAATTACTCCTCCCCCCCCCAAAAAAAATACTTGCCATTGTATTTGAATTTCCTTTGTGTTAAAGAAAAAAAAATAGTTTTGCAGAGAACGTACATAAGCTGTGCAGTCTTGGCAGCCTGCACCCACATTTAGTACTTCTCGTGGCTCTCACTTGGTCCCTTTATAAATCTGCGGTAATAAAAATAAGACATCCCCTGAAAATAAGCCATGGTGGGGTTTTTTGAGGAAAAAAAAATATAAGACGGTGTCTTATTTTCGGAGAAACACGGTAGGTTCCTTTGTAGCCTCATGAAAATCTAATTGTATTCAGAGCCTGACTAGCAAACACCATGGATACAAAGGCCAATGTGGTGTAGTGGTTAAGAGCTGCAGACTTGTAATCTGGTGAACCAGGTTCACGTCCCTGCTCCTCCACATGCAGCTGCTGGGTGACCTTGGGCTAGTCACACTTCTTTGAAGTCTCTCAGCCCCACTCACCTCACAGAGTGTTTGTTGTGGGAGGGGGGGAGGAAGGGAAAGGAGAATGTTAGCCGCTTTGAGACTCCTTCGGGTAGTGATAGAGCGGAATATCAAATCCAAACTTCTTCTTCGTGTGAGGGTTTACCCTCAAACAGAACTTTTGTTTCCCGTATATTGCCTTGTTGAAACACTTATCATGATGTTATTTCAATACCAGTATGGTGACATATCGCACAGCCCTACTCTCCATCCCCTCTTGCCATCACCCAACCCAGATCATGGAAAGTTAGTCAGTACTTTTTTCTGGGGGGATGCAGAGGTACACATATCCCTAAACTTTTTGTGAATCTTTGTACTTTTGTTCATTTGCTTTATTTCCCCTAATTTATTTCCCCTAATTCCTTTGCTTTATTTATTTCCCCTAATTTGTGATTTTCTTGAGTCAAAATGAGAGTACCCCTAAACTTCATGTTTTTAGGGGGGGAGCACCAGTTGGATAAAAAAGACCCATTTGCTAATTCCTACCTGGCTTCCTGCTTTCTTTTGCCTGTCTATTTGGAGTTGGACTCCTTAGCTGTTTCTTGGGTGGGAAGGAAAAAATGGTGGTAAAGTATTAAGATTAGGTAAAGCAGATTTATTCTGGTGTGGGTATTTGGCAGGATTTGCCTTGATCTGAATGTAGTGCCTGAGCCGCTTGGAGTACCAAGTAATATGGGGATTAACAGAGGATCCCGGTGGTGAAGAATGAATTCTTGGCTCCCACACTGGAATCTCCTGATAATTGGGATTTGTTGGTTGGTCTTCCCCCAAGACCTAAACCTGGGTGGTCATGGCAGCTTTTTTGGGGGGGGGGAGGAAGTGGTGGTGGAAGAGAACTGATCTGGGAAACCAGGGGAGAGGGGAGCTTGTCACAGCAGGAGGTGGAGACCCCTTGGCTTCTTCACCTCTGCCTCTTGGCCTTGCTCCTCTCCTGCCTCTGGACTTCTCTCTGCCACAGACTCTCCCTGCTCACTAAAGCCTGTTACTTCTTCAGCTTCCGACACCACCACCTCCCAGTCTTCTTTGTCTGACCACTCATTGTTGTCCAACCACCAAAACCCTGGGCTCTGAGCCTTCCTCCCTTAGGGCGTTCCCCAGCTGGTGCCTCACACCAGATGTCAAAGAGAAAAACAACTATCAGACTTTTAGAAGAAGCTTTTAATGTTTAATAGATTATTATATTTTAACATTCTGTTGGAAGCCGCCCAGAGTGGCTGGGGAAGCCCAGCCAGATGGGTGGGGTATAAATAATAAAAAAATTAAATGATCTTTATTAATAGTTTGCCAAAAATTGACATTTAACTCTTGCTTAATATCATATACATATATATAATTTAAACCAACAAATTTATCCAGATTTGTATTGGTAACTTAAAACAGTCTATACAAATAACTTAAAACAAAATTGACTTCCACACTTCCTTCTTCTGCTTTGAGTTGACATTCCTACTTTGCGCGTTTTTACTCTTTATTTATTACCGTATATACCTGAGTATAAGCCGACTTTTTCAGCCCATTTTTTGGGCTGAAAAAGCCGCCCGGCGACTTATACTCGGGTGAAGCGGGCGGCTGCAGAGGGACAAGCGGCAAGAAAGGGATCCTTTCTTGCTGCTTGTCTCCCCTGCCCTGCCGATCCCCCATCTGTGCCTGCTCTCTGATCCCTCGTCCTGTGCCTGCTCTGCGCAAGGCATCGGGGAGGGAAAAGTGGGGAGAAAGCGCTCCTGGCTGCTTTTCTCTCCCCATGCCTTGCGCAGAGCAGGCACAGCACCGAGGGATTGGAGAACCGCTGCGCTGAGACTCTCTGATCCCTCTGCTCTGTGCAAGGATCGCCTCCTTCTCCTCCCGTCCCTTCTCCACGAAGAGGAACAGAGGTAGCGACGGTGGCAGCGGGAGCAGGAGGAGGACGAGCATCGAGCAGGCGCGCGAGCCGGCTCAGTCCCAGAGAGCCTGTTGCTTTTGCCCCCATCCCATCCCAGCTCTGCCCACCCTAGAAACTGCCCACCCTGAAACTTTCCCAGAATATGCCCCCTTGCCTCTCATGCCCTCCCTAAATATGCCCCACCCACCCTGAAACCTTCCCAGAATCTGCCCCCTTCCCCCTTAATCCATTCCAGAATCTCCCCCCTTAATTCCTCCCTGAATATGCCCCCTCCCCCTGAGCCCTCCCTGTAAAGAGACCCTTTCTTTCCAAGCCTTCCCTCTTAACCCCTGCCCATCCCAGCTCTGCCCACCCTAGAAACTGCCCCCATCCCAGCTCTGCCCACCCTAGAAACTGCCCACCCTGAAACTTTCCCAGAATATGCCCCCTTGCCTCTCATGCCCTCCCTAAATATGCCCCACCCACCCTGAAACCTTCCCAGAATCTGCCCCCTTCCCCCTTAATCCATTCCAGAATCTCCCCCCTTAATTCCTCCCTGAATATGCCCCCTCCCCCTGAGCCCTCCCTGTAAAGAGACCCTTTCTTTCCAAGCCTTCCCTCTTAACCCCTGCCCATCCCAGCTCTGCCCACCCTAGAAACTGCCCCCATCCCAGCTCTGCCCACCCTAGAAACTGCCCACCCTGATCAGGGCCCTGCAGGATTTGACATCTATCTGCAGGGCCTGCAAGGCGGAGCTGTTCCGCCTGGCCTTTGGGCTGGACTCCGTCTAACCCCCCCTCATTTATTATTATTATTTTATGGAACCCCTTATATGGGACTTTTATATAAATTTTCCCTTGGCTCTTTTTGCTGGCCCATGTAGGACCAGCATGGATAGTTGGCCCCGGTGAATATTTGATGTTTTCTCCCCTTCTGGCTTTGATCTATAGGCTACCACTAAAACGAGGCTGCATTTTAATCAACTGTTTGTTTGTTTGTAAAATGTTTTTACTGTATTTAAATTTAGTGTTAGCCGCCCTGAGCCCGGTCTTGGCCGGGGAAGGCAGGGTGTAAATAAATAAAATATTAATAATATTATTACTATTACCGTCCCTCCATGACCATCAAATGGGGAAATCTGATTACCAGGGAGGAAACAATTAGCATTCCCAACAGAGCTGTGTCAACCTTTTTTCTTGCTGCCACTGCAGAAATATTTGCAGGGACAGCGGCTGATCTGGTATCCAGACCAAGTGTTAGCCACCCTTGCCTTGGGCTAAGTACACCTACTTGGTCTTCTGGAGTATCAGCTAAATTAAAAAAGTCCTCTTTGAAAGCTGCAGGATTTGTTTATAATGAGTATGTCCTTTCATTTTCTTTTTCTTTAATATAGCTACTCTGGTGAGAGGAGCTAGAAATTCACATCTTCCTTTTTCCTTTTTTGAACTGTAAGTATTTTTTTAAGTACAGTAGAAAACAAGTAAAACCTTGTAGAATTGATCTTCTGGAGTGTTAAACCTGTTCAGTTTGGCGAGTGAGAAGAACAGTTGATTAGCCCTTGCTGTGCCCGGATGAGAAATCCTAGAATTAATATCTTGCTCTTGTATGAGTATCTTGCTCCTTCTCCCTTCTAACTTCATCAAATTTGGCACAACTGATGCTACATGGATTTGAGAATGTATTTTGGTACTATAACCAGCTTACTTGTGAGATTGTCTTATCCCATATGTGCCTAATCAACTGCTTTGATCTGCAGTTTTTTGTTTAGATAAGCCTAACCAGCTAGGTGGAATGTTTGCAGATGCTTTGATCTGTTTTTAGCTTATCACTGATTTTAATTATTATTTGAATGTTTTAAATAGCTGTTAATTGCTTTTAATGTGACTTTATTCTTGTTGTGAACCATTCTGAGGCGCTTACAATTACATTTTATGAAATAATTTGTGTCCTTCTCTCCAAAGGCTCTCCTATATTTTATCAGCTTTGGAAAATGCTACTGGAGAGGTTTGGGGACCATCCTAAGCTACTCTGGCAGGCTACCAGTGACAAAAAAAATACTCAAAATATCACTGCAAGATCACCACAGGGATTCTCCAGAAGGAGCAACAGAAAACATACCTTTTTGAAACCCAGCTTTTAGTGCTTTTTAAATGTTTGAAAAATACTTTCCCAATAAAATTTATATAAATCCAGTTGCCTGCAATTTCCCCCTTATTCTTCCTTCAAGTGGCTAAGCATGCAAGCATGGTCCTTTCCCCTTTTATCCTCACAATAGCGCCATGTTATTTGGAGTGATTGGCCCAAAGCCATCTAGTGAGCATCATATAAATGAGATTTGAACTTTTCTCACTGGTCCTAAGTTCAACACTCTAACCAATGTACCACATTATTCTGGCACTCCCTTACTTACTGGGAAGGTATTTCATAGCTGGCAGAACAAACTGGCTGTTCAGCAACACAGGGCAGTAAAGGGTTTGCTGTTTTACGCAACCACTCCCTTTCCAGTAAGGTCTATGTATTTCACAAAGTGGGATGAATTCTCAAAGTGGTCATCCTTAACAGCCAGAAGCAGTATGAGAATGACCTAGAACAGGCATGTGTAACAAGAAGTAGGGTGTGATCTACGATCCAATATAAAAACTGTCAGTGATCTACCACCCAGGGATGGGTGCAGGGTGGGCAGGTGGGCACTGGCTGCTTCCCCCAATGGGGCAGGGAAGGGTGCAGGGTGGGCGGCGGAGCTCTTTTGTGCCAAATGGCTTTGGAGCCATTGTCTTTCTAGCTATTGAGGAGCGTGCTGTGCTCGGGGTGCTTTGGACCCTGATTGATCAAGATCAACCCCCTGATCGACTGATCAATCAGGATTGACAGGTTGGACATGTCTGACCTAAAAGATGTGCAAGAGTTGCTTGAGGCAGGCTAGAGAACTGCCTCTTTCAACCAAGACACATTTTAGAGATCTGTGATAGTTTGCAATGACCTAGTACCTTTAATGACCTAGTACCTTTAATGACCTAGTACCTACTACGCAAAAGCATTTGACTGTGTCGACCACAGCAAACTATGGCAAGTTCTTAAAGAAATGGGAGTGCCTGATCACCTCATCCGTCTCCTGAGAAATCTGTATGTGGGACAAGAAGCTACAGTTAGAACTGGATATGGAATAACTGATTGGTTCAAAATTGGGAAAGGAGTACGACAAGGCTGTATATTGTCTCCCTGCTTATTTAACTTATATGCAGAATTCATCATGCGAAAGGCTGGGCTGGATGAATCCCAAACCGGAATTAAGATTGCCGGAAAAAATATCAACAACCTCAGATATGCTGATGATACAACCTTGATGGCAGAAAGTGAGGAGGAATTAAAGAACCTTTTAATGAGGGTGAAAGAGGAGAGCGCAAAATATGGTCTGAAGCTCAACATCAAAAAAACTAAGATCATGGCCACTGGTCCCATCACCTCCTGGCAAATAGAAGGGGAAGAAATGGAGGCAGTGAGAGATTTTACTTTCTTGGGTTCCATGATCACTGCAGATGGTGACAGCAGTCACGAAATTAGAAGACGCCTGCTTCTTGGGAGAAAAGCAATGACAAACCTAGACAGCATCTTAAAAAGCAAAGACATCACCTTGCCGACAAAGGTCCGTATAGTTAAAGCTATGGTTTTCCCAGTAGTAATGTACGGAAGTGAGAGCTGGACCATAAAGAAGGCTGATCGCCGAAGAATTGATGCTTTTGAATTATGGTGCTGGAGGAGACTCTTGAGAGTCCCATGGACTGCAAGAAGATCAAACCTATCCATTCTCAAGGAAATCAGCCCTGAGTGCTCACTAGAAGGACAGATCCTGAAGTTGAGGCTCCAGTACTTTGGCCACCTCATGAGAAGAGAAGACTCCCTGGAAAAGACCCTGATGTTGGGAAAGATGGAGGGCACAAGGAGAAGGGGACGACAGAGGATGAGATGGTTGGACAGTGTTCTCGAAGCTACTAACATGAGTTTGGCCAAACTGCGGGAGGCAGTGAAGGATAGGCGTGCCTGGCGTGCTCTGGTCCATGGGGTCACAAAGAGTCGGACACGACTGAACGACTGAACAACAACAACAACAGTACCTTTAAATACTTTGTAACTAGAAAGAGTCTGACTGTCATGACAAGCTGGGTATGGACCAAAGGAAAGATGTACATAGGACAAGCATCCCTGGAATATAAAATGGATTGGATTCAGCTAAGTAGTTGCGCTAGCAGGAACCAGCACCGAACCTGCTAGCTTAATGAGACTTGCTTCCCAAATCAGCTCTGGGGGTGTGGGTAAGCCCCCAGAACAGCATGTGGAGAGGGGAGATCATTTTGTCAGGCAAGCAAAAATGTTTGTGCTAATGGAAAATTTGTGTTAGTGCAACACTGAATTCCTCCCAATATGTTTCTGTTAATCTAATCCAGCCATGATGGGTGATTGCAGAGGAAAAGCTCGGGTCTGTATAACTAACCTTTTTCATAACATAGAAACACTAAGGTGCTAACCACAAGAGGATAAGGATGACATTTGTCTTGATAATTTAGCTGATGATGAAGCTGTAATGAAATTGGAAGATGGTATCTGACTGAGACAAGTGGAACTTTTAAGGGCACCAATTTGTGCTGTCCTTTAGAAAAACAGGAAACAAGTGTATGAAATTTCTTCACCCTGAAAACCTAAATAGCACACACAATGCTCATCCCCAATCTCCATCCCAAGATAATGTAAGAGAAAGGACCACAGGATCCTGGTAGTGATGAAGTGCTTTGCAACTGAAGCTGTGTCTACAATGAGACATTAATGTGTGCATGGGTCACTGTTTCAGTGTGCATGCTTGTGCACCTTCACACACTAGTGCCTTCAACTGTGCACCACCAAAATCTGTTTCCCATTCTCCCACCGCAGTGCATTGTGGGATGCATTTGTTCTTCTTCCCTCAATGAATGGTGTTATAGAAATGGGGGGATCCCCCTAAACACTAGGACCGAATAAATATTAGGATTTTGATTGATTGTAATATGGATTAAAGTACAGAACTGCGCCAGACAGGAAATTCCTGGGCTGGTGTATGCAAACCAGCCTAGCTGGCTAGGGGAAGAGCAGACCTGTTAGCATTACAAAAAGGTGTTGATGGGCCATAGAAGGATTCTTTGGCTTGGGGAGTCAGATGTCACAAAGGTTGCTGGGGTAACTGTGTGTTTGAGGGACAGGAAAAGAGAGATTTGAAACAAGGGGGAAGAAGGGGGAGAAGAAGGAGGAAGTAAGGGGGAGATCCATTTTGGAGGAAGAGACTAAAGGTTCCCTGCACTTCTGTGAGCCATGCTGTAAGATCTGGACTTCCTCCATGCAGACTGTAAATAGGTGAATAAACCCTATTTCTTAAAGCACAACAGTCCCACTGTGTCTTCTATTCTCCAAGGGACACAAACCCTGTGTGTGTACCTGTGGCCCCATGAAATCTGGCCACTGCTTGGCGGAGAAATGGGCAGGCTTTTGTAAGAGTACTTTCCTGCTCATTATACATTCCAGAAACCCAAAGTCCATTGTGTGCATAGGCATTTGTTCATATGCACCTTTAAAGAATACTTTGATATACCAGATTTGCACAAAAGAATAGTAAAAAACATTTAAAGCTATATATACCTCCAAACGGGGATGCGGGTGGTGCTGTGGGTTAAACCACAGAGCCTAGGGCTTGCCAATCAGAAGGTCGCCGGTTCAAATCCCCGCGACGGGGTGAGCTCCCGTTGCTCGGTCCCTGCTCCTGCCCACCTAGCAGTTTGAAAGCACGTCAAAGTGCAAGTAGATAAATAGGTACTGCTCCGGTGGGAAGGTAAACAGCGTTTCCGTGCGCTGCTCTGGTTCGCCAGAAGCGGCTTTGTCATGCTGGCCACATGACCCGGAAGCTGTACACCAGCTCCCTCGGCCAGTAACACAAGATGAGCACCGCAACCCCAGAGTTGGACACGACTGGACCTAATGGTCAGGGGTCCCTTTACCTTTTATACCTCCAAGCCAGGAAACCTGAGGTCCATTGTGGGCATGTATTTGGACATTAAGGCAATTAAAAACCTGCTGCTTCCTTTCCTGCGTGCTGCACTTGCATGGGCAAATTTTAATTTTCAATATAACTGTTTCGTGAAAGATAAGTTCTGCACAAAATAGCTGCTTTACTAATAAAAATAGTAAGAATGTGCCTTCAGCAACAGCAGGTGAGAAAGGGGCAGGCTGCATCCTTTCTTTGGGCTGACGGAAACAAAATAGAAGTAGGGGATATGACACTCAGATGGCACCCAGAAAAATGTCACCACATGGGGGGGAGCCACCCACACAATTTGCTTCAGTGCATCCACAGTAATGTAACATGCAATGTTATATTGGATTTTCTTCCCTTACATGATTATCTGTGGATCAGAAAAACCTGAATTTAATGAGGGGGGAAGTGCAGACTGTCAATCGGATGAGGGTGTCATATGGGTGCTGTAAAAAGACTAGCAGCTTCAAATCCACATTAAACTGCATTCAGGATGAGTGCTTAGAATTATTTAGCTTTTAACTCATTTGAAGTATTCATGTTAGAATGAAGATGTTTAGGAGAGAATGTATGTTCTGTACTCAGTAGGACTTCAGACCATGGGCGTACCTGGGGGGGGCAGGGGGCAGCTGCCCCCCCAAAAGCAAAAAAAAATTAAATGGTTATCGGCAGCCTAAAAGGAAGAAAAAGCTCTCCTCCTGAATAAAAGCTCAACAACTGGTCTTTCTCCCCCTCCCAAAATCTCAATAATTTTTTTTATTGAGAATTTATAGGATTTTCCAATTAAAAAACCAAAAACAATACAATACATGGTTAAACTCTCCATACTCCCCCCTCTCCCACCGAAGGGAGCAACAAATACAAAAACCCCCTCTCACAGAGGTAACAAAAATCATTTCACATTTAACTTCATATTTTTCGAATCATAGCATAAAGCTGACCCTCTTCCTAGGTCAGTTAATTAAATTCCCAACATTACTTCCTAAAGTGACTTCCTCATTCCCCCCCTTACTGATTTCCAAATTGTCACATAATTCCAGTTTTCTTTAATCTTTAAGTCTAATCCACTCATCGTGCTGGCAAGAGAGGAACAGTTTCTGAATTTGCAGGGATTCATCGTTGCAAGGGAGCTTGGGAAACTGAGTTCCCTTGCATGGTGAGTAGTTCCTTTGCGAGGACTGAGGATCCTGGGAAACTGAGTTTTTCAGCCATTTGGGGCTTTCTGTTTGGGGGGGGGAGTTTTTCTGTTTTTTGAAGCTGTTTTTGTTTTTGAACCTGAACGACCATGGCTCCCCCCCCCCAGTTTTGATCCTGGGTACGCCCCTGCTTCAGACTTCAGATATGTTCACATTACCACCTACTCTGTTCCCAGTGCTACTTTCAGAAGCTGCATTCACACAACTTTACCCATTATCCATATTGATCCTATAGTTTGACCAAAACTGCCATTTCTCAAACCAGCCTCAATTTAACATTAAACTGCATTCACTTCACAAATGTTTGAGACAGCTGCAGCACATGCCCAGGTGAACACACATATGCAGGTAACAATAGAAGTTGGGACGGATGCAGGGGGAAGGATCAAAAAGGTCATTTGTGTTAGATGAAGACATTCCCCACCATGCAAGGACAGTATGAAATGCACTGTGGGAGTGTGTGACTTTGATGCATCTAAGCCACTAACATGAACATACTCTTAATTAAGATTTAATGAAGTCTAAATTCAGCCATTCAGTCTTGAGACTGTTAACAAAGAAACAGAAGACTTGAGCTTTCAGCAGACTCAGCCACCAAATTCTTCCCCGTCGCACCCCCATCACACCTTCGGTCCCAGTTCTGCTGCTGTTGCTGCTTCCATTTATCACATAAAAACTACCTTCTAACATCACACTTTGGTCTTTGAACCAGTCACATTTTTTAGACTCAAAAGCAGAAAAAAAATCCCAGCAGCCTGTTCCAAGTTGCCTTTTTAGCTGAAAGTCCCAACTACTTCCCATCCAAAATTGTGTTAGGTCTTGCATCCAGTTCAGAATCTGCCAAACCTCTAGACAACACTCCCACCATGTGGCCAGAGGAAACTGTTTGTCATTGATTAATCAAATGTGAGTGGTCAATCTAATTCAACAACTCTCTAAAGTAAAATACTTTTGTTTAAATGTGATTCTTCTTACAAAGTCCTCCTGTCTATGAGGCATTTGCATTTTTAAATTGCACTACCAGCAGGCTCTCTGCAAGAGTGAGCGTTCTTAAAACCAGTGAAGTGGAAAAGAGGAAAATTACTGAACGCAGACAGCAACCCCTCTGTAATTTTACTTTGACATACGCCTGTCAAGCTTCTTTCCCCGTTTCAGATTTTATTGAATTACAACACAAGTCTGAGAGAGAAAGTGCACCACAGCAAGAGAGCAATTCACTCTCCAAGGCCAATCTTTTCATTTGCTCAGGGGATTTATCAGTAACCTTGAGAAGGTCAAAACAATGGCTCAAGAACAGCAAAAGCATTTTCACTTTTTGTAGGGCTGCTGAACTACCTCATTTTCTTACCTACCCTCTTTTACCCAATGACCAAATCTCATGGCTGTACTTTTGCTCAGATTAAACACCTCTCACACGCTCCTTCATTGGTAACAGCACCTTAAGGAACCTGAAATATAGGAGGGAATTCAACACCACCCTAAGGGCAATTTTTCTCTGTGGACAAGCATTTCAGCTTACCAGATGGAAACATCCTTACCCTGCCTGCTGTTCTGGGGGCTCTCCTGACCCCCTCAGAGCCAATTTCAGGAGGCATGGAGGGAAGCCGCAATGTGCCAGCAAAAGCCCTTGCATAGGGCTTCTACTAACAGGACTCATTAGTTGAAATCCGCTCATAATGTTTATAGGGGTAGCTATGGTACTGCTTGTGTGGTTGTAAACAACCAGCAAAAGTAGCCAGATGCAAGAGAGGAGGCTCTTACACCTTTGATATATGGTAGTTGTGTCAAAGGGGATTTCAGCAGGTGCTACTTTTGACATACAAATTATAAAAGGTGTAAGAGTCTTCCTCTTTTGCAGCTGGGTAGTCTATTGTCTTTTCAGCAAAATTATTTTTTCAATCATTTTTGCCTAAAGAAGGTTGGGATAGTCAACAGACTTTTACAAGCTTCAACTTCCAGCAAAGCCATGAATTCATTAAGTAGCCTTTAGTGGCCACCATTTGCATCGCTATCAGATGTGAGCACTGGATATAATAGCAGGTTCTCATATAATTAAGAGTTGTTTATCCAGGTATCTGCACTGTGCATTTAAGTTTTTTGGTGCAGCAGGGCACAGGGAATTTCACCATTTGTGCAGCATAAACTGGACACTTCCTAGCCCAGGGGCTGCCAGCATTTTTGGACCTGTGAGCATTTGCAAACTGAAGAAACTGGCATAGACATCACACACACAATTTCACATTGCACCCCTATTTTACTGGCTACAATGATTCTTTCAAGCTTGATTTTAGAAGAGGGAGGATACCCTGTGGGTGCAAGGAAAGGCCTCTGTATGCCCCCAGGCACCATGTTGGCAGCCCTTGTTTTACCCAGAACAGATGGTTGTCTTGCCTCCCTAATCCCTACCATCACACAATTTAAAGCTCAATTTCAGCACAAAATAAATAGAAAACCCTCCATGGTCTTTACAATAAACAATAGTTATTAACATTCAGCCTTAACCTAATCCTTATTTTACATACAGTGAAACTTGGCCAGGGCCAATGCTCGAAGCGACTGGCATGAGTTTGGCCAAACTGCGGGAGGCAGTGGAGGATAGGGGTGCCTGGCGTGCTCTGGTCCATGGGGTCACGAAGAGTCGGACACGATTGAACGACTGAACAACAAATGCTCTTTTCCTTAGGGAACGCAGGACTAAATGTTCTCTCCTAGTTTTGGTATGAGCTTTCGTGTGCATGCAGGTATCTGAAGAAGTGTGCATGCACATGAAAGCTCATACCAAGAACAAACTTAGTTGGCCTCTAACGGGGGTTGGCAACCCACGGCTCCGGAGCCGCATGCGGCTCTTTCATTTAGAAGAATTTATTGGCATTTTTCATAACAAGACATACACCCACATCCACACCTACAATTATACAATTATAAAACAAATACAATTATAAAACAAATACAAATATTGCCAGGATTCTTCTTCTTGTTTATATGCATAAAGAAAAAATTTCTATTTCCGAATCTTGACGGTTGACTTCCCCTGCCTTTTCACCTTCGGTTTTAAGTCCATAATCTATTTTTTAACAACTTCCTCCAAAATTTTAAACTCAATTATAAAAGAAAACAATCATCTTAATCATCTTAGTCTATATTGACTAATAATACATCATCCTAAATCATAACAAATTATTTTTATCAAATCTATGCTAACTTCTTCTGTCCTTTATCCTGCTGCTAATAACATGGAATTTCAAATATCTCCTTTCTTATTAAAAAATAAAACCATAAAACTAACAATCTTCACCCTCCGATTTCAGAATACCATAACAGACCATTTGAACCTTACATTTAATACTTAATACTTCACCCTACTCCCCCTCTGTCCATTGTCCTTCTCCGACTGTCACCAGAACCAAACTTCCAATTGTCCTCTTTTCCCATATGTCCACAGATCCAGGCACAGTTCACAACAGTCCTTGCAACGAGCTTCAGGGTACACATCTCATCTTCTTTCGGCTGCTCCGTTTCTTTATACCATTCTTCTTCTTCTTGTAAATACCTTAATTCTTTGTCCCTTGCCCCCGAGCTCACACCTCGGGGTCTGGATATAGCAAATCTTACCGTCCCGGGGCTGCCACCCCCAAAGAACGAATCTTTTTCCCGGAGTCGCCCTGTCATTTCTCTCCATCCTTCAAGCAACCCTCTCAGCTCCTTGCCAAGGTTTCCTTCCAAAGTGTCAAAATTTTTAAAAGCCTCCTCTGTGGGAAGTAAATTTCTTTTCAAATCCCCACTCAAGACTTTCACTTTCCGATTAAGCAGTTCCAGCCTCAAAACATTGAGCCTTTGTTCATCCGTTAGTCCAGAGTTCAAAACAAGTTCAAACACAAAGTCCAACATATTGGGAGAGGGGGTGGGAGTGAGTGTCAGATTACAGTTCCTGTCTCTATGTTCTTCCTTTTGTAGCAGTTGTTTTCCACCTCAGTTTAAACTTTTCATCGCCATTTTTCCTGAAGCCAGAGCGCAAAGACCAAAACTTTAAACGGAGATATTTTCCGCAAACTTACTCCCCAAAGGGAGATTTTAACAGCCTCATTTATCAAAGTTCGAATACTTTGTAGCCAATTCTGTAGCAGCAGTCACTTAAACTGGTTAATTTCTTTCCCCCGAAGGGAGGGAGGCAGGCTTCCTTCTCATTTCCCCCCGGATCGTCCAAAAAACATAAAATCTAGTCCAATCGAATACTCACGACCACCGGGTTTCTTTAATTCCGAAAATCACAGGTAGAACTTTGACGCTCGTCGCGGGGGTGACCGCCGCATTTACGTCCCGGTTGGGGCATGTCCCCTAAAGCCCGGCTCCGTTGTCCCTTCACCCCCACTCCCCCTTTACAGGGGGAGCGAGGGAAGGGTTCGGAGCACTAATGGGCACAGCCGGGGAGCCCAGGGTGCGGGACGCTCTTCCCGCACCCCACCGGAGCCCCGCTTTGCGGTAGCGGGGCTCCAACCGCCGGGACGGACTGGGTCGCCTCGCAGCCGAGGCAACCCACGACCGCTCCGCGATGGCGTCGCCGCCGGAAGTCCGCATGCGGCTCTTTCACACCTTTGCCGCGGTTCTGCCGGCTGCGCCCGTGCCCTCCTCTTCTTCTCCAGCTGGCCGGCAGCGGCCCGCCCTCCAGCTGGCCAGCCGGCTGCGCCCTCCTCTTCTTCTCCAGCTGGCCGGCGGCGGCCCGCCCTCCAGCTGGCCAGCGGCCCGCCCCCAAGGCTGAGGCTCATGCGCCGTGCCTCGTTTATGCCAGCGCAGGCGCAGCAGCAGACAGCAGCAGCTTCCCTCCTTGGCGCCTGTCCCAGAGGTGTGGCTGCTGCTGCTGGCGTGGAGCTGCTGCTGGCTCGAGGCGACGACGACGAGGTAGGCAGCTGCGGGCTGGGCCAGGGGGGCGGGCGAGGAGGAACAAGCCCTCTTTTAAAAAATTGTAGAGGAAGCGGGGCCTGCCTGGATGTGTGTGTGTGTTGGGGGGGGATGAAGTGGAAAATCAGAGTAAAGCCAGCAAATGGTCTGGAGGAGAGGTGTACGTGTGTGTGTTGGGAGCCGGTCGTTGTCTTTGGTGAGCTCTTCGGGATTAAGGGCAACAGGCGTCCCCCCCTCAACCTCGTTTATTTCATAATCATTGGGGAGAAGTGCGCGTGGAGGAGGCCCCAAATAAATCTGTAGCGATGAAACAAAAAGCAATTTGGGAGTCAGTTCCATTTATCAGCGGCTCTTACTCCTGAGTAGACGCGCCTAGCATTTTTCACTTCCGAGGGTGTTGCATCTTGAAGTTGTCTACTCAGAAGTAAGTCCCATTGCGCTCCATGGGACTTACTTCCGGGTAAGTTTGCAGCCACATGTCTGAGGCAGACAGGTCTCACACGTCACAAAATTACCAAATGTTTACCAAATGGGTCTCTGCAGGGAAGGAGGGGTGAGGGATTTAATTGTTCCAGGAATTAAAGAAGATTACCATCTCAAAGGAATGGCCAGGCTACTGAGAAGAGGCATCAGATAAGGCCTTTTCTGGGTGATGAGCTTGGGTTACACCTCTTCCGTGATTGATGTTTCTGGGGGTGGGCTAGACTCCAGGAGGGATTTTAAAATGTCTTTATAATAAGCATGCTTGCTTTGCTTCTCAATCTTCTCTGGTTGGCCTCTGTTTTTTACTCCTACCAATGGAGAACCTGCAAAGGACTTTGCAAGGGCTCTTGTGTACCCCATAAAATAAGGGAATAAGGGCAGATTTTTCTTACAACAGCAGCATAACCGATTATGCAACCTGCAAAGGACTAAAGGCGTGTGTTGTTACTATTGAATATAGAATAAATCTTCATTGTCATTGTCCCCTTGTGTGAAACAACGAAATTGCTCTATTAAGCGCCATAGTGGGATTTGATGGTGTGTTGTTGTTGTTGTTTTTAAGGGGGCATGCACTGGCCTTGAGTGAAAAACGCACTCACCCTTTTGCTTATATTGTTAGAATCATAGAACTGTGGAGTTGGAAGGGACACCCGAGGGTCCTCTAGCCAACCCCCGGCAATACAAGTATCTCAACACGTGCTCTCCCATCCAGTTTGAAACCATACTGGGCCCTGCTTAGTTATTTAACTTAGTAGTTGCCTAACATGGGGGTTGGGGTGGGAGTCTCTGGGCAATTTGCCATCAAGCAAAAATTTTGCTGGTCCTCTTCCTTATATTATCACCGTTCTTAATGCTATTTATTAGTTGCCTAACACAGGGGAGTCTCCAGAAGCGAAAGGTTCGTTGAGACCTCTTACTTGTATTACTATTATTGGTAACATTAATATTGTTATTGTTATTTCATTTGTTGGTTGCTTGGGGGAGCCTCTGTGTGACTCAAGCAGCATCTGCATTGGGGTATACTGCATTTGGGAGGGACTGTGTTGTTTGCTAGTGTTGTTTGCTAGGGCTTTCAAAAAGGTGTTGAACGGCCTTATTTGCACATGGTTATGCATACCAGAAACAATATATGCAGTGTTATATTTGTTTTAAATGTCGCAATGGTTTTGCGGCTCCCAGTTTTTTTTTTCCTTCGGAAACGGGTCCAAGTGGCTCTTTTTGTCTTAAAGGTTGCAGACCCCTGGCTTAAGGTGCTACTGGAGGATTTTTTTATTTTTTATTTTGTTTTGACTATGGCAGACTAACACAGCTACCTACCTGTAACTTCACCTAGTTTTGTTTTTCACATTCTTTAGACTTTGCTATATCTATAAGGAGATGGTGACAAATCCCAATGTGAGAAAACATGGATATAATACTGTAAGCATGATCCAGGCTTCAATTATTAGGCATATCTCCTCATGACCTGTTTCTTTTGCGAAGACTCGGGGCCAGCAGGCACAGCCTACAGCCTAGGGGCTGCAAAGCAGCTCCTCTCCAGGACCATTAGAGCACAGAGCACACATAGCACTTGAAAGCCCAGAACCACAAAAGCAGATCATTTCCCAAAGGGCAGCCATCTTACTCTATTGCAGCAAAAGCCATCAAATGAGGATTGTGGCACCTTGAAAGACTTGCAAGTGTATTATTGCCTAATTAGCAAGCCTGGCCCAATGTACAGGCATTATCAGGTGATAAAGCTGATTTCAGAAAATAAAGCAGAGCATGCCATCAGTTTCATTCCTGCCACCTGTGGTCAGTTAGCATACTTAACAGATAAGATGTTCCACAGCATAGGTCTTACCACAGAAAAGATACTGCTCCTTGTCCTTATGTAAGGTACAAAGTTCTCGGTGCAAAGTGCAAAGACAGGCCAAGGAATGATGCATGACATTTGGTTTGGTTTTTTCCAAACTAGGGGCTGCCACCCCTGCTCGCTCAGCTTGCCTACTTGGCAACCACTATCTCACTCAACCACTCATCTATGCCTTCACTGTTCACTCGAACCTGCCCCCCCCAGCTGTGTAAAGCCCACCACAAAATGAATATTTTACCAAGTCATCTAATGTTGACACTATGGTTACTACTCTTTCCTCTAGAAAGGTTGTTCAACAGCAGCAAAGCAGGCAAAAATTCAAGAGAAGCTGTTTTGCCAATACTGAGATGAAGGGACCTTTAAAACATTCACCCATTGAATGTCTGTTGTGCAATGCAGCTGTCAAATGCACAATACTCCACTACAATAATAATAATCGTGGGACCTGACAGCTAGAATTCTGAATAGAATGTATGGTTACAGCATTGTAACTAGTTTCTACTGATGGAGACTAGCCTAAAAAGGAGAAGGAAATAAGCCACTTATTTTAATGGGGGCAAAGACTTATGAACTGTGTCTGAGCTAGTTTCACCTTCAACTGACAGATTTTCAAAGGACCAAACAGAATAGTTTACACACCAACAGCCCCTCCTCACAATAAATGAAAATAATGAATGAAGGCTGAGTTAGAGCTGTTCTCTTGAAAAGCTCTATCGAGTCTTTGATTGAAAATTCTATCTATTTGAGATGTGAGTTAATGACATTTACGGGCCATTGAGTAACAGTGCAAGCAATTTTACTGTGATTATTACAGCTTTAAAATGGATCGGGCATTTTGACGTGTCTGAAACAAATGGGAGGCAGGGATACTCTTATACAAAGCAATCAGAGAATGGGCATGCAGTAAACTAAAAGGACAGCTTCACACACAGAGAAGTTTAAAGAAAAAAAGGTGCAGGTGAGAAGATAGGTGCAGCTGTTCCAAGAAGAGTACTGTACAAAAGAACTCTTCTATATATGTGTGGCAGTCTTACATTTTTCTTATGTCCAAGGCTTTTGTCCACTTACAGAACAATTCTATACACGTTTCCTCAGAATTCTAAGTCTTCAATGCAATTTATTCCTGATAAATATGTATAAGGATATGCACCCTTGTCCATATCCTCAGAAAATGTCTTTATCCCTCACATGACACATCCAAATTGCCCCACTTGGAGTGACCTTACCTCCTTTTCAGTCTCCCACAATGCTACACCTTCACAACCAACTGGCCATTATTCTCCATTTTTTAAACCCTTTGCCTGTATTCCCAGACTGACCCAACTTACTGCATTAGTTCTGTTTTCTGCATCCCTTGACCATGTTCCTAAAATGCTCCTCTTCACCCACACCCTTGGCCATACCCCTGCTATGCAGTCTCGAGTGCAAATGAAGGCCAGCCAGGCGCATTTTGCACCCAAGGCTGGTCAAGTTATACCCAAGACAAATCTTAGGTTGCCTCCCTAACCAGAATATTAGAAAAATGCTAACCTGGTGGTCTCCTTTCCTTCCCCACCCCTGGTCTAACTTTGTATCATTTACCGGTAATTATTTTAAATTTGTAAAATTGCCTCAGCAGAAAGGATTTAAGCCCAACAGCTACCGTAAATGAACAACTAGCCCTACGCCTGCTGTCCTTTCACGGTGCCCAAAATGAGCCACAGCCCCAGGGCTGGATTTATGTATAGGCTAAGTAGGCTGAAGCCTAGGGCCTCTAGATCTAGGGGGCCTCGCCAGCCTGCCCGCTCCCCAGTGCCGCAGTCTTCCCTCTCCCAAAATTGCAAACCAAAGACTTCCTGCGAGGGCAGGGCAACTCAGGCCTCTAAATCTAGGGGGCCTCGCCAGCCTGCCCGCTCCCCAGCACTGCAGTCTCCCCTCTCCCAAAATTGCAAACCCAAGACTTCATGCGAGGGCATTTCTCCCCCATTTCAATGACATTTTGCTTCAAAAGGAAAGGCGGACTTGGTCATCGTCTTCCTCCATAATCCTCTAAGGGAGAGGTCACTACTCAACTTGGATACCACCCTCCCCCATAATCCTTGGGATATACAGTCAAGTACACAGCACCCCTACCTTGAGGGGAACAATGAACATCCGTTGATGGGTATTCTGAGGCCAGGTGTTGCGGGTCGATGGCCCGCCACCCGCGTGGGGTAAATAAAACACACAGACACAATATTTTAGGTTAATGGACAAAGTAAGGCCACAACTTTATTGGTTACGGCGTGTGAGTGGTATTGGCTTAGGCATTGGACAAGAGGGTTAACAACCAGTGGGAGGAGCTTGTTGATGCAAATTCAACTGGAAGCATCCCCCCTGACGTCACCGGGGGTCATGCCATGGCCCTAGCCACTAGCAGGGCATCGGACAGGATCCACGACCGCCGGATCCCTTTAAAGGGATACCCCTAGGAGGTAGGTGATGGGCACAACCTGACCTCCAACACACAACACATATTACATCACCTATTGAATATTCCAATGCCTAACCGCCAATACCATAAAGTTGTGACAGGTTGCTACGAGGTAGGCGAAAAACCAAGAGGCCAGTGCCAATTTGCCAAATGGATAAAAATTCCTACCAGGCCCCCTGGGCAACCAAGGCGACCATCCGAAGTCCATAGCAAGGTCAGAAGTATAGCAAGACCTAAAGGGAGGGAGGGAGATCCAATGTGTGCAGGGGGCAGAATGAGTAGAAATGGCGCTTCCCTGGCTGTTTGAATCCAGACCCCACCCCCCCAGCCAGCCCTATTGGCAGGCTATTGGGCTTGGCACGGCAGAAAGGAGGGGACCAGGCAGGGGGCCAAACACGCCCCCACCAGCGCAGGAAACAGCCACCGCCCGCAACTCCTCCCCTCTGGAATGAGGAGAGGTCTTCCCACAGCCCATCCTTCGGAAGGCCAGAAGGCAAGGATATTTCTTTAGATGGCGGGTACTTAAGGTGTTGGGAACTTGATCTGATAACCAGGGCAAGTTGATGGGTAACCTCACGACTCCCCTCCCTCCTTGTGACATGATGATGATGTATCAGTGATGTATCAATGATGGTTCTGGATATGTTCTTACTCTGTGTGGAGACCTGTTGCACAACAATAAAGATTGTGGTCTACTGACCGCTGTTTTGCTCCTGTATTTGGCTGGAACTTCCTTCTTCTGCTAACTGCAGAAACCTGACGAGTATCCTCGCACCGCAGAATTTTCCATCTCAGAATCCAGAGCCAGCTGGCCCAGAGAGTCAACAACCAGCTGCACAGCCTTCCTCAGCTCAAGGGTCAGGTCAGTAGTGGTACGTGCTACACTTTAATCAGTGGGAGAGTGGGAGTGGGAGACCGCATGGGGCAGATAGGCTAGGCAAGTACCGTATTTTCCGGTCCATAAGGCGCTCCGGATCACTAGACGCACCTGTTTTTTAAAGGAGAAAAACCAGGAAAAAATATTTTCCTGGTTTTCCTCCTCTAAAAGGCAGGGAGGGGTGCGCTGGAGGGGGAGCCCTTCACAGCGGCTCATCCCCGCTTGCTTTAAAGGGACATGGGGACGAGGGGAGAACGCTCCGTTTCTCCCCTCCTCCCCATGTCCCTTTAAAGCATGCGGGGATGAGCCTGCTTTTGGCATCGGCGCGCGGGGTGGTGGAGAAAGCAGCAGCATCCCCGCTGTTTTCTCCACCACCCCGCACCTTTGGGATCGGAGGGCAGCGCGTGGGGTGGTGGAGGAAATCCTCCACCAACCTCCCTGCCGCCCACCGATCCCAAAAGCAGGCATCGCAGCTGCCTCCCCGCACCTCCCACCGAACGCGGTGGGGGATGGGGAGAGGCAGCAGGAAGCGAAGGGGATGTTGCTGGATCGTGCCCAGCACCTGGCACGACCCAGCACCTGGCACAACCCAGCAACATCCCCTTCGCTTCCCGCCCGCCTCCCCCCATCCCCTGCTGCGTTCGGCGGGAGGAGGCAGTGGAGATGTTGCTGGATCGTGCCCAGCACCTCCGTTCACCGAAAGAAGCTTCTTTCGGCGAACAGAGGTGCTGACATGATCCAGCAACATCCCCGTCGCTTCCTGCCCGCCTCCCCCCATCCCCCGCCGCGTTTGGGGGGAGGTGGGGGGAGGCAGTGGAGATGTTGCTGGATCGTGCCCAGCACCTCCGTTCGCCGAAAGAAGCTTCTTTCGGCGAACAGAGGTGCTGACACGATCCAGCAACATCCCCGTCGCTTCCTGCCCGCCTCCCCCCATCCCCCGCCGCGTTCGGCGGGAGGTGGGGGGAGGCAGTGGAGATGTTGCTGGATCGTGCCCACCACCTCCGTTCGCCGAAAGAAGCTTCTTTCGGCGAACGGAGGTGCTGACATGATCCAGCAACATCCCCGTCGCTTCCTGCCCGCCTCCCCCCATCCCCCGCCGCGTTCGGGGGAGGTGGGGGGAGGCAGTGGAGATGTTGCTGGATCGTGCCCAGCACCTCCGTTCGCCGAAAGAAGCTTCTTTCGGCGAACGGAGGTGCTGACATGATCCAGCAACATCCCCGTCGCTTCCTGCCCGCCTCCCCCCATCCCCCGCTGCGTTCGGCGGGAGGTGGGGGGAGGCAGTGGAGATGTTGCTGGATCGTGCCCAGCACCTCCGTTCGCTGCAGTGGGGGATGGGGAGAGGCAGCAGGAAGCGAAGGGGATGTTGCTGGATCGTGCCCAGCACCTGGCACGACCCAGCACCTGGCACAACCCAGCAACATCCCCTTCGCTTCCCGCCCGCCTCCCCCCATCCCCCGCTGCGTTCGGCGGGAGGTGGGGGGAGGCAGTGGAGATGTTGCTGGATCGTGCCCAGCACCTCCGTTCGCCGAAAGAAGCTTCTTTCGGCAAACGGAGGTGCTGACATGATCCAGCAACATCCCCGTCGCTTCCTGCCCGCCTCCCCCCATCCCCCGCCGCGTTCGGCGGGAGGTGGGGGGAGGCAGTGGAGATGTTGCTGGATCGTGCCCAGCACCTCCGTTCGCCGAAAGAAGCTTCTTTCGGCGAACGGAGGTGCTGACATGATCCAGCAACATCCCCGTCGCTTCCTGCCCGCCTCCCCCCATCCCCCGCCGCGTTCGGCGGGAGGTGGGGGGAGGCAGTGGAGATGTTGCTGGATCGTGCCCAGCACCTCCGTTCGCCGAAAGAAGCTTCTTTCGGCGAACGGAGGTGCTGGCACGATCCAGCAACATCGCCGCTGCCTCTCCCCACCTCCCGCCGAATGCGGCGGGGGGTGGGGGGAGGCCGCGGGAGCGAAGCCTTCGCCCCCATAAGGCGCACAGGGATTTCTCCTTCCTTTTTAGGAGGGAAAAAGTGCGTCTTATGGAGCGTAAAATATGGTAAGCTCTCCCAAGTCTCTTCCGTTCCTTCCCTCCTCCTTGGCTGGAACAGAGCAAGGCAAGCACATGTGACTGGCACTGGCCTCACTCCTCCCAGGCAGAGAAGTCTATCTTTCACACTTCACAGAGCCCTCTTGGTGCCTGCAGCATGCACTGCAGATGGCCCACAGGCAGAGGGGAGTTTGTACAGTTCACTCCTGGATTTTTTTAAAGGAAAATTAGAGATGATTTTGATGAGCTTGAGAAACAAGCAAAAGCCACCTTGCCAAATGTCAACTACAAAACCAGGAGACAAAGAGTGAGGGAACGGCAAAGAAATGACAGAAGTGCACCTGATGCCTTAGATGCGCTTTCTTCAAGAGACAGGTATAGAATAAAATCCTTTATTCCTATATTAGATGCACTTGAAGCCAATTTAAAAAGTACTGCGTACAGTAATGTTCCACAATTGTTTGCCATTCTTGCTAATTTGACAGCACCTAATCAAGAAATTAAGCAAGGTGTTGAGCTGTTGATGAAAGCATACCCAGAAGATATTGACCTGAAAGTTACTGATGAACTTTTGCACTTTCACCTGTACGTGACACAAAGCCATAGGCTTACAGCAGAGCACTCTCTGTCTCATACAGACCTTTATCAAATTATATACAAGGAAAATATTCAGAAAACCTTTCCTAATGTGGAAGCAATCTTGCGGCTTTTTCTTAGCCTTATGGTCACTAACTGCTCAGGAGAGAGGAGTTTTTCAAGACTCCAAAAGAATTAAAAATGAATCAAGGGGCCACAATGTCTCAAGAGAGGTTGTCCGCACTCAGCATTCTGTACACTGAAAGTGACAAATTTAGACAAATTTTGATGAAGTTTTGGATGATTTTGCTATGTGAGGAAGGCTAGGAAAAAAACATTTTAGCCTTGCTGTATTTGATGGTTGTAGTTTACATCCATTTTAAAACTGACTTTTTAATGACAGCATAGATTCTAAAAGTGCCACACTGTCAGGTAATCATGATCATATTATTTACACTTCCAGGCAATATACCGTAATTTGTAAACTGTAAGTGTAATTTGTAAGTGTTTTTTTAAGGATAACATTACTTCATTTTCCAAAAAAAAATGCTTATTCCACAACAGGTTTACAAAGTTTAGTAACTGCAAAAGTTTTTCAGTGTTAATTCTATGCATTTTTAAAAATCACCATTGTATTTAAGTTAACAATAACATCTTATGTCCTTTAGAGGAGAAATTAAGAATTGCAGAATTTTAAATACCCATCATCATCCTTCGCTTCACTCAATTTTGGTTGTAACGCTTCCATTTTCTTCTAGTCGTGAGGGTGGAGGATGGGGAGGGCGCCTCACAAGTGGAGTAGCCTAGGGCTTCTCTTCATCTAAATCCGGCCCTGCACAGCCCACCCCCCACCCCCCAGGGCTGCCCTCAGGCGGTGGTGGGATCCGCACAAGCAGCAGATCCCGAGGGAGAGTTGTATTCCCCCGCCCCGCCTTGTGACGGTAGGAGATCTCCACAAGACACCCGCCCCCGTTTGGCGCTTCGCCTCAGGCGCCGAAAGCCCTTGGCCGGCGCGCCGGCTGCGCTCTGTCTGTGGGACCCCCACCTGCTCCATGCCCCCCTCAGAGCATTCACGCCTTTGATGTACCTACAGCGAGTTAGGAAAGGAAGGCCACTTTTATGGACCGCGAAGGGCCCCTTCTCACCTAACATCCCGAATGCTTCCATTCCGGGCAGCGGGAGCATCATTCTCAAAAGCTACCTTCGCGGCGGCGGCGGGGGGGGGGGGACGGACACGAGGCGCGCCGAGAGCCTCGCGCGGGAAACCGGGGGGCGGAGCCCAACTGGCGCCGCGCACCTGCCGCGAGCCGCGCGTTCGAAAGCAGCGGCGGGAGGCAGAGAAGCGAGTGCGCACGCGCGCTGGGGGCGGGAAAGGACGCGCACGCCTTGGGAGGGGAGCGCCGTTTGCCTGGCGAGGCCTGCGTGTAAGCCTCATTTTCCAAGGGCCTGCAGGCCGGGCGGGGGGGGGAGGGGAGGGGGCGACGCTTTTTCCTTAATGTTGTCATAATGCTGTAGTTGTTTTGTAAGCCGCCTTGGGAGGGAGACCCTGTAAAGAGGTGCAAGGGCGCTAAAAGGGCCGGGTATAATTTCTGTATGTGAACGAAAAGGTGGTTTTGTCAGATAAAAGTAAGAGAGGGGGAAACATGAAAAGTGGGGGGAGGGGCTAAGAGAATTATTATTAAAAGCACAGAGATATAAGCATCTTCCCAGAGCCCATGTTTATTTTCTCCTGGGCTCCCCTGCTCTCTCTCCATCTTAGTCTCACAACACCCCTGTGAAGTAGGAGAGGCGGAGATGCAGTGACTGGCCCAGGACCACCCAGTGAATCCTGCAGTTGCTATTCTTGCAAAAAAGGGGAATGGGTTTCCTCTTAATTCTTTTTTTAATATATAAAATTGCATTGTTAAATCTAAAACTCATGAGCTGCCTTTTGAGTTCCCTATTGCACTGAGAAAAATAGATTACAGTACCGGTAGTTGCTAACTCTAGAATAAGCTATCCTGATACCTCAAACGTTTCAAAAGAAATGGAATGGAAGTGAACTGCTGTCCTGTAATGTACAAGCCTCTTCCAGGCAGGGGCCAATCCAGCAAGTAACTTGTGTTTTAAGTTGCTGGCCCTGTGCCACAGGATTGTTGTTAGGACATGATAAGGTAAAAAAAAATAATACTGGTTAACCTTGGGTTCTCCAGAAAAAGGGTTGCTTACTTGAATAAAATATTGGGACTCTGCATAATCGATCACATGACATGGCACACACACCCACACACCCATTTGAATGGGAATTTTCTTCAACTTCGCAGGCCCCAGCCCCCTCAAATATTTTATTGATAGAAAGGGACCTCAGCTCCTACCCTAGGAATTGGCTCTTAGGCCTTCCTATTACTTACCCTGGCCATTGCCCATACTTGCTCAGGCTGATAGTTGAAGTTCAGCAACACACCTGCTGTAATAATTAGTCACGAATAGAAAAAGAAAGTGTGTGCATCAAACTGGGCCCTTCCTCTGTTCATTGTCAGTTTTTTAAAAGTTAATAGATGAACATGTTTGTTTTTTCTTTCTGTGCTTTTCTTGCTGTTCCTGATCGTCCCAGCTGTGCTAGGAATAGAATAATACTGTACTCCGAATTCAGACTGAGCAGAAAACAGAGACCAACAATGAGTCACAAGGTATATTTTACACAGTTCTAAAGAATATTGGTGATTATGCTGCCAGGGCAGAGCAGGACTTTGGCAGCTTAGATCCTCTTTGATCAAATTTTTCAGCTTTCTCTAAGGTATATGTTGAGTTTACATAACTGAGGTAACTTAAAAATCTTTGGTACTAGCATAACATTTTCCATTATCAGTAACGCAACTTGAGTGTTGTCCCATTTTGGTTTTGATGAACATTAAAAATGTGTACATTCCAATGCCACTTACATTTAGATGTCCAGACTTTCTACAGTGCTAGCGGTATTGGGCTTAAATGAGTTGAGGAACTTGAGCACAATGTGTGACGACTCACACATTCTCCAGTAGGATGTTACCTTCTTTGCTGAGGCCTAAGGCAGTGTTTTTCAACCTTTTCTGGGCAAAGGCACACTTGTTTCATGATAAAAATCACGAGGCACACCACCATTAGAAAATGTTAAAAAATTTAACTCTGTGCCTATATTGACTATATATAAAGTAATTTCCCACGGCACACCAGGCAACATCTCGCGGCACACTAGTGTGCCGCGGAACAGTGGTTGAAAAACACTGGCCTAAGGTTGCTAGAAGACCTATACTTTACATAAGCATCTCACTTGCTGTCCCCACCCCAAAAAATTGCAGAACACAGAAGAGTTGCACTTTTTTGTACTCCTTGTTCATATGGCTCAATTGTTAAACCATGTAGATGAGAAGTGTCTGTTCATGAAAGTGGTATGAAAGTGAGGTTTTCCACACTAGCTGAATTTGCAACCCATCTTGGTAAGTGTACTGCAGACATTTAAACTGTCTTTCCTAATAGTTGATCATATTATTGCATGGCAAGTAAGACTTGCTACCAGGCAGGGAAGCTTTACAGAAGCTGCAGTTTTGGGGTGTTTTTGTTTTCGTTTTGAACACGTTTAGCTCCTAGAAAGTGGGGCTTCTGTGTCTTCCATTGCTACAGCCCTACACCATCATATCCCCATTGCAAACCCTACTGAGTTGAAAAACAGATGGTGGTGTGATGGGGGGAAACGAGGTGAAATCCGGTGTGTGCACAAGCCCTCATAAACACAAATTAACACAGCCTTCTCTATGGTTGCACCTCCCCAGTGCAATGCCCTCCCATCAGATGTTAAGGAAATAAACCACTTTCTGACTTTTAGAAGTCATCTGAAGGCAGCCCTGAATAGGGAAATTTTTTAATGTTTGAATTAATTTTTAATACCTTACAGTGTTGTAATTTGTTAGAAGCCACCCAGATTGCCTGGGGTAACCCAGCCAGGTGGGCAGCATTTAAATTACTTATTATTATTATTATTGGACAGGAAATGGAGAAATCCCATTTTTTTAGGGAAGACGGGTGGCCTGTAATGCCAGCTTTGGCAAAAGTATAAAACTGTGTTTAAAATAATTGCCTCAAAAATACTGGCTTTTTGTGCAAAGAGAAGAAAAACAAGTAAGCCCATTAGGAAGGAAATACTAATTATTTTTGTTATTTTTAGGGAAGACAGGGTTCGTTATTGGGTTTCTGTATTACCCATTATGAAAGCTCAATAAAGCAATAAGGTGTATGTATTTTTTTAAAAGTTTCCCATGTTTTTTCGTAGCATTAGCCAGGTGCTTTTGTGTCTCTGGTGGGAATGTGCTATAAAAGTGTGTATGCAGATAGGAGATTACACGTTTGCTTTTTGGTACTGTAAGGTCCGCTGGGTGGTTGCTCGTGAGTTAACAGCCAAAACTCCGTCCTGTCTTTTAGCAGTTTTATTGTGCATACGATTTACAGTGCAGAGCTACAAGTTCATGTCTGTATCAGTCACTCACAGAATCCAGGAGTGGCCCCTTCCGGCTGAGACCCCCAACATAAGAGTTTCGGTATACGAAATCTCCGCCTCCCCTCCTTACGTTTCACCCCTCTGCGCACTTGGGGCAACGGAAATGGCGTGTCTCTCGCCTCGCCCGTGGGGCAAGGGGAGTGCAAGTTCTCTCCAACATCACCAGAGCCTCTGTTCTCCAGCCTCTGAGCTGCCTGCCCCTCCCCACTGGAGACATCGCTGCTTCCTCTGCTGGAGGAGGAGGTGCTGCTGGTCAGCTGGGGTCGGGGCTCTCTGTAACATCCCAGAAGCCCTTCCACCACCCTGCGCTGAGCCGGGGACAGTTCCCTGACAGGTACAGTCAATCATGAGCTTTTAGAATCAAGAGGGAAAATTGAAGGGAAATAACTGCTCCATATATATGAGACTAGTTTGTGTACATCTAATCTCTGTATTGCTTCTTAACCGAAATGATTTTTGTTACCTTCTGGTTTCTGATCTTTAGGGCAGATATTATATCTCAGAGACTCAGCAGCATGGTTACCATAGCTTTGCACAAAATTCCATCAGTTTCTCTAATCTGGAGATGGAAGACAACTATGGCAAGTACCAATTTTTTCTTTCTTATTTTTGTGCTGATAACCATTCCACAGAGTTTTGATTCCATGTGGGAGACTGTTTCAAATATTCAGCTGTGAAGCTCACTAGATGACAAAATGAGGCAATAAAACATTGTGATCCATACAAAACTCTGCTGTTGGATAAATGATTTATACTTAAGCACAGCATACATTTACTTAGCAATATACACTATGTTATGAGCATGTTTTATTTTTTATCTTCCTACTAGATTTGGTCATGGGACACGGGTGGCACTGTGGGTTAAACCACAGAGCCTAAGGCTTGCCGATCAGAAGGTTGGCAGTTCGAATCCCCGCGACGGGGTGAGCTCCCGTTGCTCCTGCTCCTGCCACCTAGCAGTTCAAAAGCACATCAAAGTGCAAGTAGATAAATAGGTACCGCTCCGGTGGGAAGGTAAACGGCGTTTCCGTGCGCTGCTCTGGTTCGCCAGAAGCGGCTTAGTCATGCTGGCCACATGACCCAGAAGCTGTATGCCGGCTCCCTCGGCCAGTAAAGCGAGATGAGCGCCGCAACCCCAGAGTCATCCAAGACTGGACCTAATGGTCAGGGGTCCCTTTACCTTTTTACTAGATTTGGTAGTTATTTCTCAGTGCAGTTGGGGAGATTCAGCACTGGGCGATACGGGGGCTGGAGGGTGGCACTTTGTCCACTGGTGAGATTTAGTTCATAGAGCATATTGATGGTAATAATTATAGAAGGAAAGGAAAGCAGTTTACACATAATGAGTAAAAGACCAACTCCAGACCTACAAAGAGGTTTCTCCAACCCCTTCTGGTTCTGACAAATGCAAACTATTGGCAAACTCACTGTGGGTTTCTTTCATAACTGTAATAGGATTTTCATGTTTTCTGAAGTGAAAGCAGAGAGGAACCTGCAAAATCTGCAATATGATGCTCTGTAGCAAAGTCTTAATACAAAGGCACTCAAACCAAGACCCACTTGTCTTATGAGACCATTGGGGAAAATGTAGCCATACCTCTTCAATTTCCTTGAATAACTCTTTTAATTGGACTGCCTAATTGAGTAGCTTCATGGATTCAGTTCCTTGGAACTTGCGCTTTATTTCATAAATGTGCTCATTAATGTCTACAGCAGTCTTGCACCACTGACTACATTTTCTTTGTTTAGTACCCTAATCACCTAAATTTTTCAAGTGAGTGTAATTAGCCACTAAACCTGAAGTAATTCTGCAGTTAAGGAATACTGAGAACCAAAAGCTTTTCTCAGTTATCTGATTAATTTCAATTTGTTAGTGTGTTCCCACAAAGCATGCTTCCATCTTTGTTTTTTTCTAGTTGATGCTTCAGATCCTGATAAACTAATGCAATGTCCATATGACAAGAATCATAAAATCAGGGCATGTAGGTTCCCCTACCACCTTGTCAAGTGTCGTAAGGTAGGAAATGTAGATTCTATTATTGAGTATGTCAAGCCTGTATCTTGTTGCCTAAGAACATAAGAAGAGCTTCCTGAATCAGGCCAATAGCCAATCTAGCTGGAGGGGGCCCAGGAGGGACACAGCTGCTCCGGCAGCAAACCCCACACTGCTTTTTCAGGCAGTACTGGGTCTGCGGATGCCAACCGCGTTCCTCTCAGATGCCCTCGGGACACAGTTGCTCCGGCATTCATCCAGCCCCACAGTGTGCCCCGCACCCTAGCTGTCTCTCTCTCCCACACACACCCCAGGCACCAGCAGGGCTTGCTACGCCCCTGGAAAGAGGCAGCCTGCCCCACTTGCTCGGATGAAGGCAAACGTGCAGGCAAGCAGAAGACAGAGCACCTTCTCAGGCTCCCTCTGCCAGGGCCAGGGCCGGTCTGTGGATGGAGTGGGCAGTCACCTTCCCTTCTTCCTGGTCCCTCCCTCCCTCCACAGCTCAGCCACTTTTTCAGGGTTATTTCAGACATCATGATACATCACTGTATTGCAATGGTTAGCTGGTGATACACCATATTTACTTGAATCTAATGCTCACCTTTTTTGGCCAAATTATGTTGCAAAAATAATTTGAATAAGAATAAGAATGCAAAAACTGCATTAGATTCAACGGCACATTAGACTCGAATAAATGTGGTTTTACAATGTTGGAAAACCAGATATCACTCAGCCCTACTTGGGGCACTCCTACTTTCCACATTCCTCTTTTGGAAGAAATGTCCATTTATTCCTCCTCTCTGCTTCCTGTTATCTAACCAGTTTCTGATTGAGCTAAGTGGACCTATGGGTCCTTGAAAGCTTTGTTGAAAAGCTTTTTGGTATACTGTGTCAGCTGGATCACCTCTGTCTATACGCTTGTTGAAACTTGGGATGTGTCAGTGCTGTTACTCTTTGCAGTTTGTGTAAGATGAATTTTATCAACTGAAGAACATTAAAAAAAAAAGACATTGTGGAGATAGACTGAAACCTCCCTCCCATTAAGTGCACACCAGCCATCTGACCTTTTTCCATTCATCTCCAGAACTACATAATGGGTAGAGAAATGTTGGCCCTACAATACTTGGTACTAGGATATATAAACCTTGCAATTGCAAGGTGGACTCTCCTTCCTTGGAGGGTTTTAATCAGAGACTGTATGGCCATCGGTCATATATGCTTTAATCAATATTCCTGTATTGCAGGGGGTTTGGGCTAGATGACCTTCAGGGTCTGTTCCAACTATACAGTTATGTGATTCTGTGAAGGACGTTTTGGTCATGCCCAGTGGAAAGGTGGACATTTCTCAGCCATAAAGGCCTGGTTTGTGCATAATACGAAGCAGTGTTTTGTTTGAATGTCCAAACCCAGCCTAGCAGACTAACCACGAGAGAGCTTGCATGTCTAAGCAACTCTTGCTGACGCTTTTTCTGAAAAAGCCCTTGTTTCTAACTTGGCTTGAAAGCAGGCCCTTCTCCCACCCCATTCCTCCAGGGGAAGCCCTTGCTCACAAGCTAGACAAAGCCACCTGCTTTGTGAAGAGAAAAACTGCAATGGACCATGCTGCTGTCTTTAAGTAACATATATGCTGTTAGTTAAGGCATTGGTTAACTGATACCCAGCTAGCCTGATTGTTTAATCTCTTTACAATAAAACAATTAACTCTTCATGGAAAGAAAAACACCACTGACCTTTCACAGCATGCATACACAAATCAAGACTTCAAGCTGCTAGGGCAGAACTCCTGATTTCCTGGTTGATTTGCATATTTGTTTTCAGTGAGCCTATCGGTTTGTGTTGTGTACTCTGATCTCTACAGCTAATACTTTTCCATCTCATTTCAATCAGGTTGTCCGAAATATAGCGTACTGTATTATATCGTTTGATAGTCTGTATGCATAGCTTTAAAATAAGATAAGCCATTCTTTGTTTTCTAGAACCATCCTGATATATTGCAGCAATGGTCACATGCCCATTTAATGCCCGTCAATTCAGGTCCCAGAGGAGAGATCAGTCAACACATATCAAGCTGCGATGACAAAAGGTGCATGAGCAAGACATTGGTAAGAAATTTTTCAGTATGAATTAAATGGCTAGAGCTCCCTCTTACCTTGACTTTTAACATTTCAAAAGAGATTGCTCTCATGTTTCTATAATTTCTTTTTGAATCTATAACACATGTTTGGTGGTGTCTAGTTGATTGTATTTGAAATAGTAGTATTGAGTAGAATAATATTTTTCTTTGCTGAGCGTGCAGCGTTTTCAGCACCTGCTGTCATCAGCTAATAACTCAATTAAGATGAAACCTACTTGGCATTTGAGTTAATATGAGACAAGAAGGACAGGTCATAAAAACTGTGCGTAACTCACACCTCCTGTTCACTAGATGTTTGAGGTCTCTTCTCCAGCAGGTAAGGTTGGCTATGCAAAGATGGACAGATATAAAAGAACCAATACAGCTTGGAAGCTTTGAACACAAAGCTGGGTTCAATATCCTCCTAATCGTAACGCCATGAAAAAACTTTGGCCTTTCAGTGCCAGCACAGCATAATTCTGGCCGACCTCTTGTTAGACTCCTGCCGCCTACCACAGCTTTGCCTCGCCTCAGTTTACAAAACATGTTATCTTGCTTGTGTCATAAAGGATTGGAGATATTCAAGATCAGGGGGTTTGGAAATTAGGTCCATTTTCTGTCACACCCGTAGCAAGAAAGGCTTGCTTCTTCTAGAAAAGGCAGGCTTCTGACCAGCACTGCATTGGGCACTTCATAAAAGGCTTTTCTCTACTCTCCGGGGT